>OX104134.1:8047612-8260611 GCA_944470555.2 Heterobilharzia americana | reverse complement strand
TTTCCTCGTATTTGCAAACACGCCTTGCTGACGAATGCTAATAAGTACGAAACTTAGGTCTAGAGCTTATTGTCGAATGACTCCTGTCATCCATTATATATCCATTACATTGGCACAGTATTGGTTTAAAAACTGATTAACAATGAATAATAGCTACAGATGAGTAAATATTCGGGAATAATGGAGTGTTTAAGAGTAGGTTTCTCAATATTCTCATCTTGATTTTCCTTAACCCAACTTGCCGGTGTTCCAGAATGCAACCAGCGACTTGGATATATCTTTAAACGGTCAGAAAGTATTTGTTTTCACTATCAAAGTCATTATTAGTAACATGAAATTGAGATGAGAAAGATGTGTTTTAGATAGTGAAATTGAGCTTCGCTGGTTTATAAGGCAAGGAGATGAAAACCTAAAATCACAGTAGAAATCAAGCAGAAAGACTAGGCGACCAAGGTGATATATTCTACTAACTGATCTGCGACGTTCAAGTCTCACAGCTTCACTTGAATTAGCACATGATGATGGTGAATAGATAAAAATGAATGTAATTCGTCAGTGCAGACTTGCATATAGAAATAATTTCTGGAAATCCAGAGAAATGTAAAGAAGTCTCCCCACTCAAGCAGATATGATTTAATTTTTATATAAAATAGTTCCTATTATTACTACTTTAAGCATAACTAGTTATAACAAGTAACTGAAAGTGATAGAATAGTCTAATGTAAAAATTTGAAATTACATCAAATCGTTGAAGGTAAACACCTTAAGCTTTAGTTACCTTCTGATAGAAGAATTGAATATAACCACACTTATGATTACGAAAATGACACAAGACATTTGAAGATCACATTCGCATTCCATGAGACATTGATGATGTAATAAGGTACTTTAATTCGACAACCAGATGTGGAGTTGTGCACATGGCAATGAGCTATGTCTAAAGGCTAGTGACACTATCTGGTTGCCGAGGCCTCGGTGGGCAGGAGGGGTTCGAAGCCACGGCCAACTTGGTTGTAAATTGAATGCCTAAACCAGACCAAAAAGTCAGAGGTTTGCAATATCTACTAATGTTTTGAACTTGAAACTCGAAAAAGTCATTATTAGCTGTGGATTTAAAAAAGAGATAGCTTCACCCATGGTATTCAGGAAAATCTGTTAATGAAAATTGATATACATGTTGTAGTTCACATTTAACCCTACCAACCGGAATATGTAACCCGTGATTATCGACATCTCGTGGATTTCAGCTACACTACATCTCCATATATGACTCAGATTGACAGTAGTTAGGTAATGTCACAGAATAGTGTTATGCCTGAGTTGATCACCCTGGATACATAGGCAACCTAGTCCTACCCTGACTGTTATCTCATGACTTGACAAAGGATGACTTTGTGTGCGTAAAACGTCTCAACCAGCCTCAATCACAATCTCAAACATTGGGAGGTAAATCTCACTTAGAACTCTAGGTTTGACTGCAACACTGCTTATTGGATACAATCATAGTGTGTAATTAATCTGCCAAAAAGTGCCTCGAACATATCTGCCAACTATTTTACTTAACTGTAGAGAAGTACATGGAAGAGAAAATATAACGATGAATTGACGGTGTGGTACAATGCCATCAGATGTTTTATATTCTCTTAAAATAAATAGCCGTGATGAACTTTATTTTTGGAAAGAAACTGAACTCTTTTCGTGTCCCTAGCTATGAATACATGCTTCCATTTCCAAGTCATCTACATTCCAATCGCAATATTTGACCATTTTCTTGGTACCCAGGCGAGGTATGATTTTTGTCAGTTATACTTCGCATTCACGAACTGTCTTTGCAGACAGTAGGGATGGAATTAAAAATGGAAGAGATTGACAAGTTCATACTTTTACTGTCCGAACTCTCCTTATTGCAGTAAGTGTTCGTCTACGGTGAAGAGGAAAGCTAATAAAAAAGAGAACAAAAGCACAGGACAATGAGAACCTTTGGAAGAAGAGGATGAGTATCAGAATGAGATTTTCTCGTTGAAATTGAAAAGTGAATCATTAGCAGACAGGAGAAGAAAAGTGAATAACTCACAAACTGTCTTTATTCATTTGGTGAAAACCATTTCCATCCCAAACCAACCTGCATCTATATAGTAGCATATATACTCACAGATAAATGCACATATACATGTACACCATGTTGATTCTAATGCTGTTAAGACAGAGTGGCTGGTTAGCTATACACTTATACAATAGTTTACATTCAAAAGGTTATAGAAACTTGATTTCTGTATTCTAAAGTTTGTTTATTTTTCGAATACAAGAACGGAATTACCATTACTATGAAAAAAACTGTACAACTTCTCTACGCCTTTGAAATACAAGTTTATGATTGTCTTTCTACTTACATAACGAGCTTATGTGACGCAGATTGTTTATGAAGGGAAACTGAGAGCTACAAGAGTGTTTCAACGAAATAATTACATATGGCAGAACTAAACAATGATTTTAATAGACAAAAAGGGGTTTTCCGTTTACATACAATAATGGTAGTCAGTCGATTTTGTCGTTAATTACGGCATACTAACATAACAATAGTAGTGATAGTTGGAAATCTGATTTTCAATGTATAATTTATAGTTTTAAAACTAACAGTTCACTTAAACAATAGAACAAATTGGGAAAGTGTAAACACAATAAATAAATCCTTTGTTGAAAAAGAATAAGTGTGCATGTGTTCAAGTGGAAAACTGGAAACAAATATGTGCCAACTTAGGACTAACTAATTCTGTCATGGAATATATTGCATCCAGTTTCTCCTTTCTACATTATTTCAGTCATTCAGCTATGTTCTTTAATCGCATTATATACACATGCACATCTTAGAAACCATTAAAACCTATCACAAAGCAAGAAAAACTCATAAATTAAGAGAAAACACCATGGTGAATGGTAACAGGCTCTCAAGCGTATGACTTTACATGTTGAGAATTCCAAATTTTATCAAAATTGATTGGGAGTATGAAGAATGAAACGTCATTCAGTAGATAATACTGTTTCACTATGTGAAATATCCAGCATTACTATGGAATTATACACTATCACAGTTTCCCAATGTTATTTCTACAATGAAATAGTTTTAGTTTGAAATATTCACAGCAGGTGCTACAAGATGATGAAAGAAGCTAACCAAGCCGTGAGGAAAACTGACGGTAATTCAACGAAGGAAATTTCCTCCTCGATGATATAATTAGCTGAAGTCGCATAGTCGTATCTATGTGTTAGAAACAAGTAACGGTCTGTTATTGGCAGACAGGGCAATGTGGTTACCATAACTTTCAACAGTAGAATAAAAACTTGTCTATAAAGACAGAATGAAATTAAGATCTGGTTTGTTATTAAGGCCACAGTAAAAATAGAAACAGAACATACTTCTTCTACACACAAGGTTTTATACTTGAAATGGTGGGTTACCAGCACTTCTGAAGTGCTTAAATTACAGAACCGTACTATTTTTGAACTCTTTGGTCTAACCTTATAGATAACTTTCAAAGAGGATTCCGGTGGAATCATCTGGCCTGAATTATCTAGATAACTAGGTACTGAAGTGATTGCATATTTGCACTGACAGTTTATTAAAGACATGCAGGAAAAACCTCACAAATACTTTGTTTTTCTTCTAAGACTAACTCTACAGAAGCAAGTAAACTTATCCATAATACGAATCATTTGTAGACTGAAGAAGATGACCCGAAGTTCAGCAGAAAAGAATATCTTTCTCATCGATATTGAAGGTGAGATAAACATGGGCTAGTATACAAATGTACACTCACAAACATACATATACAATCACATGCTTACAGACCGACTATCACTCCCTTTGTGCCAACTTTCAGACACAAACGACCCATTTAGCACGTTTTCTTCCTCATAGTACATAAATGATATACTATTTTCTATAAAAGCACATTATATAGGTCAGTCCTTATGTTCTGATAGTGATGACTCGACTGTATTCTTTTTGATGATTAGGATAATTTACTACTTTACAAGTTGTTTTGGGGCATCATTTAATTATACTTTGCTCTCTGTTTTAGTTATTTCATTCCCTGTTACCGTTTGGAGATTAATCATATATATATATATATATATATATATATATATATATATATATATATATATATATATATATATATATATCAGTGATTCACTAATACACTCACCTATTATTGTGATAGGTTGTGTAAGTGAATTATTGCAATGATTGATGAGTCAGATTCGCTTGCATGAATGAAACCAACCGGTGGTTTTAGAGGCTAGGCAACATAAACACTTGGAGGGAGATATTAATTTCAAGTGAATGGCTAGTGGAATTACTAGCAATTTTCATAAAATAAAGTGATGACTTACAATGAAAAAAAGCCTTAATATCCGATAGATTCGAACCTCAGAGCTCTGGTGACCGACTGATTACCGTTTCAAGGCCAGATATAGAATACAACTGGGAACCTAGATTTTATTTCACTTAATAATTACTTAGTCTTGTGAAGGAGAGAAATGCAGCTATTTGCGTTTCACTACACGTGCATGATAACGGTGGGAAATTCTGAATACAACAACATTCGTAGTGATAACTATGCCTTAGGAGGCACTGTAGCAGTCAGTGAAATTAAATAGTTAGTGACCAAAACAAAAATAAGGAGACAAAAAAAACCTTTCTTATTCATTGACATCCAGTTGACACCAAGAATGGACATCAAGCCGTTCAGTAAAAAAAAAAGTGTTTTCATAGTGATTAAGAAAAGAATGTAAATCTTTTCTTGAATCAAGGAATATATTCTTGCAGATACTACAGTTCATAATTGTGTCCAAAGAAGTTAAGCAACAGTGGTATGTGCTGTCAATGATTTGTTTTTTATTAGGTGCCTTTCACGAACCCGTGTTATAGTGTTGAAGCCATACACTGATTTTTTAAGATATGTGGTCAGCTCCAAAAGAAGGATTTGTGGGTGGAATTAGATAACCAGCAGTAACACCAATAGTTTGGTTCTCGTTCTACATCTCTCAACGTTGTGATATATGTTTAATCGAGTCAGATATCTTTGAGGTTAGAAATTTATTTCACCGGTACCGAGGTCAAATATGGATTCTCGCCAGTTGCTAGCAGTAAGAATTAATCAATATACAGCCATAAGTATTTGTCTCGTGGTTATTAGACTGAAAAAAAGGTGAGAATGAACTATGGAAGACTAGATTTAAGAGGGAATAGTATTTAATGACAAAGGTAAAGAATACTCACCTGCGTCTCCAATAGAGAATGTGATCGGTTCACGTCTAGGTTGATCGTTAACTATGGCAAGAAACCAAATCCCTTCGTCTAAATAGTGCAAACGTCCAGTTTCACGTGTTTCATCCTAAGTGGATGATAAATGAAATTATTAAGATTATGCTGAGAAAAAAGATAAATAAAACACCAGAAAGAACTTGTTCTTATTTCTATTGAAATTGCTGATGCTAATTTATTTCAATTATGCTTAACAAAATAAAAAACTGGAATAAAATACGTACGAAATGAAGTTACGAAGTTTGACTAACAAGAATGTCCCAAGGGAGAACATGAGTTATTGTTGAAATGAAAGGCGAATCCAAAAATAAGTTGTAAGCAATCTGTACAGAAATACTAAGCATTGGCAAAACAAATCTACGGGGGAAGAACCTGTATTATCAAAAATTTCAACCAATAGTTTTGCCGAATAATTTGATATTCCTTCAGCTTTTCTACACATCTATAACAGCATTATTCGGTGGCTATGTTGTCCGACACTGGGACTTACAATAAATGAAACCTTTCCCGCAGTGTCCACATGTGTTATTACTAGTTAAGAGATAGCCATCTCCTTGTGATTAGATTTCTCCTAAATGAAGTTCTACATCATTTTTCATCATAATGTGAAAACTGATTGTGTTGAGTTCGAATAATGATAGGAAAGAACTACTAGATGAAAATTAGTAAGGCTTTGCCTCCAAATTTCATCGACCGTTTCCATATAGTACAACAAAATCAGTGCCAATGCTTACTATGGTAACTAAAACAAGGAGATCCATGTGATTATCGCTGAAACATGACAGACAGACATATCAACGTAGAACATTATACAGAAGAGTATCGATTCAAGATGCCACACTTTACAGCGACATGCAAAAACAACGGATAGAAAGAGAGTGATATCAAAGCAGAGAAAAGTATGTGGAAGGAGACACAATATGAAAAATGAAGGTAACTGGAAGACCGGTTTTTAAGACATATCACCAAGGATTTCCAACCGTTGATCTCTATTATCACGAAGATTCCAACCACGCAGTCCGCACCTCCATAAACGATTCAGATCAACAGTCAGAAACTTTATGAACTGATACCATGTTTTGATTTGGCCGTTCTGAGATTTCGACCAACTCAATTCTACTTCAGCTACATCGAGGTAAGGAGTGGTTCAGGATGCACTCTACAAATGTCACAACCACTACAATCGGTAAAAGTTCACGACGTCACCGACTAGCTTTCTTTTTAGCTTCAGTACCCTAGATGAGCAATGCTACGAAGATACTTGTAATCTCTTCGGATATTATTCTTTAGGCGCCATGACTGACAGTCGCATAATAGGACAGAGTGGGTTGCAGTGTAGCACATATCACTAAAATGCGAGTTAGTCTTTATGGAAGACGCGTTTCAATGTTATTGATAACTAAGATTGGAACTTGAAAGCTGTAGAATATTTCAAAAGTGACGTATTATTCCACTTTGTCTTGATGAACTGAAGGAGCATTTGCTGCTACTTACATACCGTATGTGTAACCTATGTATCTTCTGTTTATACCGAGCCATAATTCAAATTATCCTGAAATTATTGTGCTTCACAAAAAAACTAAACAGTAACCTAATTTCCAATAATTATGCATTTTGAGATAAATTTGCTGTAGTTTAAATAGAAAATCGTGACTGGTAGGCTTGAACACGTCAAAAGTGACAATGCATGTTTATTCATACGTATGAATGAAGGTCATGCTTTTTGGTGGATTAAGAGGAGTTGGAGAATATAAACAACTGCATTTCAATGCAATCATAACTTAATACGAGCGTGTTCATCTTGAGAATTGTAAGTCTTGAGTTCACCCACGTTTATAATACACTACTGGGGACTTCAAAGTTAGATTCAAACAGTTTTGTCCTGATTAAAACGGTTGTTGATAAAGATAGTCTTCAGGCAAAATCATTAAATGAACTACATTTAAAAAATATATATATGCATCAACACAGAAACGTGTTTTACACACAACTGCCTATTTCAAGTTCAGACAAGTAACAAAGGATTTTTCATTCGCTGAGTAACGACAATTTCTTCAGGACAAGTGACACTTGGAATAATCATGATCAAGTGGCTTTATTAATTATTATTTTATGTATTCGTAGTAGCGAATAAAGTAATTTATTTGTTTATTAATTTAATTATATATACTTTTTTGAAGCTATTTAGTCAAAGGCAGTTAAGGTCAACACAGTCTTAAAAGGAGATGTCTTCAAGTGAACACTTCATAGACAAGTCATATGAAATGACCCCTGATTTGAGTATCAGAATAAGTGTGTGTTGTCTATAAGCAAGTTAGATTACCCAGTGGTCAGTGTTTGCCTTAACAAGCGATTGTATAGAAATTTTCAATTGTGCTTATGTCAAATGGAAGAGATAAACTTGAATACTAATATGCATGCCTGGATATAAATAAGACTCAACATCTCATTCAACTTCTGTAGCGAAAATCATATTTTTCATACTTATTTCTAGAATGAATTATATAATATTATATTGCTAACCATTCTAAAATGGAACTCTGAAACATATTCGCTGAGAATAGAAGATATTAAGACACAATGTACATTCGAGAAGTAATACTTTTGAAGTAACACTAATGTTTAGTGGAGATATCATGCGTATTGTAGAACTTCATGGATGAGATTGTACGAGAGCCTAGATGGTTCAGGTATGTTAATGCATATTCTTAACATTTATATTGATTTGCGTTGTTGGCAGACGTACACACATAGTGCAAAAAACCACGGAATAGTCAGTCAAACTAACTATACGGAGTCGAACTACGCTAAGATTTGTTGATTAGAGTACCGTAGTCATTAGCAGAAGTTGACAACTATAAAGAGTAGCAGGTGAACACAGTTCTTTCACATTCTAATTGTTAACTCTTTTTTTGAATACAAGACGGAATTTTGTATTATTCTCCACCTGTTTTGCTTGCAAAATTACATTTCCATATTGACTAATAAGACAGCATGGCCATTTTCAGTTGACAGATACATCTACCCGTTCAGACTTTACGTCTTAACAACTTCAGTCTGAATTAAAAAAACGACGACGTTTTAGGTGAATAATTTCTTTGAATTTTGACTTTGTAATTTCTATGGATTTGCCAGTATCTTGTCAACACACTTTTATTTGCTCTGCAGTTAACTCTACACACGTTCATGCATCTATTAACTGATTACATTTGGATAAATAATAATTATTTTCTCTCTTAGAAACTGTAAATAAGTTACTTTCTTAGGAGTATAGTTATAACAACAACCATCTGTAATACTATGTTTGCCACTTTTTTATTTGAAGGAAACTGGATCTTTGTTTGAAATGGCAATACAATCTATTTATACGCTTGTTTGAAAAACTGCTCACTGTTCACAGTAATGTTCACATTCAAGTCTGGTGAAATAGAAATGTTCAAATACTCAATATGAGGTATAATGCTGAGAAGGAACATGTGGGGTTAAGGTGTTTACCGACAAAAATTACTTGAAATAAATAAAATAACTAAATAAATAGAGTGAACTGAATAACTTCAGATTCTTTCCAGCTGTAAATAAAAGATGACTTTGAAAAAACTCTGTCATGCTACATCGTTTTACAAGAAAATTATCAGTCTGGTAGCAATTATGGATAATGGCTAGCGTTTCATTCCATTTGGGACTCGTCAGCTTGTTGTACCTACCTTCTAGTGAGCGATGTTGTTTCCACTAGGACTCTAGCCCAGAACCGATTGCTTTAAACGCCACTAGGCTACTGAGTCACAATAGCCACACATTGTACGAAGGGTATAGTTTACAAGTACTAACATAACAGTTATCAATTCATAATAATGACAAATATCCCGTACTTGAACTGATAACCACAAAATATAAAACTTTGACCCAGTCACGTGACTGAGACTTTCTGAACCCCTTACTATCTGAATTTCACTGCACTTGCTACGCTGTTCTAGGCCTTTGAGTTATTGACTGAAGTGGACGCTAGATGAGTTATTAACAAACCTTTAACTGTCCACCGTTCTTTCTCTCCCACTTTGCAATAGAAAACTAAGACTAATGGCTTCCTGCAATAGGTATTCTGTGCAATCTGAGTACTGCATACAGCTGAACTGTACGTTCATAAGGCATCGTAAAAGTGAAATAATTGTTTGCATGAACAGAAAATAGAAATGATGAACGACAATCGATTTTACTTAATATACAACTATTTCGAAACTACGAGTTGCATAGACATAAGTTAGGAGTCAGTGTAAAGTTCTCTAGATGAGCTACACAAGAATACTATTCAATAAATCCTAAGTAGAATGTCTTTTAAAATCAGCTGATAATAGTTATCTGATATTCTGATTTTCATTTCTTCGGTTCGGTATAAAGCGAATAATTTGTCGACACACGCACACGCACATCACATACAGAATTGTATACTTGATAAAATTATTCTAATTCCGACAAAACTGTGAGTGATAAGACTACAAAATTGACGAAAAATATCAGTGCCACTACTTACAAATGCGTTTGAGCATCAACCTTACCGCTTTTAACCTATTACCTTACCGGTCTGTTTAAGTTGGCAACCGACCAACTTCGAGATTGAACGGAATACTTTGAGTTGATCTATTCAGAGATAATGGCAATTATTTTTAAGACAAAACGACTAATCACCGTCTCATCGATGGATCTTTGTAACGAATAACCTTTTGCTGAAGTGAGACAAGATAAACAAAGCACATTAGCTATCACTTATACATAGTGAGTCGCATCCTCAAAGTGGTGGTCGGTGATTCTGTTTGGCTACGGAGACAGTGAGACATAGAATGCTGCCCGAATCAATGATATAACAGCTAAAAGTTGGGTACGAAAACCAATAAGTTGTGACCCAATGGATGAATATGACTATTATATACATAAAGCATCAAAAGCAATACACGTACGGAAATATATATTGTTTCGCGAATTGGTTTATGTGGGAGTCACTTTTCACTAGAGTCACTGAAAATCAGAAAGTATCAGACAGATATTTTATCCCACTTTCGAACCTCGCAGATGTCGTTATCATCATTTGCCAAAGCCGATTGAATTTAGAATTACAAGTGCTTGTGGATGGATGAATTCCTGCATGTATCATCTGCAAGAAACGGTGATCTCTGATAAACCAAACCAAGTATGAGAGAAAAGTAAACCTCACTATGACAGCAAAAGATACTCATGCTATGTCATAAATTCTATAGATTCAGAAAGTGACAGATCATTCGATTCAGAATTAATTGGTTAAGAAATTCGAAGGCTGGTGACCTAATGATTGTGAGGTTTTAGAACACAAGTAAACTGCGAAGAAGTCATGAACGAACAAGAAAATAGCTTTCTCAGGTTCATTTTGATCTGAACCTATTCCATTCTTTTTTTCAACCAACGATAAAAGTTATCTTTATGAAGATGCACCATACGAGACAGCGGCAATCACTAAGCATCAACTTTATCAAAAGTCATGACATCAATCTATAAGAATCAGGTGACCATAAGCAGATCATGAGAAACTTACATTTGCACCGATATGAAGTAAAGGCTTTGAAGTTCTATGATTTGGCTCGACAGCACGCTTAGCTCGACTTCCTAATTCCTGTCGACCAGAATTAGTTAATAAATTGTGTCCGGTTATCCGGTCAAATATATCATAATGTACAATTGTCGGCATTGTATTATGACGCATAAATACACCGATTGATGAAGCTAATGATGACAGTGTAATATTATAACGAATATATCGTGCTGTCGGCATATGCCATTGACCTGACCATGATTTCATTGGCTCCAGGATAATATTTACAGGCTTATAAGCTTCAAGAATATATGGAGGAGAGTTTGGATCGAAAAGACCTAAAGAAAGTATAGAGAAAATAATAATAATAATGATAATGAAAACATGAACATTTTTTATCAATAGGCACTAAAACATTGGAGAAAACAAGAACAAGACAAACTAAATCCGAATTGATTTGAAAAATAAATATACTGACCGACAACACTCACTCTCGTGAAATCTTAGTGTGCAATAATATTGTCATAATCTTCATAAACTCCTTAAATCCCTGAAGCCGTTCACAACCAATTATGTTCCACTGAACTTCCGAGAAAAAACAAGTGAACCAATGTGTAAGTACCGGGATGGTCGAAGAGGTGAAGATCAGTAGAAATACTCAACACCATTGTAAATATATACAAACCGTTGTATTTTGTATACATTTTGACGTTGTAGTGTACCTTCTGTTATCTTACCACCTTTTTCTCGGAAGTTCGATGGGGCACAATTGGTAGTGAATGGCTTCAGGGATTTAAAGCGTTTCATGAAAATCTTAGGAATCTTATTCCATACTATAACACAACTGAATCTTGACTTCTATTAAACATCAATCAATCATGAGTACTCCTTCACGAATAAACTGTAGAATAAACCTGCTTTTGTCAAGTAATGCAGTGTGACACTTATGAGAAAATACACTTTGAATTAAAGTTCGTATATTGCACAGTGCATTCGGAAAAACTCTTAGGTTGTGATCTACATTTTTGTGCACCATCTTAATAAGGGTGTGATTGAATTTTAAGATAATTCGTCTCATAACAAGAGGAAAGTTAGATTATGTTAAAAGTTAATCAAACAAACATTATTCTATAAAAACGGAGATACTCACTAAGAATTCTAGCCTATCAGACTGACTACACGCAGAAGATATTTGATCAAAAGAGACTCGATACCAACATGTTCAGATGGCAATGAAAATCTACACCTGAATAGTCATAATCTGTAGTATAACAGATACTTGACTGACCGGAGCCACAAAGTCAATATGGGACTAACATATTTCACTACTGAGACTCGAAGAATGTAGAATAAACGAGGTTAAAGGATATCCTTTGCAAAAAAGCACAGCTGTTTAAATTATTACCCTAAGCATTAGTCATAAAAATGTATCCTTTCATATTAGGACTCAACCATCTTTGGATGCATTTATCTGCAGTTTTACAAAGACTCCGGTAACAAAATGAACTTTCCCGCCAACATTGAATTATTTTCTGGTATATCAATATTAAGTGATTCATCATTTTTATTCAACCTGAAAGTTAAATAGCCTCGATAGGCTCTTCACAACTTAGTAAAGTAAATGATGCATTCCACAAAGGTCTATCAATGGTGTCATAAAAGTGATAAGATTATAACTATTTAGTATACTCCAAGCTTTGAGGTTTATTCTTAGAGGTTATTGTTCGACCTATGTTGTTGACCTAATGTCTGCTTATTGACTTGATTGATTGCCAGTTGGTTGATCACTTCGTATTAGCCCATATATTGGGTCAATATTCAAGAACTCTTCTGCTGTTTTTCAGTTTATTTATTGTAGTATTTCCTCGTTCTCGCAGTTGAAGTTGTGGTTCTGTTCATCTATATGTATCGCGATTAATGAGAATATATCACGTCTTTCGGCTACAAATTGGTGCTCATAATTTCTTCAAGTTAACCAAAGATTAAACTGGTCAACTTAGTGATGTTGACGGTCCTTGAAACTATTTTTGTAGATTATATTCGTCTTGTTTTCTTTGTATAATGCATTCTCTAGCCGGCGTAATATGTTCTGCAAAGATTTGGTTTGTTTGTTTGTCACGCTGATATCAAATGGGTGAAATAATCGGTTAAAAGTTTCTGAGACATATTTGATCTGTTGTTAAGTGGTTCGTTTTTTAGGTCCAGGTAAGTGTTCTGTTGTTTAACTCGTGTCCCACGTAGAGTAGCTCAAAGAACTAATAAGCATCAACTTGTAGTCAAACCATACGATATATCTTCATTGATATCGATGTATATAGATGAACACAGTCACAACTTCAACTGCGACAACGTAGGAATACTGCAACAATCAAGTTCAAAAACGACAAGAGACGTCTTGGAAGCAGGGATTTGTGCGCGTAGCTGATGCACTAACTAACATAGACCGACAAATAAACTTCACTACATTAGAAAACAGAAATGTTACTGTCATCCTTTAAGCGACATAAACGGAAAACCTACACAATTTTATGAATCAGCAAACTAGTAATTCATTGTACAAACAAGAGCAAATATTTAAGATATTGTCCGAAACGGTTCATACTGAATGACGTTAATTCATGCAGAGAAAACTCTTCAGATTAGGCATTCTTTTTACCTTCCACTCTGTGTCACGTAATGATCCGAATACATCAAAAAATAAGCTGATAAGAACATGTTAAACACTTTCTTGTCATAACGTGTATTGAGCAGTAAACTACTGAGTGCAGTGACATTCGTAAACCCATGTAAGCACCTGGGTGAGTTTCGATGGAACAAGATACCAAGAAGTAGAAGAGATCGATAATAAAGATGTGGTAAGACATAGCTGAACTGAAGAAAAAAGGGATAAAAGGGTCACATTCTTCCTCACATAGAAGTGCACAAAGCTGTTTTGTCAACAAAATGAGTCACTCTCCTCAGGTAAGGGAAATAATCACGTCCATCATGCAGAACGAACGAATACATCACAAAACAGAAAATGAGGTGAAATACTTGTCTAATCAATAAATTCACCTAGCCAAATGTATACGCTCAAACTTCTGTTCGTGTATATCATACACGCAGGTTATTTGGACAACTTTGTAAAAGGGTGTAATCATCATTCATTCTATAGTTATGGGTATTTTTCAATGATAAAAAGTAATGATTAGAAGAGAAAAAGGAACGCACTTCACGAACTATAATTACAGTCTAGCAAATGAAATTAATAATAATAATGAAAGACACTGGAATTCTGAAAATTCGAACAGCTAAAATTGTTCATCATCAAAATTAGTCTTTTTTAAACCAATAACAGAACGATGAATGTCCAATGACATATGGAGCCTGCTGAAAAATAAATCATTTCCATGATTAATTATTAAAAATAACTACTATGGTTTAGTCGAATTCGAAGACATCCGAAATACGCAAATTCTTCACCAGTTTATGAGTGAAATAAAATTTGTCTTCAGAGTAAGAAAACAACATCGAAGAAGGTAGCAACTTATATAACATTGGAACGTATGTAAAACAATGCTGCATCTGTCGATTACAACAGTGAGCTATAGGAACAATGAAAGATTTTCTGTAGGAATATCAAATACGCTAGTCGCCACTATTTAGTGATTAACATCATGTTATCAAGTAAAATGGATTGTAATATAGCCGTGAATCACCAGCACAATGAACATATTTTTTGTGAAATGTCTAAAGATACACGAAATAAGGGTATAAACTTGGTTCCAGCATGTGTTGCAACTACTGAATGACCGTCTATTTCGACTCCCAATGATAACCAAAGTAGGTTTCGGTTGGAAGAAGGCTAGGGTGACTTAACTTTTTCGTTGGATCCTATTACTAAATAAAACAACTTGAACTGATTTACTTTTGTAAAGGGTTCTTATGATGATTTGTTTATCGACTTTTCCGTAATTGAATTCAGCTGGCATCAAAAACCAGGCAACTTATGCTTGAAGTTAGCGCTAACCAGAAAAAAGTGACTGTCAGGAGGAAGTTGCAACAGACGACCATTGTTGTCGGTTCGTTGGCATAGGATTCCTTAGATACCTCCAAGATACCTTTCTGATTGGCCCAGCTTTCCTACTTGAGGGTTGAAGTCGCCTGCTATTATGACTGTATCCAAATCTTTGGCTTTATGTAGCGAAATTGACAGCTTTTGATCAAATTCATCCTTTTTATCATCTGAAGTTCAGTCGGTGGACGCATAGGCGGAGATAATGAATAGGTATGTCCAGTCTCATGATCTTTCCACTGACTGTCGACTAAGACCAAAAATATGTTCCAAGGTTCAGTTCGTCTGAGATTCGGGTAAATTTCAAACTACTGTTGGCCAATAATGATGTTATTCCAAGCCATGGTACTTGTGTAAAAGTATAGATACGATGAGTAAACATTCAGTAACAGACAATTCTTTGTAAAGCTCGTCAATACTACGAGATTTCATTTTATATACCTATTCTGTATTTTTGTATTAGAAAGGGAGGGTAACTGTACATAGACATGTACACTTTGGCTAGTGTGTATGCTTTCTTCATCATTAACAACACAGAAAGTAAAGTACCATAACCAGATTATACGACAAGTGAATAATCAAAACATAGCAGTTTTCTGTATAACAGCAGAAGAGGCACTACATTTAGATGGTGGCTTGAAGTGAAAATCTGGATCTCAACAGGATTCCAACCAACGGCCTTCATCTGGTCAGAGATTAGAACCTGTAACTCAGTCGGGAGATCGTCGAACCAGTAATCCGAAGGGCGCTGGTTCGAACCCTCCTGCTACCTAGGCTTTCATTCCCGCTCCAAGCATCAATAAGTATCAATAATACGAATCTACCAAACCACGGTTATCTCGGAGAGCCTCACTAATAATATATACACATATAAAAACACATTTATGGAGTCATATGGTTTACATATTATTTCAACCTCACTATTTTCTCCATATATATAAAGGAGATAAGCAAGCATCATCAATATGGTGTGTTTAATATGGGTTTACGTTTGACTTGAATGGAACAACAAAATCTCCCTAACACGAATGCTTCAGGGATTAGTTAAGATTTGACTAAACTTCGAACATTGTTTACATTTGAGTGATATCATTTGCGAATTTCATAGAAAATAAGACAAAAATAATGGGCAGATGTTTGTCATTTTTTAATATTGATCAGTGAAACACTTTCAATTCTTCTCGAAATCAAAATTAACTATTTTAGGATACTAGTCAAAGGTTAGATTCTTAAATTACTGAAAAAAGGCAAACAAAACGGAACAGTGCGCGACCGCTTTCCGGAAATTCCTTTTGTTTAGTAGCATACTTGACTACTGTATAAAACTTTTATACTACAGACCATAATCAATGGTTGTTTTCAAAGAGAATCCTGTTAGCATCATGGTTAAGCAGTTGAAAATTTACTCAGTTGTGTAAGCATGAAAATTGTAGACACTAAGAAATTATCATGCAGAATTACGCGTTTCAAAGTATTTGATGGTGGAATAAACTATTACTAGTTCCAGAAAAATCAATGTATGCAGTAGTCCGTAGATGAAAAACTTCTATGTAGTTGTGAAGTTTAAAGTATAAAAAATAGTTCTCCTCATGCATAACACTTTCTCATGTTACAAAAACAAATTAATTTTGTTGTTGCTATCCTTAATATTGTTTTTGTTTTAGTCTACGCGCTACACACATACGACGAACTTTTCAGCTAACCGTTAAGTATATGATAGATAAATCGATTAGGATGAAATTGGAATAACAAGTACTAAATGATAAAAACCAACAACAACAACACAAACACACACCTACACAAAGTGATACCAGAGATGTACAGTAGAAAGAATATCGATGACCAGTTAAACATGTTTTCAGTTGTAGTTATCCTGCTGATGCAGTAGCCTTGAACCTGTGGCCCTATGTTCTACCTAGAAAATAATATTTACGCAGCTTTGTGTCAATCTACATAGGAAACAATCATGTAGATGAGTTTTTTTCAGGAAGGAGAAGCTTTATCAAGGAACGAAAGTAGTACTACCAATTGCTATACTGGAGTTTGCTGGCAGATGGGCTCCTATGCGAATGCCTTTATACAGCCTGAATACTTATTATGTTGCAGTTTACTTGGCGGCTAACGGAAGAATCCAGGACGCATTTTCCATCCTCTCCGGCACTCATTAGCCAGATGTACCTGTACCCCAGTGAGTGGCCTAGCGGATAGTGCTTCGATGTTTGGAGCGATGGGTCATGAAGTCGAGTCCTAGTGGGAATACCACCCCGTACTTGAATCCAGGTATATTCAGCAGAAGAGTAGCAAGTAGGACGAAACGCAGGTCCTGGATTCTTCTGCTAACCACCGATTAAACTTCAAAGTAGTACTACCAAATTTGTTACATTCATAAGATGTCTGTATTTTCCATGAAACTGATATTTTCTGAGTAAGATTTTCTAGAAAATTTCTTCATTACTGAACAAGTACATATCAAGTACAACGATAAATCGAAGGTTTTCAGATACATCATAAATTACACACTGAATAAAATTAGCCCAATATCAATTCTTTAGATGAATATTAAAGTAATAACTCACTTATCAAATCAATCTATCTAGTAATGTAGTAGTCCATAAGAACATCAAGCATAAATGCACTGGTTCTTACTACAAAAGAATAATGCTGACCGTTATGATAGGAGGAGTTTGTACTTTGTGATATCGGTGGTTCTTCATGCCAACTTCATAATGAAGTGAATTTTCATGACAATTCAATCACGAAAATTTGGGAATCATAGATCAAGAAATTGATTAGACTTTTATGAAATATTTTAAGAAATGAACAATCAGATCAGACAATAATGAACACAAACACTGAAATAGACTCTGTCTACCAACCAAAATATCCTAGATTTGATAGTTTAAGATTCACTGACTGAATTGCTAAAATTGAGCAACACAGGTTTACACAGTGATACCAAAGATATAATGCTCAACGCCACTAAATCAAAGTGACCTCTAGGTCGTGAAGAAATTTCAAAAGATTACAACATCTAAAAGTGGATACTGAGAATGCTATCCAGTGTGACAGTAGGAGCATTCAATAAATAGAATTATTCAGTGTAAAGCTGAAAATTGGTGAGACATTTCTTTACGATGAAATTTTTTTAGATGTAGGGATACAGTATGAAAATAATGACAAGATAAGCGACAACAACACCAATAGAAGTTAAATTGATCATGACCACTAAAACCTACCAATGATTGCAGGATCTTGGGCAAATCGTTCTTGTAATCGATAATCTAGACGCTTTTTCTCCTCTATAAAAGCAGAAAATCAAAATTTAGATACGTTAATATATCGGTAAATGAGCCTGAAAAAAAAACTGGTCAGTAGTGAAATTAAAACTAATGACCTCCAAATCACTGGTCCAGTGCTCTTCCAAGATTCCATTAAAGTACAAATGACAAATAAAGGGTTTTAAAAATAACCTCTAACGAATATTAGTTATCCTGAAGCTTTGAGATGCATCAAAGAAGTGTTTTTAGCGAAAAAAGTACAAATTGGAAGCGTTTGTTATTATTAAGTCGGTGTTAAGTATATCCCCAAGCCTGGTAATGAGACATCCATAAAGAAATATCACAGTTGAGGGAACACTAAATCACCGTCATCCTCATCCTGAGCTACAAATGTTCTCCATAATTTCAAGCTGCTATAAGAATAGTTTGGCTTTTTGATTAGATTGTACAAAATGAAACGAAAATACTTTGATATATGAGGCGAAGATTAGATAGTAGTTGCGAATTGTTAATTCTTTAAGTACTTCGACATCATCATTAATTGAGACAATGGACTGGAGATCAAACATAGAGAATCAGCATACTGAAATACTTGAAAAACGGTTTTTAACATCTGCAGGATTTTATAATTCATTGAATTGAAGAAACATGTACAATGTGATTGTGGTGATGACTTTACTTCTGTATTAGGTCCGACGGGAGGTTAGGCTGTTCACTACAAGTATAGATCGAAATTTGGAGCTAGAAAACTTTTATTTCAACAGTTTACGTCTTAAAATATTTATTTCTATTTTACCTGGTGTCAATCAGTTATTTTATGCACTAAAGTATACGGAAATTTGTGAAACAATACATAGAAATAATGAATTCTTCATGCTTCAGTGATGACCTTGTCACAGTAGTCAATTTCCAACTTGTTAGATTATATTCCATATTGAATGCTGGTAAAGTTTCCCAGCTATGGCATTTTGGCAAGTGTAAATAAGTAGTCTCAGTCGGAAACCATATGCACATTAGTGAAGTAAGTGGCAATGAGCCACACCTATTGTGTGAGGTATAATGACACTATCTGGCTGCCCAAACCTCGGTAGGTGAAGTGGTGTTCGAACCCGTGATCCATTGGCTGAAAGTCATCTTCCTAAACCAATGAACCACAAAGTCTTCTAAATGAATTTATTAGGCGCTTAAAATTAGGTAGTATTGTGTGCATCAACTTCAATAGTTCATAATTATTCAATCAATCTATGTATTTTTTAGTGAAAAGCTTCTGTTTGTTTGGAATTTATATTACTTTCTCTTAATAAGTTGGATGAACTTCGATGAGTGGTGGACGGACATCTGACGAAACCAATAGATAGAATTCAACTACGAATAAAAGGTATACTTTTCTATCCTTCATTAGCCAAACATTCTATTGGCAAAGAACAGTAAATAACAACTACTAAGCAACTATTCACTGCATCTCCAGACTCGTAATAAGCATAAAATTATACAGCATGAGGTTAGCTGCTTGGAGTTAATTATAAGAACTAAACTTCATGTCGACTGATTTTTAACTTCACACAAAAAGCAACGCAGTACCATGTCATCTAGCACATTGGATCGATGATCTTCCATTAAAACTAAGGAAATGATATTTACATCGGTTACTTTCCTGCAAGCGGTTGTTGTGTACCATTGAGTGTCATGAATAGATTTAATACTGCTAACTGATTAAAAAAGGAAAGTAAACAACACATACGAATATTTTCACATAATGACACCATCATGAAAAAAGCGTGGAAGAGTATTCTAGCGAGTGACTTCATCATGTCTGTGTTCGTTTGAGACGTTCGGATGAACATTTGAGTTCTTGGCGGGGTAGCAGAAGAGATTTGGTGAATGCGAAGCCAAATCAGACCCAATGGTAAAGCTAGGATCCCTTTGAAGAGTGAAAACTCGATTCTTCTAGTGCTATTTGTCTATTTTATTATCGTTTTTAACGTTAAGTTTATTCCTTTGTACGGTTTGCAGTGGTACTTGGAAACAGAGCTTTGTTAAGTTAGACTCTTACGTGTTTCAGTCAAACAATAAGACAGCTTGAAACAGGACTATATTAACAGATTCAAACTATTTACACATTAGTCAATCTATCTAGCAGCTTGCCATAATGGTCATATGACTCAATGATAAACGATGATTCACTGCAACAAATCAGGAATCTCATACTCTCTTGCCTAGAACAAACTAAATGTAAACACCATAAAATATGCCTAGGAAACAGACTAATCAATATTTCACAAAAGAGAATATAAGGAAATGCTTGTTGACCTGAATTGGGTTGGTTTTATACAGAACTAGGCAATATAGCGGCAAATGGGAGCAAAGGGTAAAACTAAAAATACGTAAACATAAAAAAGAATAAAACAGTGAGAAAAAGAAATGAATCATTCGCATCAACAAGGCTCGAGGTTAGATTATTCATGTAGGGTGGATTGCGAATAATAATAATAATGTCTTGTTTTCTATATCAGTAACAGATCGAAACCAATTAATTCTCGGAAGAGATTAATGAATTTACATTCAGTGGTATAGTGGTCGACAGCAGTAACAACATTTAGTCGGATAATACACAACTGACTCCTACCATCAAAGATGAAATCGAAAAATAAACTGAAAGATTATTAAATAAAGGTTGCTTGAAAGCAAGATTGGTTGTTTTTTTAATTTACTAAAATAGCCCATCAACAAGCCCGGGGAATCGTGCTCCCGTCAGACGTTTGAACCTATTTCAGTCAGTGCCACAATCACAGACTATAAATAGTGACCAATCTCGTATAGGACTAGATCAAGTAGACAGTGAACAGTTACTAGAAAGTAACTCGTAACCATCTTGTCTAGTGGTCACTATTAACCACACACATTCTACCGGTCAAGTTCACAACATCGCTATGGCCCTAGGTCACGTTTCAACTTACATGCTATTGAAAGATAGTTGAAGGTGAACAAGGAGAAAAAAAAAAGAACTAACAATCTCAGAAAATTGTTTTAGCTCAAGTTAGGTGGACAAAGTGTACAAATTGAAGCTATGAAAATGAGCGTTTTAATTCTACATAAAGATATTCACTTGTGATGGAGATAGTGTTGGTCTAGTTATATAACGCTCCACCTACAGAGGTTTGGGTAGTCAGGTAGTGTTACTAGTGTGGCTAATAGCCTACTGCATGGATGTTCACCAAGTGGCTGAGTGTTTCATTTCTTCGTTTATAGTCATATAAGTACACAAAATTCAGTAGCATAGGATGATTAGAAAACAAGTTGATCAATTTAACTCAGTGAATCAAGAACGATAACAGAAAAGTACATTAATCCACTGGTGTGAATAAATTTCTTTAGTCAAAATCATATGTTTATTGCTCCCACATGCGGTGTTACTGGTTCTGATTAGCAATTGTGATTGTGGCTTTCTACACTTCCTTGATTTATTATTATGTAATTACCCCTTGAATTTGGCTGTAATTTTTTTTCCTTACAGTCTATGCAATCACTAATTTTAAAAATTCAATTTAATCTTGGGCTGTATTACAGATGAAGATAAACTGTGAGATAAAATGAGCTCAGTCCGTTATCTATTTTTATTGAGATACCTACGGTTTTGTTCAATGAACCAATAGGTAAGATAGTCCAGTCATCAAAAATATGGCAATCACAAATACTGCAACTACAGATGCTATAAAAACAGAACTAGACAATTCTTCGCAGTAAACTATTTCCAAGATTAAAAATCACTAGGGTTATTGCTGCAACCAGACAAGTCAAAGTATACACACTTATTCTTGATAATGGATTTCGAATAGTAAACTTTTAGTACTATAGCCTTAAAGTGGTTCTTAAATTTTGTTTGTTTAAGAGTAAGAATACGTTTTTTTGGCACACAAAATCACACCAGTACACCTGTAAGCAAACTTTAAATTCTGAATAGTCTGGCAGTCTAGTCAGTCATCCAGGATGCCATCGGATCACAGAATCAGATTTTCATACAGAGTGATGAAAGTTTGCAATGATTCGTTTCTCAACTAGAAGTCTGCATATATATATATATATATATATATATATATATATATATATATATATATATATATCCGTGGTCATGGAGGCTTATAAATCGCTTCCAGTATGGAATCAGCATATGGTAGTCCATTGAAATATAGTGGTCAAAAGGACTACGACTGCATCTCGTAATAAATATGCTAGGTTGATTCTTGCAATAATATTATTTAGATATCATGAAACAGAAATATGTAGTGGGGAAATCACAATCTGACCAGTGGCTGAGTCTTATACCTCAGGCGGTAGGGGGTCGAGCACTTAACCTGAGGATTGATGATTTGATTTGCATCGGAATCCTAGTTTCCGTTTCAACTTCAATCATCATCCCGTTATTTAAGACTAGTCTTAAAAACTAAGCTGGTCTTAGTCTCATCAATATATATATATATATATATATATATATATATATATATATATATATTCAAAAACCCCTTCACCTGAAAGTGGTCTACGGGGTTTCCACACTGCTTACCTGAGAAGGACACAGCTAGCACAAGCGCCAAAAGAAAGGCTAATATCAGTATGCTTATAATCCAATAATACCATGGGCAATGATGTTTAGATTTCCTTTCAACCACAACTACTGAATCGGAATGAGGTTTGACTTTACCATGCAGAGCATCAGTTGTCGTTGAGTAGGTCGGTTCAATACCCCTTGTCGAGTCAGCTAAAGCGGGATTATTTGCACGACTCTGCTGCTGCTGTTGTACAGGAGATATAAATGTTTGAACAAGCGGTGAGCAATTTACAGCTGCACTATTATCCTGTCCGGCTGGACCATTATTCATCATAGACACATTTTGTGATGTTCCCAGATAAATTGCATCATTTGGATTACTTACATTCGTAGTGATAAATGATTGTAATCCAGTTTGACAGAGTGAAGCAGTAGGCAACATATTGTTTGACAAAAGCCTAGAAAGTTAAAAAGAAAAGAAAAACAACATTGAACTGATGATTACTAAATTGGAAATATTTGCTTCAGACATTATTATTAAGATTGTTATTGTCCAGGGGGGGGGGAGGGGGAGGGGAGAGCTGGAGTAAAGAGAAGTGTCAGATCATGAGATGAAACAAAGAAATATCACGTGTATCACAAAAAAAAAGTAATATGCGTGTATGTGTTATGCGCTAGTCAGTAAACCCAGAATAAACCATAGGAACAAAGAAAGTGAATGAAAAATAATCACTAAGGGAAAAATATTGAAATTTATCATTTAACTGGTCAAGACTGTCTGTCGAAAAAATAATAATCAAATAAAACGTCCAGTGGCAGCTAAGAAAAGGAAAAAGACAAAATGTGAGAATAAGATGATTACTATTTTACCAGTAATACTGTTACTAGTGTCAGAAATGATGTACTGAAAAGGCATCAGTTTGTACACTGAAGGAGGAAAAAGGAAACAAGTAGGGAAATTCAATTAATGTGAAAATATAAAGCAAAACGATAACAGCACAGTGGTGGTGGTCGTTGTAATGGTGACGACACTGAAAAACACTCAACTGAAGAAGAGAAAGATGATAACGACAGCTAGAATAGAGAAGATGAAGTAGCAGTAGTAGTAGCGATTTGGGAACATATGATCAAGCAAAATGGCCAAAGAAGTTTCAGATTTCCGTGCTGTGACAGTAGTGAAAACAACAGTGAAAGTGATCTTGAAGAATAATAATAATTTCGTAAGGCAAACTGAGCAGAATGATATCCTACAGAATGGTTACTGTTGCAATTATTACAGAAATGTTGAGGCGATCATCTCCTGGATAAGGATTCATTCCATCTTTCCGCATACCTTCAAAATCCGCTACCTGAACCATCGAAACAATTTGACAAGTGCAACAGAGAAGTAACTACATGATCAGTATGTGATGGTGCAGATAGTAACAACAGTCAGTCAGTCAGCAGCAATATGGGACCTGGCAACAACAATAAAAATAGTGCAAAGCAAGTCGTACAACATATGATAACGTTGTACTCTATTCCATGCGAATGCAACAGCAGTATAATATAAAGTAACTTTAGTGTGAGTATCGAATTGGGACACTGTGTTAGAATGGAATTCCACATTAGATTAGTTTAATTGATATGGTATACTGTGGTAGAGTGTTATTTACTAGATGGTATTTCGAGCACAATTTATTGTTCATATTCACGTCAAGGTAATCACATTACTTCCTGCCTCAATTTTTCTTATAGTTCTACCAACTATTGTGTCCTTTGACTTGACTGACTATAGGATTCTCCATATATCTGGAATTGATTTCGAATCATTTCTGTTACACGATGATGAATTGAGATTAACCGGGCTGATGGCATCCATATGATTGTACCACAGGATGAGACTACAAATCATTCTAGTTTTAAAAAGCTTAAACTAGTGATCACTCCTTCTAAAAACCTATGTATAATTATCTGCATAAATGGCGGGTACATTGTTCTGTGGACTGAATCTCTGTTCGTCGATTCAATGCCTAGCACGTTTAACAGAAATGATTCAAAACCGATTCCTATAGTCCATCAAACCAAAGAGCGTAAAGGGTAGTAGAACTATGAAAAAAAACTAAGGTGGGAAGTTGTGTGATTGCTGTGATTTGAATATGAGCAATAAATTATGGTTGAAATGTTATCCAGTGAATAAAATTATGCCACAATGTGCTATATCAAACAGATTAATCTAACATGAAATAAAGTAGCTTTGTTATCTGAAGAATTAAACCAAAAAAAACAGGTTGTACGTTATTTTTCCTCTGCTCTCTTTCATATCGGCCTAATATGTTTGAAAAGCGAGTTTTATTTTTGGAATATAGGATATCATTCCCTTACATACTAAAAAGAATGAACAACGTTTTTTTTCGATAGACAGTCAAAAAAACTATTCATATGACGAATGGAGCGAATGACCATCTGCTACGCAGCAATCTATTGATAAATATTTTTTTTTAAATCAGAAAAACTATCTGATCTATTCCATGGAAAGGTGAGGGAAAGAAATAGTCACATGAAAACGAATCGACAGAGAAGACTTGTAAAACAGGGAAGGGATGCAAGAATAAATAAAGCGCATTCTACACGTAACAGGAACTGTCTGATAAACTGATAACATTTCATCACTGAAGACAATAAAGAAAGTAATAGTCATTCGTATGTCCAACCTCAGCCAAAATATACATCTATCATGTATGTATTAACTGGAATCATTTGGATATGGTTAGTACACTTCCAATGTATGCTTTTCTCATCACTGGAGGAATGAAAACTAGTAATCGTCTATTTTCTTATCTGCTTATATGTGTCAGCATAGATCTGTTGGCTTTTTACTAGTCAGTCGGTAAATTGCTATGAATCAGATAACTATAGAAACTGACTTCATGGACTGAGATCGGTAAATAAATTATCCACCAGTATTCTTTGGGTTGACCGACAAGTCCCGTGTTCATTAAGCAACATTTCCATTGGCTCACACCGTATGACATATATTCAGAATGCTTTGGCATAGAATACTAGTTTAAAATAGTCGAAAATAACTGAGATTTAATCAGTTAAAAAATGTCAAAAGCAACGACAGAACCATAGGTTCAAGTAAGCATAGTTCAAATCAAAACACCAAATGGAAACCACAAAATAAGAATAAAAGATTGAAGACTAATTATATAAGAACAAGTGGGTAAAGAAAACAAAGAGAGAAAAAAGTGGAGTAAGAATTAAAAACCATCATAGATTTTAAGTTTACAAGAAGATTGGGTTTGTGTTATGATGTCCAATAAGATTGCTCAGATTCTAGTACGAAGTCTTAAATCCCTGCTGTCTTTCATAACCAATCATTTTGCTTCAAAAATTTCGAGGAAAGGTACATGATCATACGCGTAAAAACAGATTGGTTGAGGAGACAAACTAAACAGGGAGTATTCTTCTTGAGAAGACCAGAAATAGTCAAAACCCATTGGAAATATACATAAACATATTTTGACCTTCTAATACATCTTCTGTTATCTTACCATCTTTTCTATTTACTGAGGGACTGAGCGACCATCAAGGGTGGAATTTGAAAACTATTGTTTATGGTGTCCATACAACTATTGAATAATTATGTTCTTATGCATTTGCTTAAAGAAAGCCGAAAAACCCTGTCGAATAAATCGGGTACAAGGAGAGTGATAGGCATTTCTGAAAATTAGTTACCACTATACAGTATTTCGCTTCGTCATTTATCTGAGCAGACAGTTTTAACTGAAGATTCGGGTTGGAGTAAGGCTCAGGGTGGCAGAAGTACGTAAGGTCTCTGACTATTGGTCTCAACCTTTTTATATAAGTGTAGACTGCCTCCTAGTTGAGGTGTTGGAAGTTCTAGGCACCAACTGTTGGAGATTCTTGGTGACAGGACTGAAAATCGGTCATAGATGTATTCACTCTTTGACATATTCTAAAGTTTTTTTCTCTGTTCTCATACGATTCCATCTCTTCGATCCCCTGGTTCTTTCCATTCTGCTATGAGGTGTGTTATCTTAAACCGATGCATTTCTGTCCCATATCCTACGTTGATTTGTTTTTCTGTCTGAGTATTTCACTAGCGATGACTACAAAGTTCAAGAGTTAGTAGAAATACGAAAACAATCGAAGATTGAGACTCATTCAAATTAGGAGGTTCATATGTAGAGAAAGAAATTTTCCTGTCTAGTTTCACTTCTTTTCACCACATCAATAATACTTTGCAGGAAAAGAGTGTACGGATACAATAAAACTTGAATGATTCCACTGAATATACCATAGGATAGACTGAAAACGAAAGGTGAAATATGTTCGTTATGAAATCCTCTGACTTTTAGATTATGTATTGAAAGAAATTTGTTCGCTTCACTTGTGTCAGGATTCAAAACAACTCAAAGTACAGATGAATGACTGGATGAGCAAAAGAAAGATATCTCCGATAATAATAATAATAATAATAATAATAATAATAATAATAGTGACAATATTAATATAGGTGATAGAAATAAATCACTCGGTCTACTAAATAATAATTTCAGTGAGAAAAGAAAATGATAAGTATAATATCAAGACACTACTACTATTACTAAACTTAAAATAACAATCGGAATCATGATAATATTATTGATAACATTACACAAGGGGAATGCTGAGAGAATATTTAATGTAATTTAAAGTATCCAAATCCCAGCTATCTACTTGATAAGTGAGTGACAACTACTGCCCAGAGGCTAGTGATGCTATTTTGGAGTCTAAAACCCTTTTAGTTAAAGTGACGCTGAAACTCGTCATCCAGTGGTTGAGAGTTGAGCAAGCGATTCTATATCTCACACTTCCATGTTCGTAATAATATTTCTGATCCTTAAGTTATTATTCCAAAATAAGCCGGATATATGGATAAGTGTTCATCTTCAAGTTCATATGACCTCCTATATAGTATTCAGTTTCAAAGAGTAATGAAACTTTAATGATGATACGACACTGACTCAAATTTGATCTTTTTAACTATACTTTGGGGTTTCAAAGGGAACTGAACAGTTTATGATTACAGTTCGACTGCACTGGTACGCGCAACCACAACAGACCAATATTAAGATATATGAATGCAGCGAGACAGAGGGGCATTCGAAGAATTTGTATAACATCGTAGATTGTGATAAGCTAGCGACGAGAAATTCAACAATAAACAGAAAATCTTGGAGAATCAGAACAGTATTATAGTTTTATTGATCGGAAGATGAACAGATGGAGTAAGTTTCTTAAAATAGAGTCGTAGGTGCGCACTGCTGTCCCAAAACAGGATGAAGCAGCTCTTCAGGGAACTCAGGCCTCTACTAGTTCTCCAAATGATGTCATTTCATGATTAAATTTACTTTAAATTAACAAATGCTTAAGAAACAACAGCTGAATGTTACCTTTAACAGCTCATCGTAGTGAGACTATGCACTGGATAAAATGTATACTAAAGAACAAGTAATAGAGGGGAAGAAAGACATTTTTGGCAACATCGTGAAAAAACTCTACCTTTGTAAAAAAAAAAAGTAATGTTTCTAATTACGTTATGCAAATTTAGGTAATTTCCGGAAATGAGAAGAAATACAACTCTGTGGTGGATCCATACAAATTTGGAGAAGTATCACTCACGACTCAAAGTATAGCAGAATCAGCCAAAGACAAGAGCATTTTAATGAAAGGAGAAGAAATAAATGAGTACTATGTACTTATCTATTATGAATGAAGTCTTCACATCAGCTGGGAGGTAAAAATGTATATTTGATGATATTTATGAGCCCTAAACAAAGGTATTCAAGTGATGGTTAGCGGTGAAATTTAAAACACAAATTTTATCCTATTGAAGATTCCACCACTGAAATACACCTATATCCTAATACGTGTTGATTGTCTCGTCTACACTCAAGTAGTGTGAATAATAGTTCGATGATATAAACTGAGAAAACATTGTCCCATAACACATGAGGTTCAAACAGTTTGTTATACACAATTTGGTTCAACAATTTTAAATTTCAGTAATAAGAATGTTTTAAATATAAGTTAATGGTATATATATATATATATATATATATATATATATATATATATATATATATATATATATATCCGTTATCCGGCTATCTAAATCTTCATTCTTCAGGTCAATTATCTAGTTTATACAAATGACAATTGGTGAACAAAATACGCAAGCAACACAGAATTCTGGAAACATTTACTGATCATCGTTAATGGGTCAGTCTAAGGACATAGGGATAGATGTATGTAGCGGTATCATTGACAAATGTCAAAATAAAAACTGACCACCATCTCATGAGAGTACAACTAGCTCGTTTTAATTTACATATCCGGTTAAATGAAGCATTTTATTAGAAAAAGAAATGAAGTATGAATCAATCTACAATATAAACGAACAGTATATCAATTTACGCTATTTTATGTTATGAAAAGAAGTCGACTCAAAAACGACTAAATTCTAGGCATCGCTGAACTTCTGCTTTGTTCGAAGGTTCAGGAGTCGACCGTATACAATAGAAATTCGAGAATCGTCAGACCTCATACCGAACACATAGTTCCTCAACCAGAGAGTTTCGGTAAAGGAAACTAGCACTATCAAATAACGGTAGAAGTTGCCTCATTTCATTTCAACACACCAAGATATAAGGTAATGAAAAACAAATGAACGCAAGTAATGCAGTCAGAGGTTGAAGCGAATGAAGATTGAAATCTAATACAGACTTCATTGTAGTTTATTTAACGGCTAGCAGTGAAATCTAGAACCCGCGTTTTGTCCCATTTGGAACTGGTCAGCTGGATGTACCTGCAACCCAGTAAGTGTTGTTCCAACTGAGGCTCGAACCCAGTACCCATCACCTCAAACACCAAAGCGTCATCCACTAGGCCACTGGGGCATGAGAGACCCCACTTATGCAACGTGTATCAGAGGCCCAGGAGTTCGACGCAGTACAGCAACAGGAAATTACGAGTATCAATAAACAACAACTGAAAACTAGCATGAAACCAGTCGCTTGATAAGAAGTTATATAAGTAGCCATATTAAAAAGAGGAATGCTATTAGTGAAATAGACTTCTTCAGTATTCTTCTCTATTGCTATTGGACCAATGAATAGGCGGGATAATCAATTACGAATTGATACGCTGATAGACTATGAAGGATCATGAAATGAGATTGATATGAAAGTTATGTTGTAAAGGTAAACAGCTTGTAACATACAATTATTGAATTACATGGAACTAGAACTGAGTAAAACACATACTGCATCCACAGATAACGTTGCTCAATGGCTTCAATTTATGAACTGAGGGAATTACAACACAGTTGAGCGTGGTGCATTGAACCAGTACTCCAAGATAAACAATGTGCCTCTCTAAAAGCCTAATAGTTTTCATTTCCATCTTCAAAAAACTGAGATCCAAACGTGCCCAGTCATAGGAAATGCCAAACTCCGATGAAATACTTGACCAATCAATGTCGAACTCTTATATCACATCTGAACTTTAATGAAGAGAAGAAATTAGTGTATACTGATTTTCACAAACAAACATTGACTAGAGTTGATAAGCTCATACATTACGCCACTGGAAAAACTTTGTACCTATATCAAGAACTTGACCACCAAAGTGTTAAACTAATGCAATTAATTATTCACTTAGCTGATGGGTTAAGTAGAATAAAAGAGTTTGCACTTCTGTTGTTAAGTTAGTTAAGCAAGTAAGTTAGTTGGTAGGCTATAGCCAATGTCAGATAAAGAAATCAAGTCATAATTTATGTGACGATATCCACAACAACAAAATCTTCATAACTGTTAGATATGATAGAAGTACATAGATTTTTTTAGTGTCTTTTTATCTCGCTTACATTGATAATTTTTAACAGTAAATTCTTAGGAATTCACCTTAGCCATACTGATAATAATCATGTGTTAAAAGTAGTATTGTAGGCTAGGAGAAGTGGGTATGCTTTAAAATTTTGACAATTTAATCCGTTTGTTGATAATGTGGACTATGTATGGTCAGAAGCATGGGTATATTCATGTGTGTGAGCAAGTGTGTACGCATGTCCATGTCTACTTTTCTAAAAACAAAAGTGAGAGAAAAAAGAAGTAACCAAAAGGTGGTAGACGGAAGTCGATAGACTTACTAAGAATGCAATTTCCCTTGGATGTGCGCAAAAGTTGGGGAATAAGGTAAGATGAATTGCGGCGTGTTGACAACATTAAAGATAGAATACAGTTTTTGCATACGTTGTTTCACTACGGTTTAAAATAAACTGCAATTATTTAAGTAGTTCATCGATTTTTACCTCGTTCTTAGAGGAAAGTACGCTAAATTTGCTCCGTTACGATACCTGGTTGCCTTCACTTTGAAATGTACTCATGGCAAGTCCTTTCTCGGATTGTAAAAAAGGATGAAAGAGTAGTTTTGATGAAGAAAATGTGAGGACATTCTCGGAAGCTTATTGTAGAAGTAAGGAAACCAATCAGCTTCTCGAAAATGAAAGTGCTTTTAGCATGAAGAGGAGGCATGTATTTGACTAGTGCAGGTACCATGACAGTGAAACGATTAAATTTCATCATTACCAGTATAGTGTGTTGCACCTATAATTATCACTTTCTTAGTCGTGTTTTGGAAAAAATAATTCAATATTCATACAGCAGTCTGAAAAATACACATATGCATATGACTCGTAGTTGGAATAAGTCTACGCCTGATACAGAGATGTAATGACTCCAGTTAATTACCATTTCTATGTTACTATGACAAGAAAATAAATAATACTCGACAGTTTTGGAGTACACGGAAGTAATGCCTCATAAAATAACATTGTTTGTAGTGAACAGTTATGAGAAGTGAACGCGATTTATTTTAATTCCCTTCATTTATTGTCATTTCTAACATCTCTAGTCAAAAAGTTGGTATGATAGACGAAAACGTTTCAAAAGCAAAACAGCTTCATAAATTTTTCCGAATCATTGGTACAAAAATAGCAATCTTTCGTCATCTCTGAGATGCCTTATTGATTAGTAACTATTATGGTCCATTACTATAGGACATAAATTGGTGTAGATAGACGGAAATCCCAATTCTGTTCCGTTCCACCTCATATTCTAGTGTTTGACATTTTCAGTCGAAACAGGGGTATTTATCCACGAGATCACCGACGCCTGGTGTGAGCCGTGAGAGTGGGGCAGGTTATACGGTTGGGGCTATCCAAATGCGAAAAAACAACGGTTTAAATATTAAACGATCTGATTCAGTCTATCATATACAGAGTGTGGTTCATGGGGACTTTATTTTATAGATAGTATTCATGTATCGAAATAGCTAACCTGAATTTCTAATGAGAAGCCGTGACCTGTGGGGTCAGCCATTCGGAAGTGAAGTGGATGCTAACTGAAAACCTAGATAGATAGTCGCGCTATATCACAAATTGAGAAAAGTAGGAAACTGTGGATTATTAAACCGACTCAGTAGCTGAATGCTTAACGCGTTCGCCATGGAACCTGCAGGTCTTGAGTTCGGTCAGTCGCAAGGTAGTAGGCGTGTACTGCTGAGGAACCATATACTAGGACGAAATGGTTGTCCAGTGCTACCATGTTTCAGTAGTCCGGGATATATATATATATATATATATATATATATGTCAGTGGTGGATGTTGGCTATCAAGGGAATCCAGGGTGTGTATTTCGTCCCATTTGGGACTCGTCAACCGGATGTACATGTCTCCCAGCAAGCGATGTTATTCCTACGACTGTATAATACGAGTACCAACATAAAAATCAAACTCGTCGCACAAACAGTTACTATAGTGATTCAATGGCCTGGTGGATGACGATCTGATTTTTGAAGCGATCGTTCGGGTTCGAGTTTTAGTGGGAACAACACTTCTAACTGAGAGGCAGGTACATCTAACCAACGAGTCCCAAACAGAAGGAAAGCGTCCCAGATTCCACTGGTAGCCACTACCCATCATCGCCATAAAGTAGAAACACAAGCACTATCGAGGCATCCACGCAGGATCCCATATGCCGATGAAGACCGGTCAATTAGGTCCAATAAATAACGGGATAATACGAGTACATATATACACTCAACTCTTTTTTCTGAATATCTCATAACTCTTATTCGTTTCCATACATGTCATTAATGTTGTTACTTGTTATACCCATCAATCTGTCGTGATTTTTGTTTTGCATGCTGTTGCAAATTATAGGGATCAGAACTGACACACCTTTATTATGCAGTTTGATCATTTTCTCTTAGCTTATCTGCACAAGCCCTTTTTTGTTCAATCCTCCTACACCATTTCTATAGATAAGAGTTTTACAATGCGATTAATCCAACCAAATACTTCCTAAAAACTACATGCAATTTCTGAAACGAATACTCACTGGATCCTAAGTAAGCTGATAAGCTTATGCAATTTTCCAAACACCGACAAAAGTTGAACAGTTATGCAGCAGGAAACGATTAAATTAAGTAAATTATCACCAAAGTAACTAACAGTTTCCTCAACACCTAAACTCAGTGAACGCATTTTAGTGTAATTCTACAAGAGTACACATTAAACTTCAAATAGCTTGATTTAGTTTTGCTAACTAGTATCTTTAAACAATATATAGGTATTTTTGAGATGAGTGGAGATTTTTAATTTGGAAGTAATATTCATCATGGACTGACATTAGTTGGGGAACCATTGAAAATCTGGGAGCACTGGACAGCTGTGAACCACTGGGAACAGACCCAGTGGCTGAGTGGTTAACGCGTTCACCGTGAAACCTGTAGGTCCTGAGTTCGATCCCTAGCCGGGTCGTGGGTGCGTACTGCTGAGGAGTCCCATACTAGGACGAAACAGCTGTTCAGTGCTCCCAGATTTTCAATGGTTCCCCAACTAATGTCAGTCCATGATGAATACTACTTCTAAATACATAGGTAAGTTTTATTATGTTTAGAAAATAAAAACAAGATTTCTAAACACGCTGGGATTATTATATTAAAACTTACCTACATGATGATGAAACATGATTCGGCGCTCAACTTGTTTCAGGACATTCGTAACAGACATGACCTATATGTTTATCGTATCTTTAAACTTTATTTATCCAGTGTTACTCAGTTACATTCATTTCAGATGAATACTACTGTTAAATTTACCCAGAATTCGACAAATAACACAGAGATGCTAATCTGCAACACTTTTTGAAAGCGCAAATGTTTACGTTGTCGTATTTGCCAATAGCAGAAGGGGGATGGAGGTGGGGGATAAAAATACAGATTGAAACAATACTTAAAAAATTAACACACATGTGAATGGGGTTGGAGTGAACAAATGAAGAATGATGGGATTTTAATAAGGACTGACAGTGCGGACAACTGTGGCAACGATCCAACGGAAATCATATCAGCATTGAGAATCATATATAAATTAGTATGGTATCAACGTTAACTTTCCTTATCTGTTTGTAGTGCTAGTAGCAGACAACTTTTATCAAATAAATTTTGAATAAAATACTTTTCTGTACACTGATATCTCAGTGCTATTATGTGTAAATTGTATCCTAACTTTATCTTTACCTTCGGGTAAACGAGTCAATATTCATACACTTCTAATCACAGTTAAGAGTGAGAATGTGAAGTTAGTCCACACTTAGAGCGAGAAACAGTCACATTACAACAGTGAATGTACACACTAGTGCTAGTTGGTGCATGCTAAACCACCTGCCAACGGTTAGAAGGCACAGAATGGTGAGGAATAAGTGAAGTGCAGTTGCAATCTGCAGTGTAGCGTTAATGATATTATTATTATTATTATTGTGATTCTTATAACAACGACAAGGCAAGATACCAATCTACATACTGACCAACACATTTACCAATCAAGCATAAGAGGGAAAGGAGAAGAGAAGGTTATGGTCAATGCTATTGAAAATACTGGAGGTTAATCCACTTTGTAAGTCATTTATTAATGAGAAACTAGTCAGCACAACAACAACAACAACAACAACAGTAGCAACATCTTGGAAACATCAAACATCATTAAGCAATTAGTTAATTAATCATTCAACTTAATAAAATGTTGAAAAGAAAGAATTCTTGCACTGTTACAGATTTTTCCTGTTGTATTCTCCTCTTAACCTTTGCCAGACTTCCTCTAATGAAATAGTTATCGGCCATAAATGTGAGTGTTGCCCATATTAAAACTCCACTAACAAATGTATATACATTCCTTTGGAACGAGATAAGGTTTCATGATTAATTGATTCAGTTAATTATTGCATATTACAGAAATACTGCTACAATAGACTGTAAATTTATATATATATATATATATATATATATATATATATATATATATATATATATATATATATATATACCTATTTTTCTGATATCTGGTTTGTGTTGATTTAATAGTTTACTGTTGTTATAATTATTTCTTCTTCTTTTCCTATGTGTTATAGAAACACGAATATACAGCGGTGTAGATATCGATAGCTATGGAATTCTTAAACCAATTGTTAAATGAAATGATAGGAACCTTCTGTTGTTATTTGTTCTTGTGTTTGTTTATTCCATTGTGTTTACGATGAAATATGAGCAATGTGTGCGAAATATACACTTTGGATTGAGATATTGTAGTGAAATTTCCAAATTAATGTTGATTAATGTTAGCTCGTTTAACTTCATGAGTGACAGTTCCTTAGAACGACACAAGAATTAAGGTTAAAGAGTTAGTAACAAGGTTTAAAAAAAAGATGAGAAGATGAAGAGGCAGACGATACTTAAACATGAATTGACATGTAACTTGAAAGGCTGTCTAAAATTTGGGATTATCATGTACAGGTTTCCTGTTATATTGAAAGCTTTGTGAAACAGTGCCAGCTGAAAAAAACGAGAGATAAACTTTGCATTTTAAGCGTATACAGTTCACCAAGCACAAGCTGAAAATGTTTTCCACAATGTAAGTTGACGTCTTAGGTCAGGTATTGGGAAGGTTTGGATAGCAATTTAATGGAAAAAGCAGGTTCTTTTGGTTGGTAGGTCACAGTTAAGGGTTGTCTACTGATATTATTTAAAACCTCACTGTTTATGCACCTGAATGCCAATTCTAACATAAGAATGCTCTAATCTAAACATTCCTGTTTCAGCTTTTCAGACCTGTTACCTTTAAACGAACAGTTTTAATTAAATTTGTTGATCATGTAGTAATTTCCTTGATAGTGGCTAGCAGTGGCATCCAGGATAAGTATTTAGTCCTATTTAGCTGTAAGTACCTGCATCCCAGTGAGGTTGATATCTCACACGGACTCGAACTCAGTACTGATAGTTTCAAACACCAAAGGTTTATCCGCTTGGTCAGTGGGGCATCAGAACCACCTCTTGTATACTGAGAATCTCAATGGGAACAGGATCACGCACTGGAGTGCTGGTACATCTAGCTGACGAGTCCCAAATAGGACAAAACAACCACCCTGGATGGCACTACTAGCCATCAGCAAGTAATTACCACATAGTGAATAATCAGAGAATAACGAGGTCAATTAAGTCAATCCAGACCAACAACGAGAAATTGGATGTATCAGTAAATAATAAAGTAATTCTCTACACCAGCCGCCAGTTATTTTAAACACATTGGCTATCGTGAATTCCTTGGGAAAAAAGTAAAAGCAGTTCATTTTTGTCCTTTCGGAAGTTGTTATTGAGTGAAAAACGAGAAAAGTTCCTTTTTACTGACGTTTCATCATCAATTTGAAACGGTTTTATCAAAGTGATAAAATAGTAGACCAGAATTTACAATATCAAAGCTTATTTACAGCATACTGATCGAAGTTCTTCGGCATAGTTGATTCTCAGTTGTCAAGTGGCTGAGAGAGACAAACCAATAAACTTCAAGTCTCACCCTAGTTCAGAAATCTGCGACTTAATTAAATCTCGGTAAACTCATTCAAGAATAATATTATAATGGTGTACCGTGTATATCAGTGATTGAATACTGTACATTTCACAAGTAAAAAGTACTCGTTGTTGACAGCAGCTTTAGCAACAGACTGAATACTAAAATCACTCTTCAGCTTCCAATACACGACGATGATGCTTATTATTCTCCTGTCTACGCTTTCTCAACTTTACTCGTATTCTTGATTTCATGTTTGCTTTAACTGCTGCATGTCAAAATAGACCACTTCCCCGTAATTTGCCTGTCATCAGCAAGTAGTATATCACAGACAGCTTTCAGTTGAAACATTATGTCAAGTGTGACTGACCAGTTTTGCACATGTGATATGTCAGTGTTGTTTACGTCGTAACAGACTTATTTTTAAATGCTGTTGCTACTGGATAAATGCTTATTACTCTTTTACATCATACACACCTTACAACTTTGGTTTATCATATGATACAGTCGAAACCTTGAGCAGTTATTGCACAGTTGCAATGTGAATTCGTCTTTGTGAACTGAATTTGTTCGGGTACACGGATGATGAGCAAAACGGCCGTCCGGTGTTTAAATCACTATGATCTGGATATTGGAATCTACAGATCATAGTGGATGGATTATAACTACTGGCAACGTTCAGTAGTAAATTCATCCCAATTGAGTCATACGCAGGAAGATGGTGAACGCAGCATAAAATGGATCAATAGTTATCCGACTTTAAATTAAACTAAGACATCCGACTTTGCAGCCATCTGCTTAAAAAACAAGCGATACGGAGATCAAATGATTAAAATTCAATCTTCTCGTCTTGTTTTCGATACTCAAATATGTTATTCTACAAGCATATAGACACAAACATGGACGCACTGAGTGACTTGATTAGTGTATATTGAATGATTTTTGTACGTGAATTTGAATTTTCCAGGAAGTGAAAATTCAAACTCCTGTATTAGAACAACCCACCGTATACGAGAAATATGAAAATCTATACGACCATTTTGAATGTTGACTAAGTTTTAAATAGTGAATATATCTTGCTGCAGTTTATTGGATAAATCTGATTACGTTGATTATTTAAAAATTTTAAAATTCAAGTACATATATGTTTGTGTGCATACATTTGCACGGTATATTCACAAATACTTAGTGAAAAATCTATTCATGAAAATTTTCAACACATTTAGTATGAAGAAATAAGCGAAATGACATTATCAGTTGTTGGCAAGTGAACATATCTAGTTTAGAAGTGACTTTTCTGACTACCAATCAAAAGGTAGTTAGTAGTACAGTTGACGGACAAACTTTTGTGGTACAGTGTCAACAATCCAGTTTCACACTGATCAGTAGTGACAGTGGGACAACATTCAGCTGACACAATAATCATAGTCATTAAGGGAAGAAACAGAAAAGTAGAATATTTTAAATAATCAATTGAAGAAACTAAGTGTGTTGGTAACTTCCCAAATTCTCGGAAAGTCCTTGATTTTAGCTACATATGTTCCAACACTACTTTATAAGCACAAAGTACCCAAAAGGCAATCTAAATTGGAGATGAGATTCCCGAAGTTCTAATGAGACTGGTGGGCTCAACCAAGTTGGAAATGAGGACAGTTACTCAAATGACAGCATTGGATGGAGGTTGCGCTATATCGTGAACTGACAGAAGTAGGAAGTGTGGACCATTAGATTCTGACCCAGTGACTCAATGGCAACGTGCTGGTCTTGGAACCTGAAGGTCTTGGGTCCGATCTCTGGGGAAGTCATGAATCCACACTGCTGAGGAGCTCCATAGTAGGACGAAGCAGCCCCCAGTGGCCCCAGGTTCTCAGTGGTTCTCCAACGGATGTCAGTTCGCGATGAATACCAACCTTAAATCAATAAAGTGGAAAAATTATCTTGAGTGAAAGCATCTCCTTCATCTTTAGATTTGTTGTTAATTTTGTGAGTGAACATGAGAAGTGCTGATGAAACTGTATGAAAATATAATTAAGGTATGTTTTTCTTAAGGAGGTATTGGCAACCACACTACACTTTCAAAAATAAGCAGACCCAGAATTTTTCATATAAATTAATTAAAAATCAACGAAAAAGAATAACTGAAGTAAAAGTACGTGTACCTATGTAAGATGTCTGCGAAATCATTTCACATCGCATGAATGTTGTTCGGTTGGAGGTGATTAGCAAGAGACTTTACTTGATTAAGCTGTCGAAAGTGTTGGTACTCAATAGAAAGGTACGTCTATGAAATGGTGGAGAATATTTGTAGCTCAGGTGGATGGTCTTGGTTGTATTATGTTTTCTGAGCTGAGTTGTTTAATCATGGAGCTTTCATCGTCTTTCTAGATGATATCTTCAGCACTAACTTCAGTATGACTTAATACTTGATCCGATTGGTTCATGCTGCTTACATTTAACATTCTTTTCTCAATTCTCACTGAGGAAGTACGAAGATGCTGTTTTCTGTGTATGGATTGTGTAAACATGTTGCACAAAATAAGATGATCAATATTTGTTACAAGCAATGGATAATTTCAAATTTCAACGCACAACAATATGTTAACAACAAACACATATGTCTAAGAGACATCGAAATAAAATGTACACCAGTTTTTCCACTTTCCTATCCATCTATGCATACTAATCATCACACAGATATACACACACCTATCTACAGATATCGGTGGAGTAAATAATACAATGATCAACTTCCGAATAACTTGGTCAGTATACACAATAAACCAGAATGAAAGTTTTGCATGACATGAAAAAAAGGCGGAAAGAGAAAAAGAAATGAGTAAATGTAGATAGAATATGCATACCTACCCTTACAAACGGTAGTACAGATAATAGATAAATGTCAAAACAAAAGTATTACCTTATCGCCTACAATTACGAGGCGGAAAAGCATAAATGCATGTTTTTATTTTAAGCATGTGCTTATATATATATGCACACAAGCGCATGAAGAAATAGAAGTATTTGTTGAGACGAGATTGTTACTGTTGCCATACGCTATTACAAAAACTAACAGAAAAAAGTACCAGCAACAACAAAGTAGAAAGCATAACTAACAGCAACAGTTATGAATGTATTTACGACGTGTCGAACAAAATAAGCATACAGACTAAAGTATATTCTTTCCTTAATAGTCAAACGTATTCTCTCTCTTCCTTCTCTCTATCATCATCACCACCATACTTATGATAATGATAACTGTAATAAGAATGAATGATAACAACCCACGAAGATGGTGAAACGTAAAAAGAGAAATAAAAACCCAACTATCACTACTGACCAAGTAAGTGTGCACAACTTAAATAATAGGTATACATCAATTGCATCAGGAAATACAGTTCACACCAGGGAGTGATAAAATCCCTCAGAGATATAGACTTACTAAACAGAAGATGGCAAGAGAAAGTGAAGACAAGCAAACCATAATACGGAAACCGAAAATTGTCAGAAGCATGAAAGAAAGAGAAAGAGGTATTCGGGGGGGAAGAACGAGACAGGAGAACAGAAGTAGACAGACACTGTGAAAATATGTAAGTAATCAATACACATAAATGTCGACAAAGAAGATATCACACTGCACCTCAATCTTCAGCGAGGTATCAGAAAAAAGAGGCAAAAATACAAAAGACGATAACAGACAAGAGATGCAGGGAAATGTCAAGTTCGACGATAAAAAATCCCATAATAGCAGGAAAAGTTACAGCATACTGTACAATTGTGGTTCCTAACAATCACTATATTCAAGCACTGAAGCCAACCATCTGCATCATTTACATAAAGTAGGCTAATATACAATATATGTTGACTGGTAATGATAAATAAAAGTACAAATTAATCCCGCCAGCAAAAAATACAACAGAAATATCAGTTATTTTACATTATGTTTAACCTCCATCCCTATCTGCCTATGCTATGTAATCATACATACATACAAGTATTTCCTTTGACAGGTGATTGCATTAAATGGCGTCTTAATGCAAGAAAGTGAGAAAAACTGAGTAACAAGGCTATACTAAATTGCAGGAGAGAATCTGCATAATTTTACACAGAAGCAAGAATTCTCTAAGAAAAAACAAATAACCACTAGTTAATTATGATAACTTTGAAGAGTTTATTTTATCACGAACTGACATGAACCGAAGAAGCATCAAAAAGAAAAGTGGACTGAATAGTCCTTCTCATCCTGACCTGCTACTTCTCGGAAACGCTTAGTATCGATCGACTAACGTAAAGTTTCGAAACTATCTTCAAACAGTGTTAGCCAAAATTAAACCATCTAATGCCAACTGTCATGGTTTTCAATTTCATCTATTTGCTTATATCGATATGTCGACAGTACTGACACCAAAGTTACTAACTTGGCATGACTTTACAAGGATCCAGGATGCATAATGGAAAAGAATTCCATGCACGACGAATTTGTTGCCTAGTTTGTCGATGCTGGGTAGAAGAACTCGACTCGACTAACCTGTCTACTGAAATCATATTCCACCTTAAAAGATATAATAATAACAGTCGGAGAATGAATAAGCATAGTGTTTCACGAGATAACAGCACTAGTATGAATATAACAAAATGAATAAGCATTTAGTCTCAATCATACATAAGATTGTGATTGTGAATACTTTTCTAAATTTCTGTTACTGAAGTACACCGCCTTCCAAAAACATATCTGATCATTCAAACACTAGGTCCGTGCAGTAACAGGTTATTGACTTTAAGCACTTGTTTTGCATTCAGAATATTACCGGCTCGAGTCCTGCTCTGTAAAGCTATCAAACAGTTTATTTTACGCATAATCAAAGACATACATCTATACGTGTAGTTGCCAAGTTCGTTTTTGTTGAGTAGACTTTACCCACATACAAAATAACGGCTGAGAAATATAGCATAGATCATATACACAATTGCCTGATTTATACTGTTTATAAAATTAAAAATGACTAGGAAAAAAGCTACCTTGTGAATTTTGGCAGAAAAGGTTTGCCGAAATAGCATCATCTCAGTGAGGAAAAAAATCACTGAATTTCTCTTGCATTATTCTAATTTGCTTTCAAAGTTAACGAAAATTGATTTACAAAACTACTGCAAATTAGTGACAACAGTAACAATAGTTTAGTCGAACTAAAAACACAACTGTCTTCTTTTAAGATAACAAGGAAAGTTTCCTTCGACATTCGAAGATGACTCGTGAAAAATGATAGAACTGTCCATTTTTGCTTTGTGGTAGATACCAGAGAGAAGTATCTGAAAAAGTGAAGGCATCTTTCTAACATTTGAATGAGAATCACTCGCTGCCAGATATATGGAATGAATATTTTATGCAATGTCAAGTGTCATCTCACAGAAGTCATGCAATAATCCATATTACTACGTAGAACCAACTGATCTAAGACTACAACAATCCTATAACGATTCCGCAATTAGGATTGACACAAGACAGTAGCCAGCTGCTTGTCTTTGAAAGCTATTTCGGCATACTGTACTATCTACAGTAGCAGTCATGCAAAACTTAGATGTTATGAAGTGAAAAAGTAACCTAAATCGATGGCAAAGTGAACAGAATGCTAAAAAAATTAGACACCTGGGGACATGGAGACGAAATGAGAGATAAATAGTACTATTTAAATCCTCAGATAGGATTGGATGAAGTGGACTTCGAACCCATACTTTTCTGAATAAAAACTGAATGCTTAGATTATATGATCATAGACCAAAACAATATCTAAAAGATTTGAAGAGTTCTATCATAAATCAGTCAATCAGTCACAATACTATGGGAAAGAAATATTCAGCTTTCAGAATAGTTTTTTCATCCCACTCCAGAAAGTAATCCATAAAAGTAATTATTAGTATTTACAATTCGGTAATGAAAATCTTGGATTAAAATGTATAAAAATTTAAATTAAAATGAATTTCCGAGAGGTATCAACAAATAGGAGAAAAAAGATAAGGTTAAGCAGTACATGTAGACAAAAAGTAAACAAGGCAACAAAAAAAGCGATGATTCATAATAACGAAAAAGTAACCAAGTATAGTTTATATTACAGTAGTGAGAGCTGCTGTTCTTGTCAATGTACAGCTACATTATGATAATGTGAGACGTAGGTAAAAGCAGTAAAAAAAAACTAAGTCGGAGATTTTGACGAAATCAGAATAATTTATATCTTATTTCAATGGAGCTTTAGCACTACACCTGCACTAGTGGTAAGCACAAGATAGAGGCAATGTTTCAACTTTTGTTTTGTTCATTTTGATGAATTGCAGTGAGTTTAGAAAATATTCCTTATGAAAATCAGACCACTATCAGAAACACCTGGTAAGATTGTTGTTAGGCATTTTAAGAAAATATGCATTCGCCTAAGACAATTTTATGATTGCCATGGTGATCTGAAAAAGGAAGAAAGGAGTGTAGGCTAAGTAGATCAATGATGAACACGTAAGATAGTTGAGGGAATAAAGTCAAGAATTGTAGTTCACTCAGCAACCAAATGCACGTTAGTGTAGTAGGCGATGAGCTACACCTACTGTGCGATAGCTAGTGATACTACTTGAGTATTCACACCTTGGTAGGTGGGCCAAGATTTGAACTCGAGACTCAGAAGTTAACAGTCAGTTGCCTAGACCAGTTAATCATAGTTCCGATAAAGTGAGCAAGCTAATCTACAGTACAAGAGTTGAATGAAGTGAATAGTATACGTCATTAATGGACACTAAAAGTGATCTTACAGTGCCCTTTACCGTTATTATCTTTCATCATTATGGGAACGAACACTAAGACTTATACATAAGTTAGACGCACTTCATCATCGTTTATTTCATAAAAAGAATCCAACAAGTAAAGAGACTCATCGAATAACTGAAACAACCAAGCCAACACTATAGGTAGTCGACTTGTAACAACTGATTCATGGGTTTCATCTGTGACTCCTTACCCTAGTCTAAGTGGTTGGATAACATCACTAATTTCTCTTCATCCAGTACAAATAATTTGTAATCGATGACGATTGAAGGTGAAATGAAATTCGGACCGCGGCCAGATTCGAACCACCGACTTACAAGTATATCTGAGAAAAAACAAGACACTTATCAATTGTTAGCGAAAACTCTCCAACTGACATCAATCAGCGACGAAAACTGTTCACTGAATATATATTGACATCCCTATTGCAACATCCTATTATGAAGTGATAGTTCTTTAGTCGTGTGTGTGTGTGTGTAGGCTTGTTTGGCAAAGTGAAATAGTTTAGTCTCCATTATGAGCAACGGATGGAGTCAATAATAGTAATCTAACCGAAAACCAATCAACAAACAATCATTTGTGCACATATACCTAACTTATAAATGAGTTATGCAAGCATAATACAGTGTACACAGTATACTATCGATATTTTGACTAAAAGTGTCCATATAATTAACACCAGCAGAATTATCCTACACATTGTTCACTTAACAGTTTAAACGTCATCAGGCAGGATAGTGTCAAATATAATGTTGATGTTAAAGAGTTGTAGAACAAATGACTTTAACTATTGGACAATGCTGATAATAACAAGTAAGGACAAATAATGATTAACAATACACAACCAATAATCGTATTAGTTATTCGATTGTCATCGGTTAAGACTACATAGAGAGTGATAATCGACATTTTAAACTGGAAGGTCAATTTTATAACTATTTATATACATTATTAATTTGACTAACTGAGATAGCCGTGTTTGGGAGGCATATTCTTGATACTGGGTGATGATTGAAGGTGAAACGAAAATGTGGAACCAGCGACCACCAAGTTTCTGACCTAATGCTCTACCAACTAAGCTACAAGACCGAGCTGCACACGAGATCTTAATTTCACTTTAATTATCAAGGGTTTTGCCTGTCAGCCATGTAAACTTGCGACGCGTTACTATCGCTTGATCGTACCCACACTGGTAGCCCAATCATGTCTTTTCATTCCAACTCTAAGTGAAGCTAAACCAAAATCTGATTAGTAGTAGGGTCTAGTAGCTCCGTTGGTGGTTGGAATTCTGTAGCAGCCCAACTTTTCATTTCATCTTCAATTACCACCCAATATTCATGTACCGGCAAAGTGAGGCATTCTGAAGGCGACCCTCCGACAAAAACCGAAGTCATGAACGTCGTAAAACTGCTGAAATCCGGGAAAGCAGCAGAACCAGAAGCACTGAAAACACACGCAAAGACAACAGTGGACATACTCACACCACTACTGCAGAAGGTCTAGAAGGAAGTAAAGGTACCTGGCGATTGAGTGGAATAAGGGCTACCTTGTCAAACTCCCGAAGAAGGGCGACCCAAGTCTTTGCAAGAACTGGCCAGGAATCACGCTTCTATCCCAGTCCACTCAAAGTAAAATATTATGCCGCATCATCCTGGACAGACTAAAAGATACGCTGGATTCAAAATTACGACCCGAACAGGCTGGATGGCTGGATTTAGGAAGTACAAATCATGTGCGGATCAAATTGCAACGCGACACTACGCATCATCATAGAACAAAGTATAGAATGGCAGTCAACTCTCTACCTCAACTTCATCGATTTTTGAAAAGGCCTTCGACAGCGTCGACCGAGAAGTAATTTGGCAACTGCTTCAACACTACGGTTTTAGTGCCACAAACCTTTATCAACCTCGTTCAACAGCTATATGAAGACGTTATATGTCAAGTGATTCACGATAGAAAGCTCAGTGATGCCTTTGAAGTGAAGACAGGAGTAAGGTAAGGTTGCCTACTATCACCAATGATCGTCTTCATTGTGGTCGACTGGTCTGGATAATGTGACAGACAACTGTGAGGAGCGAGAAGATCGATGAAAAGACCCCAAAAAAAGATTTGAATTTTGCCAACGATGATGATTTATGTCTAATGTCTTGTAGCACAAACTCGAAGATCTACAGGCAAAAACTAACAAGTTGACAGAAGAGGCGAGACAGCGAAGGAAGACGGGACCTCACGTGAACGTAGAGTAGACAGAGGTGATGAAGATACCCAACCAACAACAACAAGCACCAATCACCATGAACAGGAGAAACCTAAATGAAGTTGTCTCTTTCACCTACCTAGGCAGCATCGTTTCAACTACAGGCGGCGGCGGCACAGATAAGGATGTCAAAGCCAGGATCAGAAAGAAAGCAAGACAAGCCCTCCTGCATTAATCTAAAATCAGTGTGGAGATCTACTGCACTGCACTCAGCATAATGCGTGAACAAGTTCCGGATGTTCAACACTAATATCAAGTCAGTGGTTCTATGTGATGGTTCAGAGACTTGGCGCGTCACGACAAGCATTTCCAACAAACTACAGACATTCATCAACAGCTGGTGCCTTCGCTCACTCGATACTGAAGATCAGATGGCCAGAATAATCAGAGTAAGCTACAAGGAACTCTGGCTGGTTGGCAACGAACCAACCAAGAACCTAACGCTGAACAAATATGCAGAAGGAAGTGGAGATGGGTTGGATTGGGCATATACTGAGAAGGCCGACTAGGGACGTCATGTGCCAGCCCCTCGAATGGAATTCAAAGGAGAAACGACAAGTTGGGCGTCTGAGGTGAGGGTGACATGGAGGAGATCATGTGAGGAAGAAATGAAAGGTTGTGGGCAGTCATAGCGCCAGGTTCAAAATACTACAGAGAAGAGAGTGAAATGGAGACGTGCTACTGAAGCCCTATGTTCCACTAGGCACCCAAGGGACAAATAAATAAATAATAATAAAGGCCACCCTGTTGACTATTGAAATAACCAATTAAGTTTACCTATTTCGGCTAGAAAGGTACATTTCCATGAAATGAAGACATCTAATTGATATTTTAGTTGTTATCAGGGTAGCCTTTTAGCCTCAGTAGATAGAAATGTATTCGAACTGGTGATGCAATCATTAGGAAGTTATGCTTAAACCAGTGGGTTACAGTTGTACACGAAGCCTTTATTACAGGAAGATATAAATGATTATAAGTAGGAAGAATTAAGTTCGGAAGTATGCAGGTTATGTACAGATAGGCGTACATTACTGAAACACAGCAATGGACTAAATCGATCATTCCATGGGCATAAACGTCTTGATGATTAATAACTATCCATACAGTAAGTAGTAGCAACCAAAACTTAACAGATTTTGTATTGCCGCCATCATCTGGACATTAAGACTTTTCTACCTTTATATTAGTAGTTGCGAGAAGCAGGAAGTAATGAACATAAGAAGTTCATTTAGTTGTTGATGCTTAGCTGGAAGTCGGTTATACGATGAGCCTATTACAAGTAGAATGTGTCGCGTGTGTGTGTACAAGTTATCAGACACTAGAAACTCTCTTCTGTCTTCAAGTCACAAACAAAATGTTAAACAGTCACATACCAGTAACAAGTGCATAACTTTCCTTTTAATCAGACTCTTATAATCAGTAGTTGAGGATCACATGAACGCATAGACAATTAAGGTATGTTTTGTTAGGATGAAAATAATGGTCATTACAGAGCATGAAAGCACTGAATTGGTTTCTTATTCCCCGTACAATCTTAATGAAATGAGAAATCGACAGATTCCACAAAGTGGTGTTATCAGTAAATATCGCAAATGATAAAAGTTAGATTAGTATAAAAGAAACGGATGAGCGTAAGCTGTGTTTAAATATCTAAGGTGACCTGATCAGGAGTGATATCTAGAAAAAAGCTCAAGAAGTGCACTAAATTAAACGGTAGAAATGAGCCGAAGAAGGTGAAATAATTATTTCAAAGATGACAGGATGATTTTTTTTAAACAAAAGCATTTACTTATGACGAAATTAAAACTAGCAACAACAACAAAATGTGACAGTTAAGTAACCTATGGTTTAATACACGAAATGGTACAAAACTGAATGATTTCAGAATAGGGCACGTGATTTGGAGATAGAGAGAGGGAGAGAGAATGGGTGGAGAGGAGAACAGTGAGTGTGCATAAAAGATTTCAGTGACAGAATGTTAGTTGGAAAAAAGAATAATACGGAAAAGGTCAACGAGATAATCTGTTTCTGATAAAAACATACCAACTACAGATACAGATGTAGGAGCAAAAACAGGATTAGATCGGCAAAGCTAAGTGAAACGAAAGCATTTTTGTTTAAAAAGAAGCGAATACATACTTGACGAAAGTGAAATATCTGCTATGACACACTAGTAGATAGAATATGTTAGTGTAAGCAAGAGAAAAAATCCAACGGTAATTGTAATGAAATAAGGAAAGATCTCTACTGCGTTTATATATCTGGAATTACAAATATGATACACGATATATGATATCTATAGGCTTCCTTCTTCTGGAAATAAACATTCTGAATTGTAAAATCGAACCTTTTCCCCCTTAGTCCACGTTCCGTGTTTTCACTTTTAATTCAGCGGTTAAAATTATTTACAATTTAACAGTACAATACAGAATGTTTCGTCTGTCTTGAGACTTATCAGGAGTGTGTCCGCATCTTCATGTTCTGAAAGTAAACCCAAATTCACCGTTCATAAAGCATAGGTGTCCCTCATTCGGCTACTGAGTAACCATGAGTAACTCGTGTTCAGTGGGTTCTACTTGTCACATAAATAACTCGTCAAACTTTATCGACACATTTTGATAGTACTCATAGTTAATTCTAAAGATCTTAACACCTACTACTTACGGAAAGCATCAGCAGTAAAGTGAATACTTAATATGCTATACTCAAAACGATGGAATAGATCTAAATTTCTTTAAAATTATCACATAAAAGGACAGTGCGATGAGAAACGCTTTGCGTCTGTTTCAGGTTCTCAAGTGGTAGGAATGAAAATGACATAAAACGGTGTCGCGTCACTTCACATTGCACAAGGTGGTCGACAGCCTTCTATTGGTGCTAACGACGAAAGACCACGTAGGCGCATTGTTTACCTACTGGTGACTGACTTATGTATATAGCCCAGTCCTATATGAGGTCAGTATTGGAGTGAGGAATTAAGTGGCTAAGTTTCTTGCTTCAGCACTGAGTGACGTAATTTCGAATCACCAAGGGGACATCAGTTTCCTCACGGTAGCAGATACGCTTTGCTGATGAGCTCCAATATCTCCCAATATCTGACTGTAAATGGCTACCATGAAGTATCTAGATCTGTCAATGTATGACAAGGTGTCTTATTTTGTATGGCCAACGAAAAATGCTGAATATTTCACGATTGCCACCAAAAGGCATCCATAAAACTGAAGAGACTACAGAATCGAACATAGTGGCATCAAAAAGATCGGTGGCCTGTCTAGACCTTGGGCTACCAACAATTTTCTACCGAATATATTTCATCGAATCCTTCCCTTCTGTTTATTTTAATCTTTTATGTACATCTTTTAAATGTATCTCTCGCATCTTTTTAAGACGTTTTCGAATTGTCGTTTCTCAGGCTAATAAGGAAACAAAGAAAAAATGTTACACCTGATGGAAATGGACTTATGAATGCTCAAAATACAGCAAAGTACTATTCCTAAGATACCTACGTCGAATCGCCGATTTTTGTACTGGCTGATTAAACTACCACCAATCGAGTTACACCCGATTTTGTATTCATTCTAGAGTCCAGGTCAGACTCTGTCATACCAACTGCCTGTTTCACATTAGTCCCATTTAATAGTGTTGTCATTTTTAACACTATTCAGATATAGTACTTATTTCTTTTAAAAATATTGTACAGGGAGCGTATTTGTTGAAATATTACCTGCTGAAAATTCAATAATGTATCACATATGTTGCTTAGAATAAAACGGTTATTATTATCATTATTAATAATGCACACATAACTTGGCTTCATTCAAACCTTGAAACTTCTGTTATCGTGCATCTGCATTCTCTTTTCATATTAACTTATAAGACTTTTGTGACCACCAGCATCACTATGTTAATTAGGCTTTCTTTCCTTTTGTTGATTATGAACTTTCAGTGTTAGTGTGAGGTGCGAAAACACAGTTAACATACAATGATGCCAACACCTATATTAGTTAAATCTGTATGTTCCTGTGAACAGAAAACTGTATACGAAATCAATCAACAGTTTCTCACTATTTCAAGGTATTTCAGAATTTTCAGAAGTAAAAAAAAGACTTCAGGTTTCATAAAAATAGGTGTAATTGATCTATACGCTGAAAATATGTGCCACAAAATGAAGATAACCTTTGAATATAATAATAAAATTTGGGCACTATCGTAGAATATAATTCCCTTATAGTTCTTTTTATAGATGTATCACACAGTGAAACAGTGTTCTTAACTAATAACTTTTCCCGAGATGAGTTTACTACTCACAATCAAATCAAGGTAATCACACAACTTTCTCGTCTAGTTTTATTGTTTTTTTTTAATACTTTGATTTAATTGGTAGCGAAGTTTTCCACATCATAGCATCATTGCTATTACATGTATCAGGTATCGATTCGGTAAATTAAGCTTCAGTTATCAATCCCTCTCAACCTACCCAGGTTGTTTTCTAAAAATATTACTCTATCACTACTTATTGTACGATTGTGGGTAACAGCATGTAGGACTACGGTTGAGCTCTTTTCTAGGTTTCTTGTCTTATTAAGGCTCAACATTCTGTTTATTTAGATTCCTGTTCTTCTGACCTAATTTCATCCCAGTCGGGTAGTTTGACTTATGCATTTGGGCTCATTGGTCAAATTCTTTTGTTTGATAGTTTCGATAGGACCTTTTAACTGGAGTGACTTTAAAGGATACCCCAGAAACAATTGAAATGACCAGTCAGGTTTCTCTATTTTACGAAAATATTACCTTCTTACACAAAATAGAGAAATCTGATCGGCTATCTCAGAGGTTGCTAGGGCAGCCTTTAGAGTTGCTCTCTACCTGACAAAGTTTGTCTTTGAGTTTGTAGGTTTAAGTACCACTTTAATCCAACCTGATTCAAAACCCTGTGTGAGGCTTCAGATCTCCCTTCTTTAAATGGTATGATCATGATGACTTCAAAATCCTTCTCTATGGTTTCATTATTAACAATGTATCTGTAGGATAACATCTGACCACAAGTGGTCAAGTCGTTGACATTTTCAGAACAGAGGGTGATTTTTTGTAAAGGCTGAATGAAACTTTTCATTACACCTGAGATTGAATATCCGGTTAATGAAGCCTGCTTCGAATTCATTTATTCACCCACATTGATATCGAGAATAAATTTTGCTTAACATGCTAGAGATACTTCACATTATATGTATGCTTGTGGTGAATGAGAAAATCAGAATTCTTATCTAAACAAAGGCATATGGTATCAGTGTCCTACCAAGTGGACCGCGAAACCCAACCATTAACCACTAATTATCGACTTTATTTCAGTGGACGTTTCTAATTACAGTCTGAATATGACTGATAGACAAACAACTTTGAAGATAATTCACTAAACTAACTATATCTACTCGAATCGGGTAAATAGAGAAAGTCTAAAAGGGCAAATTAGATTAGTATACATTAAAGTCAAGAAGCAGAACTAATGTTTTCCCAGTGCATATTTGTGGGATTTTATAGGGGGGAAAAAGCCGCTAACTGCATACTAGGTGATTAAAAATGAGGAATGCATTGACCTTTACTTCTGTAATTCATCAATATACATTTTAGTGCGATTTAATGCGCCTGAATAGAAGAGTAACCAAAGTGAAGTATCAAAGCACGGTTAAATATGTGAAAGTAGTAATATTCACATTAGACAAAAATATTACAGTAGGTAAAGTGTGAATGTAACAAAATATACATATACGTGTAAATAAGATTAGATTGCACACTGGCATCATATGAAAAATTGAAATGAAAACTGGATTTTGTAGCAAACATAAGAAAAACTTACTTGTTGAATGAACTGTAAGAATTTTCGTAAACCACTGAACCAGATCCTCCACCGCCATTGCCACCACATTCGGAAGGAGATTTATTCACACATGCATCATTCTGCTCTGAATTTAAATTTAGATTTACAGATGGGGAACCAGTAAAATTCAGTGTGGACATTTGTACATTTGAATCACTCAGTAATAATTGACTTTGTTCTAATTGTTGTTGTTGCTGCTGCTGTTGCTGAACAGCTAATAAATTTGCTGGTGATAAATAGGATTGTATAGGAGGTGGAATAGCCGACCCAGGGCGAGATGTACGTCCGTATGTACCAAAACCTTGAATATATGACGCATTTGCTAAACTCTGACCATTAACATTAGCATGTTGCATCAAACTGCTTGCAGCAGCAGCAGCAGCTAGAAATTGTTGCTGTTGTTGCTGCTGCTGGTGTTGTTGCTGCTGCTGACGTAACTGTTGTTCGACCAAACCAACTTGATGCTGAGCTATTAATTTAGCTTGTTGCAACTGTAGTAGTTTATTGGTTTCAGCATTAAGCAGAGCAGCTATGAAAATACATTATAAAATATAAATAAAAGCGTACATTGAAAATGGTTGTGATATTTAACACAATGAATGGTGATAAGAGTGCGTGAAACGGTTGAACGAGTTGACAACTTAACTTACCTGAAAAGATTCATTAGACCTGATTAGTTCTTGGTCCACTGAGTCCTAAAAACTACACAGACGTTTGAAATGCCTTTCACCAAATTGAAACCTTATCCGGTAAAATATTAGAATGTGTATCGAAGTCAGATACACTATATTCTACTATAAGACCGTGAAAAGTAGTCATTGTTCGTCGGAGGTCTGCAAACGATTTCAAGCTGTTGGCCATTGTCACCTCTGTTTGTGGAGTTCGTTCGTGGTGGAGTCAATATATGAAAAGTGTAAAAGCTAGCAAAAACGTATTAAGGAAGGAAGGTGAACTAGCTAATATAAGTTGCAAGCCTTCATCGACAGTGGTAGACTTTAGGAAGATACTCTGGTGGCTCAGTGGCCGATAAAATCTCTGCACGGATACAAAAGGCTCGGTTGACTTTTGCCAACTTACCCCACCTATGGCGCCACCGTGATATCCGATTGTCTATTAAGGGTCGCGTGTACTGCACAGCCGTCCACTCTGTTCTACTCTATGGCTGTGAAATATGGCCATTGAAGGCGGATGACAACAGAAGGCTGGCTTCAGGTGTTTTGTTTGACCACCGTTGCCTTCGTAGTATAAGCCGTATTCCGTGGTGTCACCATGTGAGTAACGCACAAGTCAGGTGTAGAGTTTTAGGGAGTAGAGGTAAATCAGTTGATGAGGTTGTGAACCTTCATCGACTGAGATGGTTGGGACACATGTTACGTATGCCTAGTCACCGATTGCCTCGTCACACAATGTTGGCCGAAGTAGGTCCAGGCTGGAAAAGATCCGAGGTGGCCAGACTAAAACATGTATGAAGTCTCTGACTGTTGGTTTGAGCGATGTTGAGCGATGTAGAGCGATGCAGATTAGCCGGTTGGTGTCCACGCGACAAGAGAAACCCGCGATTGGACACTCTACGTGGCACAGATGTATACACACATTATCCTCATCTTAACGACGCTATACCGAATCTCACCATTTTCCCAGTCTGTCTTTCTCTCTCTCTCTCTCTCTCTCTCTCTCTCTCTCTGAGTACTTTATATGTCTTTTGACTGAATTTTCTTTTCTTCATCTTCCAATTCACTGCCTTTTTACTTGATGTACAGATATGAGCTGTGGCAACTCGGACTGTTACACAGTAATGCCTGGTCCTGTGTTGATTTGGATGATGATGATGATTAGGGAGATACGATCACCTTTAGTTTTGTCTTCCCTGTGCTAACTTCAACACTCATATGCACAGTGACACTGGGTACTATTATGTTGATGGGATGTAATATAAATTCTTCTTATACAAGCAATAGTTGAGTATTTTCATGCAATCAGAATAATGCTTTTTAATATATTAACATTTGTGTGATGATTGTGTTGCTTAAAAGACTTGTTAGTAGTAAGAGAGAATCAATTGGTCCATAACGGGAAGCAATGCAGCCCTTTTCAAAGTATAATCCACTTTTAAATGTTCAGATAGGAAATGAAAACCAATTATCACGGATGTAGAAAATTAATTGGATCGAAAAATTAGATTAAATATTTAAATGGTTAGTATTATTTTCCGGTCACGAAAAACAATAATTTCAGAGAGATGCTGAGTCGTGTCAGTTTATAAGCGAATTTCTAGGTTGCTTTTCAGAAGGTAAAACTATAACGAACTGTAGTAGCCATCAAAAGAGAAATAAATGAATGTGCAATTTGGAAGTGATTTACAAACTGTACAGTCCACGTTGACATTTCTCAGCTGTCCAACTGTGGAATCAAATTATGTTTCCGTTGAAAATCATCCAGTCAAGATCACAAGGTGTGATTTCTGATAGAAAAGTGTCATGGTGTAATGAAATATGATTCGGAGTAAGTTGAGTGGTTAGAAACCACTTAGGGTGATCTGTAGATTCCGCCAGCCAGATCAGATTGATCTGAATTTGTCCAGTTAAACTACTAATGAGTCTGGCCCAAAACCGGTGAGACATTCATCTGGTGTTCAAATCACTCTGGTCCGGTTGGAGAAATCTACAGACCCATCTGAGTGGTTTCTAATTATTTAAGTTGCTCATTAGTATATTTCGTTAAATAAATGTTCAAAAACAAACTGAATTTGTGTGTGTGAGAGACAGGAGGTACACACACGCCTGATGGACGGGGAGACATGAAAATGCACTTCGTCACCAAGCCATGCACAAATACAATAAAGACTATTACTAGAAGTTAGTAAAACGATTTGTTAACCATCAGTTCATAGTAATATTGTCACATAATATTATCAGCTAAAACTATCTATAACCACCATTGTGATACTGAAATAAACACTGGACATGTCTTTTTGGATAGTGCTATGAATCAAATAAACAGCCATGATTTGAGCATTTCCACAGAAGTGATCACAACTAAACTCAGACTGCTTTACCAATCGATCTAATTAGATTAATTCTAGTTAGTTAGTTGGAGGCGGTCGAAAGAAAGCCCTGAACTTAGGTTTCGTGTTTGTTGGCACTTATCAGCAAGGCGTACCTGGAACCTTGACGGAACTGATATCCCGCCTGAAATTCGAACAAGCATCACCCAGCGTTGTAATCAGCGACGTTACTGTTGAGCTATTCAGGTAGCGAGTGATCTCCTGTAGGACTCGGTTACATACATTGATTGGTCATGGGAGAACAACCAATCCCTATTGCGACATAACTGAATGTGTTAGCCGCTTTAATGATCAGTTCTTTCTTGAATACAGTGCATAGAAAACAACATCTATAGCCAGACGGTTCGTGATTTAGTATAACGGGCATAATGTAGACATAGATATCTTACTGAATGTATACTAAAATTATGATGGTTTAGAAACAGTCGTCGGATCAGTACGCATAACTATCACAATCAACTGACTTCTTTTTCATAACATCTATATACTTCAAAACATTATTGAACTATTTACAAACTAAGTTTGTTAAGAATCCCATGTAGGTACACACCAACAGACAGATAGATAACCAGCTGGGACTTGGGGAAGGCAAAATTAAATTATTGGGCATACTATATATTTGTATGAACATATCAACTCAGTGTTTCACTTTCAATGTGACGTAACTGCAGAATGCAACACAACATACTGATGAGGAAAAAACAAATTTGAGTGATTGTGATACATGGTTTTCGTACAAGCTGATAGGAAGAAGTTGCACAACAATTTCAACGTTAAGATTTCTCAATCTACTTTTAATTAGGACCAATAGGAAAAAGCTTGTCTATCAGAAGTTCTTGGGAAGTAACTATGCATAATAGACATCAAAATGTACTGAAATCCAGTTCGCCTATCATCGAAAAAGAGTAGTGTCAAACTAGTTTATGTCTGACTACTGATTCCCTGAAAAAAAGAATTCTAGCAGTTTATGAGTAGTATACCTGGTTCAGACCATAAGTATTGAAAGACAAAGTCATTAAATTTGTGTAAAGTGATTCCAAGTTTGAAGGAATGCATGACAATACCAAAACTTAGGCAGGATATAATATCGAGGTGATATTGTGATGTATGTTGAACAAATGTATTTACCCCTTGCCCTTTCAAGCTAAATAATAGTAAAAACATTTGTTATTCAGCTTCGAGTCAGCTCTTAAGTTTGCCAGTTATACTACTGTGTAAACTATAAAGTAAATGGAAAATATGTGCAGAGTATGTTGTTTATTGGTGCCAACAAATCACCATGAGAGCAAATTATTACCAACACATATTCCTGAATGAAGACGGAAGAATGATGTGATAATGTAGGGGGATGAAATAACATATTAGTTAACTAGAAAGTAAAATCACTGCTTTATAATCAATATTTTCTATAGGGACAAATTGTGAGTAGAGAATGCGATCGAATACCTACAACAACAACCACAATAACGACAGACAAATGTGTGCTGCACACAAAGTGAAACTAATACTTCCGGTAACGAAATTCTAGTAATAATAATGGTAATAACAATATGATAGAAGAAAAGTAAACAGAAATGTAGCGAATGAAGAAATAATTCTACACCCCCAATCCTTCTGGCTGGGGAATATGAATTCATTAGACTTTGTGTTTACCAGCACTATAGTTGGGTCTAGGAAAGGAATAAACCGTAGCACACGAAGTGTCAGTGAGAGAATAGGGAAGGAAAGCACATTAGAGCGAACTAAAGCGAATTGAGTAAATAATATCTTGTTTTTCCTACTGTTCACTAGTTATTATTTGTAGAAAGTGAGATAGAAACAAATAGTCTCCAATAAATGGCAATTAAATCATTTCTTAGAATTAACGAAAGTAAGCATACAGTGGTGACAAAACGCTCGCATATACACACGACAAAAAATAATTCCCTTTAGTATTTTTCTACTAAAGAAAAACAAAATTAAGAAACATAAAATTATATGGCAGGTCAACGACAGATATAGATTCAAAAATGTTTTGAAAGGTGAATTTATGCATCAGAAGATTATTTACGGTAATAGACATTCAAATGTGTAAATCACACGTTCAAACTTTAATCCAAATAACTTCATCCAGACAACCCGGTGACAATATTTGACCCAAAAGAATAAGCGTGCTTCACAGGCTGAGATAGGAACATATATGTAAGGCGATATTAAAGTGAATGACATTCACACTAAAACCACTCAATCGTCCCATTTTTCAATGAATGCATTAGTATAAAAATCAAAAAATGGAGAATGTTCATGAAAAGATAGGTAGAAAGAGGTGTTGATTCATTTTTCAGTACAGTTATCAATCATTAGCGAAAGATGACCATCAAACTGAGAAAAACATGAAATATTTCTAAGGATTAACATCAATACTAAAGACTGAATCGACTGTAGATGATTGTCAAACAAGTAAAGTATCCAACATCCTAATGGTCTCGTAGTTCAGTTGGTAGAGCACCGGGTGAAACAAATAGACTATTCCTCATGAAAATAATTTTTAAGTACACAGTTTTCAGTTGTACGGTATAAACACTATATACGTTAAAAGTTAACCTCCATTGCTTCCACTGTGTCTGTCGGTGAATTTACATTGAAAAATAAAGTTTCAAACAACATCAGATTTAAACTTTAAACCATTTTGTATAACACATTGACCGTAAAGGCGTTTTAACTGTAGAGGGTTACAGTATAATAAGACATATGTATCAATCGCTAAGTTAAAATAAGCGAAAAATTAGATGTGATGAAGACATTCCCACTTGCGAAACAAAGATAATAGGAACAACGTACAAGTTGATTTCGATCAATACTAACTTGTGTATGGATGAAAAGAAATACCGAAAAATAAGACAAGACAAAAGTATACTGCCGACATCTTATCACAATACTAACCAACACTCCACCTACCTTTAAAGCAGTCTGATATAGGAGGCAAACATCTAGATACATTAAATGCAAGTTTCGAAATACCTGAATAAATATGCCATTTTATCAACCAGTAGCATGGACAGTTAGAGTAGGTCATAACCTTAAGCAGAAAGAATCTCGTGTAATAAAATTCAACGTATTTTCGGTCACAAGGCGGTATCATGTGGAGAAGTTTCTGTTATTAAGATTAGCAATACGTTCTTCATTGAAATGCATCAGTAGTTTACTTTCTCAATGTGTTTATAAGATGGAAGCTACGTCCTTCATGTTTTGTAGTCAACCCACTATTCATGAATCCTTTGGTTGGTGCTTTGGCATACCTCAATAAACTTGTGTTACTGAGAGACTGTTGTTGTTTATCATCAGAAAGTATTTTTCCAACACCAAGAAAAAGAAATTACAAATGATTATCGATAAGGCGTTGGAAACCAATACAAGCTAACTACCTAATAGGTTCTAGTTTTAAGTTTTTTCTCTGATTGATGATTTCACTTCATAACAGAAACTATCTTCAAAATGTCTACAAAATTCCTGGCTAGAATAATGATGTAAAGAAAGACCATGTTTAATGGTTAGGAAATCTAATCGACCTTATCAGGATACAGTAGAGTAGTGAATAAAACGTATCATCTAAGGGGTTGGTTACGTGACAGCAAAATCCTGTTAATCAGTGTAAAAGCAATAACAACACACCATCTGAGATTAGCTAAATTGTTCGCATGACTGTTTTATATCAGAAAAGAGGACAGAGAGACGAATGTTCAACAACAGCTGGGTAATCAAGTTGACAGAATGAAAATGTATAATGGTATACGTAATGCATACAATGGCTATACAGGAAATGTGAAGAGGAGAGAAACAATGAGAGGGCAAAAGAGAAAGAAAACTTCAGAAAGAATAACATTCAAACGGAAAAAAAAGGAAATGACAGGTGGTTCACACTAGTCGTTGGACTAAAAGATATGGCATGTAAGCGAAAAGTGAAACTACATCAATGATGTGTTGTTTCTAAGCTTTTCATTTTAAGCGAACAAGTAAAGAAAACAAAGTGAACACAAACATCTATGAATACGTCTTTCAAATGAAAGGTATCTCAGTACGGAATTCCAATACCTCAGTGTGTCAAACTATATGATGTTGCATTAAGGACGACACCTGAGATATCATCAAAGATTGTACTTAAGGGTACAAACTCCACTTTCAACAATGTTGAAAACGACAAGAATAAACTAGTGAGCACAAAATGAGGCGTAAAAATCTCTTATCCACAAAGTAAAGTAAAATTTTCGTTGACTTAAAGATATAGATAGACATTCATTGTTGTTAAGTAGAGTTGGAAAGTCTTTGACTGTTGGTTTGAGCGATGTAGAGCGATGCAGATTAGCCGGTTGGTGTCCACGCGACAAGAGAAACCCGCGATTGGACACTCTACGTGGCACAGATGTATACACACATTATCCTCATCTTAACGACGCTATACCGGATCTCACCATTTTCCCAGTCTTTCTCTCTCTCTCTCTCTCTGAGTACTTTATATGTCTTTTGACTGAATTTTCTTTTCTTCATCTTCCAATTCACTGCCTTTTTACTTGATGTACAGATATGAGCTGTGGCAACTCGGACTGTTACACAGTAATGCCTGGTCCTATGTTGATTTGGTTGGATGGATGGATGGAGAGTTGGGAATAGGATAAGTGCGACTACTCACTGATGACTTCACTAATAAACGAAAACAAAGACGGAATTAGAAGTAAGCTAAAACTATTCCAGCTTTTTTGAGAGCATCAGTACAGGATCTGGGAATAACAATTTCTGGAGTTGTGAAATGACGCATTAACAATCTTTTGTAGTCTGTGCAGTCGCGTGATGAACATCACTCACAGCTTAGTGCAGAAAAAATGCAAATGATTCTCAAGTCAAATGACTCAACACGACCTATTCTAAACCATAATTAGCTCGCTTACAGTGATCACATTAAAGCTCTTCTACATATAAAAGACTCAGCAGTAATGTGAAGATTCAAAATCAATCACAACAACAGGATACACAAATATATTCTATAAAATAAACACTAACCAGATTAATTAATCACGCCATACTACATACCAATAATTGAACAGCATAAGGGCAATAGGCTGCTGTCTTTTTGAAAAAAGCACCAGAATGTGATTTTTGTTTACATAACTCCTGAGAAAGTAAACAAAGCGACAACAACAATCACATCAATTACAATTAACTGAAATTGTGTGATAGTTATTGACATACTTATCCGGTAGCAGTATCTTAGAGCATTTTTCAAAAAAAGTATACTGATTCAAAGGGATGAGTGTGAATTATTAAGGTTTAGTGATAGGGAATAACAATTGTGTAGTGGTGGAACAAATATGATACAGAGATGTGTATCTGAATGAGTTATAATTATTTTATTGATGAAAGGCATCATTAGACTATGAAGCATACTTATCATGATAAGAATATTTGGTTGCCGACGCTGTGGCTCGTTGGTCTAGGTACCAAACTTTCAACTGATGGGTCATCGGTTCGAAGCCCGCCACACCCAATAAAGTCTCGGCAGTCAGGTAGTACCGTCATCCCTCATACAATAGGATTTAGAAAAATCTAATCTTAGAGTAGGGAAAACATGGAAATATCATTCTTTTTATTTTCAGAAAAGAATCCTTTACGTAGTCAGTGACAATTACTATGCAACAGGTAAGATAATTAAAGTCATTTTCCATAGCCTTTCATAGGTCATAACCTACTTTTAATCAGCACTACATTTTGGTCTAACCTCTGTCATTGTGCATCCTGGTATCTTCCTTTACTATTTACGCATCGTCATAAACAAATCACATTGGAATTAGCTACTGATGGTGTATGTATTTTCAGTACTCCATTCCTACTGGAGCACATGTTTAGATTTTGATCACGTTTTATTGTGTGACGCGTTCGTCTTGTGTTTTAGTAATCATCAGTCTTCGGCCTAAACAGGTTGACTTAAGCGAATCAGTTACACTCACCGTAGTCGAATATCAAACCCGCCTAGATTAAAAGTTGACTGTTGGGTGTAGATGAACACATACAAAACTTCATAAAAATGATAATTAAAACCTCTGCGAGATGGTGTACGATGGCTTAGTGTGTTCGGCCACTTCTCTCTAACACCTAGCAGATATACGATTTAAGTTTAGAGGCACACATATGAGTACGGCAGAGATCATACAATAACTGATGTCCTCTTGAAACATCAGCTTCAGTGACTTATAGATATTTTGAAAATGCTAAACTACAGGCTCTCATGTCGTTTGCTGGTTTACAAAATGGTATTAAACACTTTGAATGTATTTTATGTGACTCCTTCTACGATCACCAGTTTTCTCGTTATCATTCCCACTTTGTCGATACATTAGTAGTATTTTTATACTATTCTATATGACGCACTTCTCAGTACTGACGATGTTCTAGGTTAACACTTTATATGGGTAGCTAGGCATTATATTTTTATTTTTGATACTTTGGGCTTTGCACAGAATTTCCAATAAGTTAGTATTCTTCAAGTGGTTTAAAGAACAGTGTTTTTTCCAACCCAGTTAACTAGGTCAAAGGTGAAATTCAAGTCATTAAGGTTTATACAAATAAAAGAGATTTTAACATTAGTTCAAAGTTTTCATCTCTTATATAAAAAATTGCTACTCATACAAACTTATTTAGACTAGAGGGGAAAACAACTCAGTAGTGACATGATAAAGCGAAAAAAGCTACAATAAAACGTATAAGACAGTTTTCGACATGACTACAGAATGTTATAGTTTGCTTGAGGATGGCTAGAAGTGAGGTCCAGGATGAGTGTTTCGTCCTGTTTGGGACACTTCAGCTGGATGTACCTGCACCCCAGTGAGTGGTGTTATTCCCACTGAGACTAGAACCCAACACTCGTCGCTTCAAACGCCTTCGTCTGAAAAATATATATTCAAGTATTTTTTTTTTTTGGTGTATGACATTGTAGATTATCGTAGAGTTCGGAGGGTAAGATCATATTTTCCAATTATTTTTCATATGGAATAGAAATCAACTTGAGAGTCACTGAAAACATGGGAGCGATACACAATTGTTTCGTCTTAGTTTGGGAATCTTCAGTAGTACATGCCGACAGCATGCGAGACCGAGGCTAGAAATGACAACTTTCGTGAAGAGAACGTTAACATCCAGTCATTAGACTGGAATCCAATGGTCCACTTTTTCCACCTTCTATCAGTTCGCAATATAGCTTAACTGCCTTTCAATCTAATCAGTGGACAACAGTTGTCCACCCTATACCACATTGTTGGTGAATATCACTGAGGGGTCTCACACTAGTATAAAACAGCTGTTTCCTGCTGCCGGGATTTTAATTCTAAAATTATGATCCTTCCCAGTGGTTACCTAGCAAAAGTTATCACTATATGTAGGATCGGTATTACTTTAAATAGAAGTGATTTTCACTTAAAAGCACATATTCTGAGACGACAAAATCTCATTCGATAGGATATTGAATATAAAGCAACCCATATTGTTTTCTGGATAACATTATTTATCTGCTGGCGAAATGTACTGTATTAGGTGGTTCGAAACAATCTATGGCAAGCCTTGGATCCAGGTTTCGTACTTGTTAGCACTAATCAACAGGGGAAATTGATATTCCTTCAGAGATTCCGATTGGCATTATCCAAAGTTGTAGTCAGGGTCGATAGCACTGGACTAGTACGGTCTCATTTATAAGTAGGCAAAATGAAATTAGGTGCTCGCAAGTAATCAATCAATGTAAAGTGTAAACGTCCTTACGGTTGTTAAAAATTCACACGGCTGGTTTACCCCTTCGTCCGATTCTAGACATGTCTGGGTTTCCTAACCATCCAATTGCAAAATGGTTAGCCAAAATCCTAGAGCCTGTAAAAAGATGGAACGTCATTTACTGTCTACGCGAAACTACAATACAAGTCAGTCAAACTACGGCTATATCAGAGAATCAAACTAAAACTATTGAACTGGCCAACTTATTAAGAGACGTGAGTGTATCTCATAAACGTATGATATCATTTGGTCTCGAGTCACCTTTCACCAATGTTCTGCTAACTGATAAGAGCTTGAGTGTTGGGATACCAACCACCCGCGTTGAGGAAGTGTTACTTATACTCCCAATTAACGTTCAATCCACATTTAACGAAGTGACTCAGACAGAAAGATGGAAACGTCACAGGATCCCTACTAGGTCCCCACAAGTGGACTAATTTACGGCCAGTCTGGAGAACCGACCATTGAAGTCAACGACTGAAGGTTTTCAGCTGTACAAGAGGCATGTGGATGTTACTTTTATTATCTCTGATAATCAGCATAACTTGAGTCACATCCTACAGATATTCAATAGTTGCCATTCAGCACTCAGATTCACTCTTGAAGTCAATAATGAATAGAAAATCCACTCTCCTGATGTAGAGTAGGTAAGAATAGCTGATGGAACGCTAAGAAGATCACTTCACAGAAAACCAATGTGAAATGGTAACTGACAAACGTTCGTGCATATGAGTAGCAAACGAAGTCTGATCATATCTCTTGCCACTAGCATCAGACGAATTTATGCTCATGATGCCTATGGAGAGGAAATGTCTGTTCTAAGGAACATTCTGCCTGAAGATACATTCCCACCACGCTTCATAAAGAAAATGTCAAGTCAAAACCTCACAAAGAGAATCTTAACACTGTGCCCACAAAGATGCTTTATGGGGATTTAAAATTTAAAGTTGATTCTGCCTCTGACGCTCTAAAGAGGACGATATCAAATTCTCCAAGAAGAACATTTTTTGCATCATAGCTGAGACTAGTATTCTCTGGTGACCCAATGATTTGTAACAACTTGAAGGACGAACTTTCACATCGGATCACTTCTATTTGTGTTTATTTTTATATCATTTCACTTGCTCTTGTGGAGTCAGGCATAGGTCGTGTGATCCGACAGTTATCCAAAAGGATTCAGTAGCCCTATCCCACGTGTTTACAAGGAGTTAACGGTTAATCGATAAAAAGCGCTATGATTGAGCAGGTCGTGAACATAAGTCTCAGGAAGCTCCCTATCCAAAGGCATTTATAAAGTAAAAAGAATCCTTACAATGGCTGTATGTCTTGGCGTTGTTTGCATTGCCCAAGTTCTTGTTATCCATGTGCAGAAACCTGAGCTTTACACGCAAAGCAAATTTGTCCAATCTTTTCTCCTTTTATGTAGTTTTAGTCTTTAGAATCACGTCTTTCTTTTTACATTGTTCACTTTTTACGTCCTCTACAACTCACTCTTGTTTCTATGTCATCGCTGATCACACACCGATTTTCAAATATTTGGTCAGGTTACGAAACTTCTTATCTAAACCTAGAAATCTTTATATAACGTCAGACATATCCTGATTAATCTTCACTATTCAACACAGATTTTCGACTTTAATGACAACTAATGTATCGACAGTATTTTTGCTGTCATGTTTGACAAAACACTTTCAGGTTGGAATTCATCACGGAATAACATCAGTTGGAAGGACACTGGGAACACTGAACAGCTGTTTCATTCTAGTATAGGACTCCTGAGTCCGTGATGAATTCCAACCTAAAATCAGTTAATAAACCTCTACGAGCCTCCAGATAAGGCTTTCAACTACCACACCCTAGCACAAGAAGAAGTGTAAAAATTTGCGATTGTATAGCTTTGAGAATGGAATCACTGAAAAGTGATACTTCACTGAAATACTTGTTCTTCTTTCATTTCCTGATGGATATCTTTCGCACATTAAAAATGTAAAGTTCACACTACCAATGGTCTGTGCCTGTTTATTATCGTTCAACGTGATATTTGGTTAGTTATTTCATTTTAACTCCAAATGTATTATCATTATTGCATCGAAAGAAATAGATGCACTAAGCATACCGTCAATATATGATAGACATCATTAGTGTTAACCTCCATGTTAACAGGAGAATGAAATAATAGTGACTTTAAAGGCCACTCTAGCAACAACTGAAATAACCAATTAGGTTTCTGTATTTCAGCTGGAAAGACAGATTTTCATAAAATAAGGAAATCTGATTGGTTTATTTTAGCTGTTGCTGAGATAGCATTAACAGTCACTCATAGAATAATGTTCAATATAGATTACATAGAAATGTAAGCATAAACATTACCTTCCCAACCATCATTTGAAAAATATAATGCTAATTTAACTTAACCAGTACTAAAAGCCTGTCAGTTTCCCATCAGTTCACGAAACAAAAGCAAGAGCCTACTAAAACGTGAAATGATGTAATGAGAACTATTTGGTTGGATTAAATCAGACTGTTAACACCACTTACTAAGCAGCTCAACTCTTAATGAGTGAAGTAACTCTGTCCAATGTTTAGATCACCTTTTTCCAGGCTTGCAAGTAATATTACTTTCTGTGTTTTCATTATTATCACTATTCCGACAAATCCTTACCTTTTATGATTACCATGTTCAGTTTTCTTATGGTTTACAATAAGCATGATTTTGATAATTACTAGGCTAACTCTCTTCCTCTAACTTAATAATAAAGTGGTGATAACTCAATTCGAAGCGCTTTCAACTACAATGTGAAGAATCAATCTACCAAAGATAAACGATATACTCCATCCTATAAAAAACAATTATATACCTTTGAATTGGAGAAGTATAATTATGTACATAAACTTGAATGCCCAAAGTGATAAGTGCAATCATCTTTGCGCGTTTTTTCATTTTATGAAACTTAATTAGAAATAATTAGTAGGTTGAACAATGAACTTGCATCAAAAGGTTTAAAAGAGAAGAAAGAAACTCCGATATCAAGGATGTGTGTACTTCTGTATGCATGTGTCTGTTTACCCTGGTTATTATTGTTATGAACAGAAATTGTAGGAGACAAATAAGAATAGACTAATGAAGTGAAGATTACGTGAATGACTGTCTGTATGTATTCATTATACAGTTGGATTATTCCTAAATTTAAATAAAAATACTCTCAATTCATCAGACTTCATAAATAATTTCAACACCAAAATCATAAAAACGACCAGTATTTCTCTATAATGATATGTGTGAAACAAAAGGTTGATAACTGAGAGAGCTAGATTATCAGGAGATTATCTTGGAATCATACTTCATGCAAACCGGCAAGATTTCTGTATTTTCGAGTAAGCTCATAATGCAGACAAGTATAAATCTATGTTATTCACCAGAAGAGTTAGACGGTTAGTAATATTCGCACTGCTGTAATGAATACCGGGCAAGGAGTTTGTTGCCTTTAGAAACAACATCTCACTAAGTAATGCCAACGATTACGGAACAGTCAGCAAGCCTCATTTAAAAATCTGGCAACAAAACATCAAGTATACTATGCAATTGTACTGTTTCACTAAGCTGAGTAGTCATATAGGATTCCTGTACTGCTTTGTAACGGTTAGGGGTGAAAGTTTAACAACAAGCAATAAGTTATCGTCTTCTAATCAGTCTTCATACGGAAAAGTGCTCACCTTACGATGAAGAATATAAACACAGGATGACTGAAGTCAAACCAGTAACGCGAGACTTACTAACTGAGTATGTCAAAAATACCAATTGAGTAGTATTTCTAGAAACACACGGTAAGTTCATTGTTAGACATCTCATTTTAACGTATTTTGTGTGAAAAAAACCAACACTAGCGTTGGCGTACATCAAAACTAAACAGTTGTGTATTTACCGCAGACCAATCGTATAGTCTCATATGAAGACAAGTTATGATCCAGTTAATCCTTAGAATGAGTAAATTCATTACAGTTAAACAAGAGGAGTTAGAACCACTTTCATAATAAATCCAATAAGATCAAGTGCGGTTTTCTAGCTCCAGTCACCATTTGTCGTACCTTTGTGGTGACTACTATATGTGCAGACGTTTGAATAATAACCTCCAAATTCCACCCCTTGCTAGCAGGCTCAGTTTCTCGATAAGTGGAAAAGGCGGTGCAATAACAGAAGGTGGATTGTAACGTCAAAAATATTCACCAAATACAAGGGTTTATCTATATTTATAATGACCTTGGATATTTCTAGACCTTTCTAGATTTGAATGTCCTATGGATTGTCGCCCCTTCAACCAATCTGAAATTTACACGTTGGTTCATATGCTTTCTCTCGAAACTTCGGTGCAACATGATTGGTTGTAGAAAGCTTCAGAGATTTAGGGGTTTCTTATGAGGATTATAACAATCTTATTCCAAACTAAAACATGAGGGCTGCAATTCAAACTTCAGTGTAATGCGCGAAAAATAAAACTATCTAATGGCTTGTAGGCAAAAATATGTACGCAATCCGCTGGATAAAAAGTAACGTAACTCGACTGAAAGAACAAACACACTAAATGCTACAGATAAATGAAGAAAAGAGTGATTTATCTCTGACTTCTTTTTCAAGTCATAAATGAACTATAAGTAGTGGATAAACTGTAAGCCAATCAACATTTGAAAACTATCGAACAGACAGTTATGGATAGAGCATACGAATACATACGGCATTTCGAACATCTGGTGCATCTGCTAGATAAAATAGCTTCTTAGTAGGATAAGTGAATGGACAAGTAAACACACTGAAATTCCGATAACATAATGCCAAATGAAATTTGTGTGTTAATAATAGAAATTTGAACAGATAACACTGTTCATGGATTTCCCATACATCAATACATACTTGAATCACCAAAAAACACTCCAACGTTAAACGTACACAGCATTTAAAGTACTATACACCGAAGAAGGGAGAATTTATTGGTAGTGGGAAGGATTCGTAGCAGACACACAAAATAGAGTAAAAAATTAAATCATTATTTGTCAGCTTTTAAGACTGTTTTTTATGTCAAATAACCCTACGAATGACTGACTTCATATAGATAATAAATGAAAAGACACATACATGATTTTCATTAGTCCGGATTTCCTTACACAATGAGAGGAGTTTGGATGAGGTTTATATGGAGGAGGTTTGATTGTCTTATGTACAGATCACACTTTGCTTGTAATTTCTCCTCTGTTAAAAAAGCTTGAGAACTTTAAACACTGAATAAATAAATCAGGCTTTTAGTTCGCTGAAAAACAACTCCAGATAACATAACAGCTCTTAAAAAATTTGTTTCCTTATAAAAATTGACATGATTTACATTCAAACAGTTTGAAGAGCAGTAATAAGTTTGTGAACTGGTGCTCACATTAGGTGAAAGCATGTAATAAAGGGAATTTCTCTCTCGGCTGTAGCAAGTTTCCTGGGAAATAACAATATTTTCCCATAACATTGTATAACTTTCTTTTGTCATTCAATTTGTATTGACCTTTGATCGGAAATTACTCTGGGATGTTCTATCCTCTCTACCATATATTCACGAACGTACAGCTAAGGGAATAATTTCGTCTAAAAATTTTTTTCCTTCGCCGCAGTCATCAACTATAAACTATACAATTAAGACTAATTTGTTTCGAGAGTTTTTTTAATCAGCGAAATAATCGATGAAATCTAAAGAGTACTGGATAGTTGTTTCAATCTAATATGACACTATTAGTCCGTGTAGAATCTCGTATAAAACTATTCCAGATCTTGTATCTAAAACGATATGATTGTTCTATTGTCTTCGATTTCTACTTTTATATTTATTTACATGAAAGTGAGTTTGTATCCAGACATTTATGTCAAATTAGGTTAACAAAACCGTAGTGTAGTGTACCGCTCTTCCAACTATTCATCCTTCCTGTGTGTTTTAGTTTATTATCAGTCAATGCAAAACTCCTGTTCAACATTGCATTTGAACCGAACGACAACTAAACAACTAGCCCCTATACACAAACGAATTAATTCACACTCGGGTCATTGTATATATGGTATGATTCGATAGAAATAAATAAATGTAACAGAAGGGAGTTATAAACAGTTGTTCTGAATCATTATTCATTCATTTGAAACGCACACAGTTTCAAGCAACTTGTTTTTACCATTTTAGTCTGTTTATTAGAAATATCACACAGTGAAACAGTAGCATTTACCGGATAACGTTTTGTTGTCCATATTCATATCAGGTAACTACTCCACAACTTCGAGACAGTCTTTATATATTCCCAATTTTCTCTCCTCTGTGATGATAAGGGTAGTAGAATTTTGCATATATCTGGGACAGGTGCAGCATCATTTCGATTGCATGTGTTTGGTGTTGATTCGATAAACAAAGATTCGGTTATCAATCCCTCCCTCCACCCAACTAAGTTAGTTTTCAACACTGTCACCCTATCCCACCCTACTGTGTGATTGTGTGTCATCGCATGCAGAGCTATAGCTAAAGCTATTAGGAACTACTGATCTTGATTTAGCTGTTTTTGTGCTCTGTTATTCTAATCGACCCTGGTCAACTGCTTTAACCTCGCAATCATTGCAAGGAATCTGGTAGACCAGATTATTTTGCTGAATTGCATCGATAGGATCTTTTAGCCTACAAAGCTTGTTTCTAAGTTTGTTGGTTGGAATGGAATTACACTCGACCACAGTAACCAAGTTTTACACTTATATCAACTTGTTTTTACTTTTATTTTCTTTCCTTAGTCTAGACGAAAAGAAGCAAGTTAAAGGTTTTAAGTTAGTTGAACCGACACATATTTTCTATCGAAGGTCTGTATTTTGAGTGCATTTACTCTTAGCATTTCCCCAGAAGAATGCATAGTAAGCATATAAATGAAAATAGGTGAAGAGGTAGACAACGAACAAAAGTAAATCAAGATGTTTCCCACATGTTCATCGTTCTAACACAAAACCAATAACAAATCTTCCAGCTTATATGACAGCTGAAATATTTTCCAAAGTTATCATTGTTTCTCTTAACTGTTATTAGTGACCTTTATTGTCATTATAGTTGACACAGCTAGGTGGTTGATTATTAGTTGAGTAGTGAATTCTGACTAGACATGCTGCGGACATTACAGACTTCTATTTTCCCTCCAACTAAAGAAGTAGACAAGCTGAAAAATATGCCACACTTAAACCTCATTGTATAAGGCATATTTTACTTGTGTAGTCTCGGTGTAGTATATTCAGATATATAACAAAATAAACAAACATTTTGTATGATTTCTCAGTGTTCCGATCTTGTTAGAAAGATCCTTTTCAAGAGTATCAATTTGACATTAAGTTTTCAGGTTAACATACAATATATACAGTGCGTAAAATAAAACCTCATACGAATAATCATGATAACTCGGTACCCAGGTTTTTTCAAAACCATTCAGTCCATTGTTGGTCAGGATACGATCAAACGCAAACCTCAGTTGCAAAATTAGATTGCCTTAAGGCTAATAGATATTACACTGCACCTCTAGACACTTATCCACGATTTGTCAGCTCTAGTCCTAATCAAAGTAGAGAAGTGTTTTACTTTCGTAATGAGCTTAAACGTAGCATACGAAATACAAAGGTAACGTTCCAGCCGAACTCATATTTAAGGCCATAGACTTAGTAACCTGTTGAGAGCACATATACCAAGAATGAATGACTGTCAAGACGTTACATAACTTATTGGTAGAAAATATTTACCACTCTTCATATTTCCAACCACTTCATATCGTTTAACTTCAGAGTTAGCCCAGCAACAAAGATGCCGATGATATTGAGGAACTTTTATTTGTTTTGACAGAGTATAAACTAATATTAAGAAAAAGGAATTCACTTTTTTCTATGCTTACACGTGCATGGTGTACCCAATAGTTGTAATGGGATTGAAAGGATAGAAATGCAATATAATGTCTCATCAAGCTATCTTTTTTCAGCACATCTCTTCAGAGGAGAAATTCTATAAGAAGGGCATAAATACACAAGTTCTAACAAGGCCACAAGTTGTCCTTTAGGAGAAATGGATAAAAAGTGAAGCACCACTGAAAAACCAGTGAGTAGGAATGACGACTGTGACCGACCAGTGATTTAGAAAACGACACGATTCATAAAAATAGGTAGCCCATTAAAACGGTGTTTACAATCAGAATATAACACAGGGATTGTTTTGTGTTGTTTAAGTTCTCACGATTTAATTAATGTCCAATAATTTGAATTGTAAAAACAGATTTATTCACAGGTACACATAAATACTCTTTCAAATGAACAAGGTACCTACGAAATAATTAGTAATACACGCATTATTTGTACATGTATGTATGTGTTCAATAGATGAAAACATGAGAAAATATTAAGCCATTCACTAATCTAATGCTGCATCATCATGATCATCATCGTCAGTATGATGAATGAAAGGCTTGAGAGAAAAACCATGGACACATCATTAAGTAGTCTATGTAGCTGGCTTGCGAAAAACTGTTGTTAATAACAAACTTTGAATTGCATAAACCTAACGAATTGACATAAGTAATTATTCATCTACTTTATTTCATCTTTTATTCTCTTTACAGGAAAGACTGAATAGAGGTATAATAACTTCCGAATAAGCATGAAAAGAAAATATGAAGAGATTTTACACTGATGCAAAATGAGGGACGGATTACTGGTAACCAATCATATATTTATCTCATGTACTAGTTAGTCGATTTCCTATTGCGGTGGGATCAAACTGAAGGTACGACTTATGAAATAGTTATAAATATTGGTAGTTTACAGAAAACGGATATCTAGGTTGAGGTGGAACTTCAACGAAGAAGTTACACTAAGAACGACAGCTAGCGTGCCAGTGAAGACTTTTCGGCTAACAGCCTCATCTTAGAATACACTTCATCTGAACAACACTTTCTGCATATTTCTACAACAGTTCAAAAGAAAATCAAAAAAGCGAGGAAATCGGCGAAAGAAAGATATAGGTGGACACTGACAAATGAGGGGGCAAAGAAGAGGATAGATACATTTAACACCATGATCGGTTTTGGTTCATATCTCATCCGGCGTTTTCAACCAATCATCTGTGATACATTACAAACTCCTGTTAGAAAACTCACATTTCTAAGCAGGAGTCGACGGGTGAAGGTGAAAACATATTCCTGATTCTATCGACGTATATGAAAGTTATGACTGCATGCCTTCTCATGGAGACCAGGGGAGTTTAAGCTTGAAACACTTCAGATTCAGTGAGTGAGTGAATTATTTTCAAGATAGCTTATGATTAATTCCAGTCGCATGAAAAAAATTGTTGTTATATCGACATAGTGTCAGTTTTTAATTCAAGTGGTGCTTATGAAACGAATGTCAACATCTTTCATGAGTTCCTCCAGGGGACAAAACGGTAAAAAGACACTTGGTAGTGACCTATAACCTTGGTCAAATTATGATTATTGTCACCATTACTACTACTGCTATTACAGCCTGCCGATCGCACATTCTGAGCATTCATCAGTTAACCCATCCACGCATTCAAAAAATACGCTTGGAATTAAAAAAAAACTGGTTTCAAGTAAATAGTTTGCACATATTCATGCAACATTATCCTTTATCATGTTTCCTTCAAAATGTCTAAACATTTATCACATAATCATCGGACAGCTAAAATGATGCCGATTTCAATAAGCAAAATGTAATAAATATGCGATATAACTGATAATTTTTTCGTTCTGAATAAAAAGTTATGCGATAACATCAGTCCATATATATATATATATAATGTCTGATTATTTCCACCAAACGTTATCTCATCTTTCGGGACCAAGTAGAGTGCTCTGGAACGAAACACAGTAAGAAATACAGTAGTCTGGATTAGCATGCATGTATATGCGTGCACGATAAGGAGGCTAACTAATAAACTGAACGGGTTGAATGAAGTTACAAAGCTATCTAAATCTACGAACTATCACACTAATATTCTGAATCCAGTCAATATTCAGTTTTTCTCTCACATTCAGCAACGAAATTCAGATGACGAAATGACATAGGCAAAGTTTTAGTTGTTGGCTCAGTAATGTGTAAGCAACCCAGCGAAAGATTATTTAGCGGTAAAACTCGGTAATCTAACCCGATAAGTTTGGTTTTGATGAGACAGGAGTGGTATATCATTGTTTTCTCCCAACTGATTATGAATACGTATTACGCTCATTTTTATGCACATGGATTACATTTCGTATAACCCATTAGTGTTCTGCTTGGCTCCTGTCTCTTTTAATGTACTAACTGTCACTTGCCTTTCAATGTCATTGCAATTTCTGTATATAGTAACCATTTTCATTCATAAATATTTTCAGTTTGAAATACTGTAACCTCACTCCAATTCCAGTCTTTTGATTTCCCTTTGCAAATCACTTAGGTTGAATTGTGGCAACCCCCGTACTCTCAATCGTTAATTACCGTGGAATCTCGCAACTCCGCTTCGTACCAGGAATGAAGTGCAGGAGGACAGCAGTCTGATACTGACAGTTACAATCTTTTGACTTGATTTAGTTGAGGAAAATAAACTGGAACAAAAGGTGATTTGCCAGCAACAGACAAAGTGTACATTCTATAACGACAGTTCTCACAAATATTGACTGTCAACCCATTTACTTACCAAAGTGAATGACTTGTGAAAATTTATCTCGTCCAGTGGAACATTGTTTAATAACACTTGTCTCTTATTCTCGTATACGAATATGGAAAAGTTGTAGGGGTTAAACTAAGCGTGGTTAGATTGGAGTCTGTGAGTGTGTGTCAAACTCCTAATTTTAACGACATAACACGTCGTTGTTACCTAAAGTTAAGTTACCGGAAATATCATCATGCGTCCAAGCTGATGCTAAGAAAATGAACCACTGAGAATACAGTCAAGTGAACTGATGTGTGTAATAATCTATAATACACTTTGATTGGGTATATGAAACAACAACAGGAACATCAAAATTACACACAATGAACACAATTTAAAGTTTTGGTATAACACAGGAGAATATGTATACAATGTTCAATATGTTTTGAAGTCATTCGATTATTTTCATCTCTGTTCTAGATAAAAGAGGATAAAATTAATAATAATCCAGGTGTAAATACATATGTGAATCAGGATGCATGCATCAAGATGCAAATTGATGTAATTATAGTTATCAGTTCAATGTCCAATAATAAAGGTGGCGTTGGACAATCAAGTAACCGGAAGTTATTATGAAGATTTATATTGATCTTAATAGAAGCTATAAGATCACATCTAGATAACTATAAGAACACTTAAGAACTAGTAATACAAATGGTGTCTAGGGAGATATTTACCTTTCTCAGTTATACAAAAGTTTTACACAATACACTTTAACTGAATTGAAACCGGAAAAGCAGGTTTCAGTTTGGTTGAATAGCTTAATAAGTATGTTACGAAACAAGAAAGTCAAGGGTTAATATTCAGTTAAATTAAGTCTGATAGTTATACAAGATTTTGTTCAACTTTTATTATAACTTCTGTGCAAAACCAAAGTTTATGCACTTGATATCATAAATACCATGGTGCAGTTGTTTTACATAAAAACAATCTGACGAATGAATGGTACTTTGTACTCATTTCAATAAATAACAAGATTTATGATCAACGTTTGATACACAGAACATTTGGCTTGATATCTCAACTGGAAACCGTTAGGAACCTGGGTTAGTTATCTCAGCTACAAGCACGTCGTTAGTCAATATTTATGCACAGCGTATCATGTACCAATGGATATGCTATCCAGGGAAATGACGTCTGAAACACATACTATCTATCTCACTTAGCACAAACATGTAGCAAGAATAGTAACTAAAGATGAAATTAATGCGTGGCTATAAAGCGGAATTCTAGGGGAAATTTAAACAACACACCTATCCGAGTCACTGATATCTTAACAAGCGGGAGGAGTCTAATGAAACACTGATTATGCAATGAAATATATGAATATAAACCGAGTTCCAGATCTCAGGTATAGATTCAACTTAAATTGTGCACAAAAAGAAACTTTGTAACAACATGATGTCTGCATGTCAACAACTTAAATAATTGCATACTTCACTCAGATGTAACAGGATTTTAGTCTACATAGGATTTTTTTTATAGCTTAATAAGTTGTGTCGTATTAGATGAAGAAAACTTTTTGTCATACATCCATCAAAAAGCGACGAAGATAGTCTTTTCTGCGTTACTGCACCCAGAAGATGAATGTATTTAGAAAAGATAAAATAGCTAATATAAGCGATTTCGCACAGATGAGAGGCTTGCTAGTGGACAAAACTTCATCAAAAAAAGTCTTATACAACTGATCTTGTGGGTAAATGTATCCTTCAATATTAACAGGATCAACCATTTCCCACAGAAGTAGAGGAAGAAATAATAGTCAGGGGCAATTATCAATCAACATATCATGATAGGACTATAATGTAAATCACACCTTATACAGAAAGACTTACTTTGCCGAAATTTCGTGATAAATCACTTAACACAGCTGTTATGCAAGTCAGTCATAGGTCGAGAGTAAAGCCATATTCTATATCCTCAGTCTTCAATTTATAGATGTTGTAAAATTACTCAATGGACTTATATAATAGTATAGAGGTGTATATAAGTTTAATCAAATCAACTGACAAATGTAATCCATAAGAAATCCATTCAGTGAGATATTTCTATAAAGACTATTTCCTCTCCTCGCTGAAATTCCTCACTTTGTTACTTTTATTGTCTCAACCGTCAGAAGTACTAGTACCAATCAGATTCACATCACTACATAATAGGCCAATGTCGTGCTTGCATAGATCATTTACATTGTTTAGAGAGAAAAAACAGTAACAGCAGCGACGAGTATCCAAACACATATATACATACACACAGAGCAAACACACAATAGAGTTAATGAACCAGTGATCATTTACCATGACGACTGCCGGTCCTAATTGTTAATCTATTGTTGACATTTTTCCATTGATGGTCAAGTAGATGACGAAACGATAAGCGCTTAAAAGAAAAATGGCTTGACATTTCGATATCATAGTAATAACAGCCATAGGTCATGTAGCTCAGTTTGTTGAAAGAAAAAACTGAATCTCACTTTTTTTCGTACTTCAATATTGTTTGTACAGTATTTTTAAGATACGCCTTTTCAACTGGTTTCTGTCGTCAAAGAAATGAATAGAAATCGGCTTTACATACATCATTTCATCCCTATATATATATATATATATATATATATATATATATATATATATATATATATATATATATATATATATGTATATAATGTAGAGTTCTACCAGATATTAAATTCACATGATAATTATCTTGCCTTCAACTGCCAAGACAGATAAATATAAATTGACTTCAGGTGGTGCACTTGTCACCGTTTAAATGCAAATGGATGCTTTGAGATAGATCTATGTTAATACCTCAAATGATAATAAGCAGTCAAATAGTTGAATGTGTTGGCTGATTTACGTAATTGGCTGTGGCTCATCGGTTTAAAGAGATGACTTTCAACCAACGGGTCACGGTTTTGAACCCCGCTGGACCTACCTAGGTTTGGGGAGTTAGATAGTATTATAAGTCCCCATATAATAGGTGTGGCTCATTTCCAACTGGATAAACGTGCACAAGGTTCATGAGTTTATTTCAATTCGGTTTTCACACTACTGTTTCTAAATATCATTTCTCTTACCTTGGTTTGACGTACTGCTGGATTCACTTATGATCTGGCTGACTGAAATATAACCAGACTCTTAATTCCAATTTAGTTAACAATTTCAGACAAAAACTACCCAGGTGAAAAGAAGAATTTGAAACGTTGGGGACTTCAGACAAAAACTACGGGTACTGTGGGCTGTGGTGTGCTTTGAAATGAACATCCGAAAAGCTTTTTTACTTTGCTTTCAATCCAATCAGGACATCACCTAGAGGTAGATAATGATCGAGGATGTGAAGCACATAACTCAGTTATGTGACTAATTAAAGTTCTATAAAACCCCATCTGGCTGGTTACCTCTGTTGACAGTCAAAAAGACTGTTAGCTCAGCAGTCCACCCAGAGATAGGAAGATGGAATGTAAGCACCAATAATGAATTGTAGGTATTTCCCCCTATCGTTTACCACTGACAATCATGTTTCACCGATATAAAGCAGAAAAGAATGCAAGTGTATGTCATAAAGGTACGACAGACAGTATAGTTTGATAACTAAGGTATTTATTTTCAGTATTCTCTCTGAGGATTGGTTCCAGCTATCAGTGCAACGAATAAACAAGAGATCATTGTAAATCGATGATTGGTGACAGTAATACGAAGTATCACTAAATTTTTAGAATTACAACGATAAACTGTTGACGGTATACAGGTGGCGATTGTTCCATACAGAAACAATTCCATTTTCTAAAAATTGAATTCCATGCTAGAATAGACTGTTTACACCCATAGATACCTGAGGCAAATTAACACAACTCTGACAAACTCACCTAGTTTGGTAGCAATACGGTCACAGTGCATTATGCTATCTCAAGGAGAAACTAACAGATACAATCCACATCCTGTCCTGAGCTGTAAAGAATTTCCCGTTACTTATAGAAATAAGAGTCTTAAAAGTGATATGTAATAGAGAATGGTCTAACCAGATTAGAATAAATGTCCGTTTACCTGTCTGATAATAATCTAAGTAAACACGACATAAAATATGTGAGGGAAAGTAAAGCTGCCTTTTGTGTGCGTAACTAAATCTCATCATATTTCTTAAGACTGAACAGTTTATCTCAGGCAAATAAATGTTTTATTTGCATGGATAAAATGCTTACTTCTGGATGATTATTGATAAAAATAAACTGTATAGCAACTTCTGCGTTTCTAAAAAGCTTACTAATTAATCGAAGAAAAAGATAAGCAGCATTTTGCATATGTGAAACTGTTTATTATCTGGAAATGTCACATCAAATGACTTTTACACAGGATTATTTAAGTAGAAAACACATTTTCTGTATAACTTTTTAGAACATTTTTCGGTTGTATAATGACGGAATATTCAACATCACGTGAAATTCAGTCTGAAGGTTCTTGGGAGGTTTATTGATTTCAAGTTGATATTCGTCACCGACTGACATCAGTTGGATTCCGACCCAGTGGCTCCATTATGATATGTTCACTGAGAGACCTGAAGGCTATGAGATGGACCTCTGGTGTGGTCAGGGGTGCGCACCAATGAGAAGTCCTATGCTATGATGAAACAACTGTTCAGTGCTCCCAGGTTTTCAATAGTTCCGTAACTGATGTTGGTCAGTGATGAATACCAGTTAGAAAACATCTTAACGTGTAAAACTTGGGTACTGTGGTAGGATGTAATTCCATGTTAGATTTCTTTATTTGATTTATAACACACAATGATACAGTATTATTTGCTTGATCACGACGTTCCGAACATAAATTATTGTTCATAATCATATCAATGTAATCACACTCCTTTCGATATTTGATTTTTATAGTCCTGTTACCTGATTTTCTTTGTTTTATTTGTGGTAAAGTTTTCCATATCTCTGGTATAGGTGTTGCGTCATTCCTTAAATAGAACATACTTCGCCGCCAACTCCCACACTATTTCCTCCTGCAAGAAACCCCTTGGTCAATATGTAAAAGAAAAGCTGACCTATTGGGCCACATCAATGTGTGTATACCAGTTTACTTGCTCTTGTGGAGCTGAATACATAGGCCGTACCGTGCGTCCACTTGTAAAACGTGCCCGCGAACACTAACCAGTCTGGCTGGCAAAGGGAGAATGGAAATGTATCTTCAGCTCAATAACAGAACATCTTATGAACTCAGGTCACTTAGCTCCTTTTTTGAGCTTATTCAAAATCCTCTACAGGGTTCGACCAAGCCACTCGAAGCGAGTAAGATCAAGGCATTTGTCGATAGCTAAAGGACTAACCATTCAGAAGTTCAAACCATCGTCAAGTGTCAAAAAAAAAGTAAATGCAACCTTTTGCATAGCCATCATGAAGCCTTGACTCTCATAGATTTATCCAGTATTGCATCATTACAATTTATTTTCATAATCCTTTGTTCATTTTCGTACTTTGTCATACATTCATCCTGTATTACATAATTACATTTAATTTCGTAATCCCATGTCTATCTTGCCACTCTAAACACAAATGTGTATTAATTAGTTTCCTTTAGTTATTCAATAAATTTCCCCCCTAACCAGAAATAATTCTGAAACGTTCTGTTCATTGTAGCATATATTCACGAATGTACATCTTAGTAAATGACTTCGTCGAAAACAATTTTTTTTCTTCGCTGCAACCACGTCTTATCTTTTCCTATTACATGTGTTGGGTGTAGATTCGATGAACAAAGCTTCAGTAATCAATCTTCCTCTCTACCTAATTATATTGGACTTAAGTACAGTGGTTTTATCCCACCCAATTGTGTGGTTGTGTGTTAATGCATGCATTGTAATAGCCGAATTACTTTATACATTATTGATCCTATTGGGGTCTGTCATTCTCTATTTACCTAAATTCCTATGTCCCGCTAATCTGACTGACACTGATTGGCTAGCTTCACCTATGTACTTGACCTCATGGTCATTGCATGGGATTTGGTAGATTACATTATTTTGCTGAATTGGATCTAACGGATCCTTAAGCCAGCAAAGCTTAAATGCCATCTTGAATCCAGCTTTGTTGAGGATCCTACGTAAAGAATGCATCGGTTTCCTGTAGAACGGTAGTGTCCAAACCATCGTCTGTTGTTCGTTTTATTCTACAATGCGACATAGGTAATTCTCCTTGTTCATTTTATACCTCGTAAGTGAATTGGATTGCGTCCACTACTGAGTTTATATGTGTGAGGAAACTGTTTATAATGTTCCGATTTCAACACAGTAAGTGTGTCATCCACATATCGCCACCATATCATATCATATGATTTCATCAACCGATTGATGGAATCATTCTAGGCGTACACTTGTGCTTTGACCTCCACAGTCTTCAAGTTTCAGCAAGAAATATAGACAAATAGAAGGAGTAGCAATGGGATTACCAATATCCCCTATCGTAGGAGATACATTTATGGATAATTGGAAAGACATGGCTTTACGAACGTATGATATGATTATGAACAATAAGTTACGCTTGGAACGTCGTGATCAAGTAAATAATACTGTATTACTGTGTGTTATAAATCAAATAAACAAATCTAATATAGAAGATCTGAAAGGTTGAAGGCTATCAGGTAGTCATGGAATATACCTTATTCTACATCTAGTGAACTGAAATCTAGTTCATATTCTCTAATTTCAAAATTCTTTAGTTGTTGTCAGTCCATGTCCACAGCTACTGTAAAATCACTAGAATGTAAATTAAATCGTCTGTTAGAGATACGGTTCAGGGAACGAGGCGCTGTTCTCAGTCGTCATATACAGAAAATGAGACTCACCTCCTCTTGCAAAACACAAGCTATTGTAAATTTTTCGGTCAGTATTTATATTTCATAGGTAAAACCCAAGATGAAATATCACTAAGATAATGCATGATGTAAACACTAAAACTACCATTCATCTGAAAATACGACTAAAAGAGTGAAGGAATAAATCTTTTCAGGTGTAATGATTACTATCATTCATTAGCAGACCATTTCCAATGACACTACATACTCTTTTGTATAGCTTAGTGTGATTTAAAAAACTACGCCTTTGAAAATGGTCTTCATAGCACACACACATACACACACACAGAGAGAGAGAGAGAGGGAAAGTGACCTATTTAGTATTCTATAGTATGAACTTCGTAAACTTTTCGACAACAATATGCAAATCATGAACGAGACAGTGAGAAGTGACATTATGTTACGTGTCATAAACAATACTACAACATAATTGACAATGGAATGTTTGGTTCTAAGTATTACAGACAGATAGATAAATATTCCGTTTTATATTTAACATTCTATCGACAATCCACAATTTCAAGTTAATAAATTTATTCAAAGGAATGCCAGTCTACACATTCAGAGCAAAGAAGAAGAAAAAGTAAGTTTTTCACATTTTCATGTAAATCAACTGGCACAGCTCATATACTAGCGAAACATACTACTGAATGACATAAATAGTCACAATGGATAGATTCATCGACTATAGAATCTCATGTGCCAGATGAAATTCACTCCTGCGATAAGATACATTGACAAATTCAGATTGCAAAAATAATTTATAATGACTTTCAAAATAGTGCAGGATATATTCAATAGGAAACACATAAGTACATTATCTCTTTCGCTTCCACATATAAAAAAGTAGTCTGTGAGATACATCTGCTGATTTTGAATCAAAGGAAATGGAATAGGATTACAGAAACCAAGGTAATTTGGTTGTACTCTATCATAAAGTGACAGTGTGTTTATATATATATATATATATATATATATATATATATATATATATATATATCCGAAGATAACCGATAGAATTTCAAAATTTTATTATTTTTGTAATGTAGACCTATTATCAGACCACAATAACGGACAATACTAGTGTCGATACATACACTAATTACTCATACATATACCTAATTTTGTCTTTTAAAATTTGTAACAACGCATTCGTATAACATATAAGCATGTAAGTACATGTTTGCTTGTTTAGATGTTTCATTTTTCTTTCTTTGTTTAACAGAATTATTGTTACGACTCAGTGACAATATGTCTAGTTGACTACAAATAGAGTAGAGAATAAGAAATAAACACGGATCGACGGTGAAGTAGAAAGAGAAGAAGGAAGTCAGAGAGAACATGAGAATAAAGAGAACAGATACTTGAAGAAACTAATTGGTTTGCATTATTTAACAGTAAGGAATAGACTAGAGACCTGTAGGCTAAGCTAGTAATGCAGAGAAAAAAAGGTGAATATGAAAGCTACTATCATGGGGAACAGGAAATTCTGTTTCTCCTCTACCTTGATTCAGCTGAGTAATTGTAATATATTTTCATAAAAGATTCACTACTTCTGCCACCTTTACATTGATCGTCTAAATCAGTTGTCATTAAACTGAAATCGATAAAATATCTGGATGAAAGATGCCTTCATTTGCACTGTGATGAGAGAAATTAACATTTACATGTCTTTCCTGAGATGAATCAGGGTTTTAATTTTGAGGTAGTATTCATCACGGACTGACATCAGTTGGAGAACCATTGAAAACCTGAGAGCAATAGACACCTGTATCATCCTGGTATGGGACTCCTCAGCGGTGCACACCCGTGACTCGGATAGGGACCAAACTCAGGACCTTCAGGTTTCATGCCGAATGCATATTAGAATGAAACAGCTGTAACGTGTTCCCAGGTTTTCAATGGTTCTCTAACTGACGTCAGTCCGTGATGAATACTACCTCAAAATCTACATATGTTCTATTCTGAGAAAGACATCTTGATTATAACCGGTAGTGACGTACACACACACACACACACACAAAAGCATGGAACAACACGCTTAGCTTAATAAGATGGTAGATAAGGTTTGCAGATGAAGATGAATATTTTCAGACTGCTGTACTATCACAGATCAACGGTTTAGGCGTGAAGTTTCCGTTGAGATTGTCTATAACAAATCTTATAGTAAACGCTTGTCTAGTTGAAAATAAATCAGTATTCACTTGTACCTGACATCCAAAAAGAATACAAAAAAAGAGTAGAACATTAGTTTTCGACTTCAACTTTGAAGGAACTTAAAATCTTCATTCATGAAGACAGAGATCCCATGTAGTAGGATGATCAATGAAATCGTACAGCTAATGTAATTACTTAGAAACATAACTAAAATGGATGAAGTGTGATTTGACAAGGTTGAAAAACCGACATTCAGCAAAATAAATGAAATTAGGCCGACGAAAATAGCTGACTTCGAAGTGACAAGTCAAATGTACTGTACCGTCTCTACTGCAGTGGATATGTGTCACATTTACTGAATACAATATCGGCTATAATTATACGACTTTTCAGTTATATGGAAGTAGATGTAGGACGCCTACAGTTATACTTATTGTATAAGTTCTTATTACAATACAAGGCAGTCTAGTTCAAAGAGGACAAAGTGAATTTGAACGGCCGACCCAATGTTGAATAAATGAATGACCGCACTACTGAAATACAGGTGCCCTTCAATCATCATTCAGTATCAATATAAGTCCACCAAAGCACAGCTATCTCAGATTGTCAAACATTGGTGCACTTCTAAATTATAGTTAAGCCATACGGATTTATGGTAACTAAAACGGTACCAGGTTTCTGAACGCTCATCGAAGGGCTATATTGCAACTATACTAAGTGATACTATACCACGGTTTTACGTATTTAAAGTAAGTTAGCAAGAAGCTGTGGACTCAAGTTTCGAGCTTCCTATATACATGATGTCAAGATATCTTCAATACCAATGGAAGTGTATGATATGAGATCCACCTTAATTATAAAGATGGAATAAAGAAGGCAGATGAAAACCAATATGTTATGAATAGGTTTGAAATAAAAACAGAATATTTTACAGCCACAGTGAGTTCTCATGAAATAAGAGTAGTATCTGTCTTATATCCACAGAGATCACTTATAGAATTATTCAGAGAAACGTAATGACAAATAAATGAATTCAGAACCAAGACAATAAGCAATCCAATCATGGAAAAACATTTAGTTCCTGAAATTTGACTACTTCAGTATTAAAAGCAGTCCATCGGATTTGGTTTTCCCAATGCGTATTTCCTTGTTAAAAGATGAAACGAATAGGAATAGCGGATATGAAAATTATAAGTGAAAAGGTTTTTTACAGTACCGTGGAATTCTAAATTCACAACTTATGATAGATAGCAACACACATATGCTACCACATACATTGCAGAAATGATCTATTTGTTATCAAAACTCACTTTCTTATCCATGTACACTCAAACTGGGCTAGTAATGTTGTATGAAATGAGGTGGCGTGAAGTGACCTACAACAGAGCTATTGGCTGAGATTATTTTTAGTAAAGAGACAATACAATTTTATAACACTCCGTGGTAATTCTTACACGAACCTCTCTTATTGAGATGTTTACCTTTATGACACTTCTTTTATTCTACTATTTGAGACACATTGAAGGGTATCAATACAACAGTGGTAGCAGACAGACGACTCTTCAACAGTAAACTTAATAGACACTTCAGTTGAATTCTACTTTAATCAGAAATATTAATACCAATCACAGCCGATTAGTCACGGTACAGATTCGTGCACTCAACTTTAAAACATTTCTCTCTCTAGTGAGTATTTCATTTAGTCGCACCCACAATCTATTGCACCGTGAATTAACTATCCATATGAAACGTATGCACAGAGGTAATAAAAGTAAATACATTTAAAAGTGATCATAGTTTTCACCCTTTACCAGTATCATTTGATTCTCATCTCTTAAGAATAATAAGAAACAAACATTCATGGTGCTTACATTTGCACATAAATGTAGACAATGTATTCGTACAGTTTATCACGAGGAGAGGATGACGAGCGAAATTGGAAAAGATAACTTATCCTTTAAGTCCCCTGTTTGATACTCTACATTTAGATTGTGATATCTAACTTCCACCTAAGTGACTCATTCGCTTTAACCGAAAAATACTCTGTTCCGGTATCATATAAGTGAGAAAAACCTGAAAATTTACGTTTACGAAAATTCGAAAGATAGACCACGTGATTAGACAACCTCCGACTGCTGTAGCAGTGAGTGGCAGTGGATCGAACTGACTGATCTCTGTTAACCATGGACTCGTATGCGGATGCCTCAAGAGATGGCTCTCATGTCTCAGTGGCTTAGTAGATAACGCTTTGGCGTTCGGAGCGGTGGGTATACGGTTCGAGTCTCAGTGGAAACACCAACACCCACTGGGGTGCAGGTATACCCGGTTGACAAGTCCTAAGTAGGAAGAAACGAGCGTCCTGGATTCCATTACTGGCCACCACTACGCTATAAATACATTCATTTGTTAGGATAACTAGTGAATATGCATATAATCAGATTCTGTAGTTTGAGGTTTAGGGGGATTTTATTTTCAAGACAGTATTCATCATGAACTGACATCGGTTGGAGAACTATTGAAAACAAGGGAGTAGTGGATAGCTGTTCCGTTTTAGTATCGGGCTTCTCAGCAGTACGTACTCACGGTTCAGTAAGGTATGGCGAGCGAGTTAACCACTTAGACGGTAAATATAATTAGATTCATTTAATAACCAAACGAAAATCTGAATGATGACAGCTAACCGTATATTATAGTAAGGTTCGGAAGTAGGCGTAAAGTTTGCATGTTCGTGTTAAAGAACACAGACTTGAAAAACAAATAAACGAAATAACATTCATGCAACTTTTAACTCATTATCTATCTATGATGAAGAGCTGCATATAATTCTGTTAAAAATCGGAAAAAAACTCACACGAATTACAAAGTACTTGTGTAATAATTGACATGGGGTTACATTCTGATGTTCATCGAATTAAATCACGGATATTTTATTTGATCAACCTAAATATTATAACCATTTGTCTTACTTGCTAATGAGAATTGAGGCGACATACTTGATATGCTGATTATGACTTAATCAATTAGTGTTTGATTTTTAACACTTATTAGATGCTCTTGGAACCTAACCTAACTGCATTTCTGTGAATAGCAGTAGACATTGTGGTTCACAATCATACTGAAAATATAGAATAATATCGCAGTAATGCAAACACATTTATTACTACTGAATTTTGTAAGAAGAGATAAGTGGTGGCTTCCCTTCTCTCTTCAATAATGCTGGCTTTTCAGTCATTGCTTTTTAGAGATTTTAGATACAAACGTAGAAAATGATTCGACAAGATAAACGTCACATCAATCTTGAACACGGTCAAAGACAATACCAACATGGATACAACTGACAAGTAGCAAATAGAAAAAAAAGAGAGAAGGAAGACAAACAAAAACGCTACACAAAGAAGTGGAATGTAACGAATACACATCCATATTTATTTATCACAATGATAAAGACTATATTATTTCTTATAGGTGTCCGTACATTCACGTATCATGTACTTCTTTTTCTTATTGTAGGCCTACATATTTTATGCAAACCATTCACACACATACACATGAACAGCAATGCTCAGAAAACTCTTGTTAAGAAGACAATGTATACGGAACTTACTTAGACAGGAAAAGCACTTAAGTGAATTATCCACTATGTTACTTAAAATGTTAATATTTTATTTTCACAGAAACTTTCCGTGTAATCAACTAGATAATAGGAAAATAACTGAGAACAAAGAAAAGTTCTACTGCATACACACAGAGACAAAATGGTCGACAACTACGATTTTTCATCGATAAATAATCTGTCTTGAATAGTTGAGTATATAAAGAAAACGTTATTTAAGCGTAAGCTTTGAAAGTAAGTTGTTCACCATTTGTTACACATACTTCTGAAAACGAAATGAATGGATAGATAGAACGCTAGGCAATAGATTTCATCCAGAATATTAGTGATTTAAAAATTACATTGGAGGATCACTTGTAAAGAAACTTCACCCAACTATTTTACACATCTGTGAAATATTTATAATCCATCTTAACTATCACATGTGTATTTACTTCTAAAGAAGATTAGCATATTTTAAACCTGAGCTGCCGCTCAGATTCATCCGAGACGCTGAATATAACTCTGAGACCATCCAATACATTTAAGCAAATGCTTCCTCCTGTGAATATCGATTTGTGGCAATGAGGTAACAGCAAGCAACCATGTTCAAAATCTCCTACGAAAACTGGGAAGTCATACATGAACGAAAAATGTATCCAATCCACTGTAGTCTAATATTTAACTGCAGGTTAGAAAGCATGATGAAAATGTTTTCTCACTCATCTTAACAAGAAGAAGTGTTTTGCGTGTACTATCTGAAGGAGTTCAGCGAAATGATGAGAGAATAGTACAATATAGTAGGTTAACTGTCAGTGGATTATCAAAGATCATAGGAAGTGCAGTGGTGGAATACGTTGGTCATTTCACTTACTTGGGAAGTTGCATCAGCCAAAATCGGTTGCTTGCTGATCTAATCTCAGTCAGAATACAAAAGACTTGTCTGCTATTTGCAGAATAATGTCATTTCTGACCCCGGTCAGATATCTGACTACCTAGTAAGGGATTAGTAAACTGCGCTATAGTATGCGCTATTCTAGTGTACGGCTGTGAGCCCTGGTCATTGAAAGTAGATATGAAGAAATAATAGGTGTCTTAGCAGTATTGCTCATATATGGCGGAATCACCAAGTTAGCAGTGTTTAGATTAGATTAAGAGTACTAGGAAAGTAAAGTAAACTAATTGATGAAGTTGTCAACCCTCATCGAAGTAGGATTTGCTTGAAAAAAGGTTTGGATGGCTAGATCAAAACATGGAACCAGTAGCAGAAGTGTTTGACTCTTGATCTGAACAGTGTATTTAGGTGTAGATTGCTTAGTTGGGGCTTTTGCGATAACAGGAATCAATGGTTGCAGGCTCTTCATCACATAGCTGAGAATGGTGCAGATGTCTTTACTCTTTGACATCTTCAAAAGTTTGAACATTTCCCCTACCTTCAATTTTCAAATTGTTTCTCCTTCCACGCACTTTGTTGACTTTAGTGTCACTCTTTTTCTACACACTTGTTCATTGCATGGTGCTGTGAAATGTGGTAGCTTTGAACTTATGCACTTCTGTGCTAGGTTCTAAGTTGATTTCCTGAACTGTCGGTCTATTTGGGCGGTAGTTAGGAAGCATTAGAACTATATAGGTAACCAGAGTTCAAGTAGTGACTTCAAAGCTCATGTGGATATATGCAATGACAAGATTTATCCGTAGTTAGTCGTTGACTGTTTTAATACTTAGAGCTAGGAAACATTTACTGGCTATGTTCACTAAGATGTTCACTGAGCTAACAGGATGAACCACATTTGACGTTGAGTAGTTGGAAAAAAATCAGTAAAAGGGTAAAACACATAGGTTATATACCTTTGTGTTATCAAAAGGTTGTTGTGTTATTTTTAATGTGAAACTTCTCTTGGCTCCCAGGTTGTCAAAAGTTCTAATGAATATGAGCACTTCATTGCAAAGCAAAGAATGTGAGTTGTTCTCAATAGCACCTATTTCCTGTTCATGGGTTCTGAAGAGCATGAAATCCAAGTTTAGGACACTCATTTGGTCATGTGCGAATGAGCTGGTCTTGAGTGAAATATCGGTCGGATAAATTTATAAGATGAAAAATATATTCTTTTAATTGTAACTAATTCACCTTACTTCAATAATGCTACTTTCAACAAGATATTTCCATACATTACAAACATACAATGGTATACAGGTATAACATGTGGTACCAGCCAAGGGCAAGATGGTGATCATATTACTTACCGATATCACTAGTATTTCAGTTCAGATCATTTATACTCAAATATGAGGGAGCACCCTGGTAAATTTACATTTCATTCTCTTTGAAGATGCATGAACTATGGTTTTAAGTGCTAAGCTCTTTTCTAATTTCTCTTGTATCACTCCCAATGGATACAGTACACTTAAAATTTCGCACTAAACAGAGTGAAACACACAGTAATTCTTTAACATCGTCCTACCTAGCGTAAGCAGATTCGTGTTCTGGGGTGGGTCGAATTTTTTGAGTGAAGGCTTGTGATACCAGTCACTTGTACACACTGAAGTAAGTGAAGAGAAATTGAAACCCATGACATAACAGTGGAAAGGCCGATACCCAGGTTAAAGAGAAACAACTGGAAACACCAGCTTAAACTACAGCAATGATAGGTTATATTTTTGGTGCAAGCACACGCAACATACAGAGTGAACATGAGGCCATCATAAATATCCCCAGTCAGGAACAAGTAACTAAATATGAGTTAGCCATCATATGTAACCTTTGCGGGAGAAAAGTTTCTTGATAATTGTATATAATATGATGAAAATCAATTCACATTTTTCAAGTATTATCTGTCATTAGGGCTTCTATGTTCTTATCAAAGTAAATATTACAGACAATGTGCTTATTCACCATAATATTCACATAATCTCTATAAGATTAAAAATGATAGATGAACACAAAAGATTTCCCCTTCACTAAGAATCAATATATAGTTAGGTTTATACACCTCATAAATACGTTTACGTATTTCCCCTTGATAATCAGAATCTGTCAGTTGATACTCCAGTCAATATGTTGATAACAAGAAGTAACTGTGTTTCACAATCAAGATAATGTCAAGAGGGAAAAAACCAATAAATAAACAGTTTAGTAAGGTGTAAAAGCAAAAGCTTTTCATTTCGAAACAACATCAAATGATGAAAATGTTGAGATTGATGATTATGTGAGACCTGGATTTAAGTTCAAACAAAAACTGGAATCGATGACAGAAGACTATTGGTGATATGACTTAGGACTGACGACAGTGGCGCAGGTGTCTCTATGCCTAATTTTCGTTTTAACTGCCGCATTAAATTTCGTTGCTTGCTTGCATTTTATTGCTCTCAACGACTTTTGATTATCTTCTTGCATTTTCTCACCTCTTTTTTTGCTGTCTTGTGGATGATGTGAGTTGTAGCGATTCGGACTGTTATGTCGTAATGAGTTTCAGGTATGTGGCCAAGATGGTTAACTTTCAACCAGTAAGTCGCAGGTTAAAAACCTGCTTCAAATGAAGACGTTTGATTAACAAGATGGTATCATCGTAACTCACCCAACACGTGATGTTGTTGAGTTGCTAATAATCAGATGGAAGTCCCTTATTTACGATGATCAGCATCAGACTGATACGATTATGAACAATAAATTATGCTCTTCTAGTGGGAAATACTGTTTTACCGTGAAATATATACAGTGAAGGTACTGAAATAGAATTGTAGGTCTACACTTTTCTCAAGATCAATCTATCAGTATTGCATCACTCGAAAATAGCTACAATCCCGTTTTTCCATATTCGTGATAAGTAACTAACTGCCAGTTAGCCGTCAACAACAGTGTCTATTTGAAAAATGCTAACATGTTCATTACAATAATTAACCGTAGTTTTCTGCAGAGGTTTGTTTCTCTAAATATGTTAGTCAAAAGTTCACGACTGATCAAATAGTGATTTCTGCTAGTGCACATATTTATGTGTTCATTATTAACCGTAATTCTAGTTTAATTGGTCATATATCCTTATCATGCTTTAACCATTCTGTCTCTATAATAATGAAACCCGCATGATAAAAAAGCAAATCATGTGCATTAACACTGATTTTTTTCTTCATTTCAGACAGATGTGCTGAACACACGTCAACTACACCTATCATACACATAAACAGATACAGGTTACTTGGGTTCAGCAGCTGGTATCACCTATTCACCTTTTGTGCACACAAACAAATAAGGGGTTAGGATCAACACAACATTAAAAGAAACAATCAGTTAGTGAGTCACTCACACACTAAGGTCATGTTATAAACTCTGTCTCATTCATGCAAATAAAAGGATATGATTGGACTAGTCAGTGACCTTGACAATAACAATCATTAGCCAACAACAAAGACAGTTAAACAGAAACAAATAGGTTAAAGCATTTGAAAATGTTCACAGTAAACAGCATAAAATGAAAGTGTCTAAATATATTTGATGAGTGAAGTGAGAAAAACAACAACAATTTGAAAGATACTGTGTTCGGACTTACGATTTAGCATATAAGTACTGGTTAGATTATTCTGATTGACAGCTGAGAAGACTTGAGGAAATCCACTAGCTGCTGCAACAGCAGCCGCTAAAGCTTGTTGTTGCTGTTGTTGCGAGTTATGTAATTGTAGAGCGAATGGGTTCAGTAAGCCAGTTACTGTGTTTGGGCCAATGGACTCTAATTCAGACATTAATGAACCAGAGAGTGGTGTAGCAGGAGGTGGTTCAGATGGTGGAGGTGGAATAACACCAGTGCGAATAGATTGGGCGAGTCTACATGCAGACCGTAAAGTTCCATGGGGGTCAACACCACTGATTGTTGTGGCACGAGTAAGACTACCTGTCATTCGTTGGCGTCGAGGCAGTGTACCTCCTGTTGACCCGTAGGCAGTTGAACGTGCGTATCCACCCAAAGATGAATCCCTGTGCCTATTATTCAGCTGGTACGTTTGACGTCGTTGTCTGCCACGCAGCCCAACATCGAAATCATTTCCAGTATAAAATCCATCTTCTTCAATATCTGAACGCGAGTTGCCTTTATTCAAGGCAACATGTTCGTCATCTTCACTGTCTTCTTGATCGTCGTTGACAGATCTAAGCAAAGGATTTGATGACAAATTATTTGAACCAGTTGATCCCATCCTAGGGACTTCACTTCTTGCTCGTTTTCTTGATCTTGAGAGACCAGATTGATCATTAGGATTATCATTAAGGACATGAGATTCTGAGTTAATATCTGTACTCACTGAAGGACTGGCAGCACGTGAATTTCCATATGTTTTACGTCTCATTAATTGTGAATCAGTGAGATGAATGCGAGATATATCTCGAGATTTATTTTGCTTATCATTCAAATGATCTGAAAGTGAGCATAAACAAGGCAAATGAAAGGTTTGAAGACAGAAAAAACGTAGTGAATTGGCTAAAAAAAGAAAGAATTTACTGGTCATTGGAAAACAGTCAGAATCAAGGACAGTAATTCATTCATGTAAATAAGAAGATTTAGCATAGGAATCGGGATAGAACTGAAATACTTGATGATGCATGCAAACACATGTTGGATGTCTTCGCTAGCGTCATGGATAGTTACCGAATCCCGAAGACCTGGCACATAAGAATTCAAACAAACGACATCAGGACTACCATTCGAATAACCGAGCACATTTAACTGATTGCAGTACTAATATGAAGCGTGCATCTATTTGTGCTGACCACCAAGCTAGGTGCTCTTTGAATATTACTCAAGTAAAATGAGACGAGATAACGACAGTCGACAAACAGTAATGGTCACATTCTCGTTTTCGTCAACAGACAACTGAAAGAATGGTCTGCAAGTTGGATTACAAGCTCCCACTACCAACTAAGCTTTTATTTCAGACTTTTAATGTAAAGGGAAAATACAACTGTTTGATATTCATTGCATAATTCGTTTTGAAATGTCTAAAATCACTATTACCGAGTAGAAATTTACTTTATGCAGGTATCATGATAAATTTGTATGGGATTTTCCACATAGCTTGAGTACATTTTAGTGCTAGCTACAACTGGTTCCTTCGATAAATTTGAGCAAAGCAGAACAAAGACATTTGCAGAATAAGATAAGTACACTTTGTTTCACAGCTTCTACTCAACTGCAAATGACCTAAAATCACCAACGTCGAGGTCTGCTTTCAACTTGAATTTACATCCTCAGCAATTAATACTTGTTTATCAACCACTGAGTCAATAATTCCATAGTCACTTGGTTGATTTGTTAACTGTCGCATAATGGATATGCTTATAGTTTAGTGGATGATAGAATACATGGTTGCTCCGTTATCATTACTAGTTGCAGAACTTAACACTTCATCTTAATCGTTATACTGACATTTATTACTGTTTCATTCTCCTTTGTTCTTTCTTCACAACTTTCTACCACTTTTGATTACCTTTTTTCCCATACTTTTTAATTTTTTATCTTGGCGCGTTCTCACTTGATATGATATATGTGGCAACTTGGACCATAACACAGTAGTACGAAGCCTCATCCCATGTTGATATTACCCAACTGCTCAAAACTTCGTGACTGAAATGTTTACTGAGAACTACCAAAATGCAACTGAGAGGAGCACCAACTAAGAAATCAAGTATGATATTGATAGTGTTAGACATACAAATTGAAGTCAATAACATACAAGAAAGAGTCAGGTTGGGGTTCATGTCAAACAGAATATGAGCAGATGAGAAGAATCCCCATTTATAACTAAGTGAGAAACGAGATGATGAGTTAGCTTTTCTCTACAGTTATTTGGAAAGGTTTGGCTTGTAAAGCAACGAGTGACCTTCGACTATACACTTTCTGACTGAACTATACAACTTGACAGTAATAAAAAGATTTACATTTCATACCATTTACGTAACACTCGGTGGTTAAAACCTGATTAAAAACATAGTTGTGTAGGTCAATTAATCGAGTAACCAACCCCTAATTAACCTGTTATACCAATTATTCGAGTTCTCATGTATACAATAGTTTTCTTGATTAGTTCTTCACAAAAACTGAAACTAGTCTGTCAAACAACAATGACTTATACAGTCCACTTCCTAATTACATTTCGAATACAGTAGGTATGATAGTTCAATATTTATCTATGATTTGCGAAAACGACGATCAATTACTTACTGTTCATTATTCTTCACACACGAGAAATTAGAATATTAAGTCAAACACTTGGAAATACTCGATTCATATCACACTAAACATCAAAAAGCCGACGATGAAGCATAAGCTATTGAGTGACAAGAAACGTGTATTACTGATTTCAAGGTGATGGATTCTATTCTGATGATGCTGTGAATTGAAGAGAGTGCGACTGCCCTTCACAGTAACTTCAAACACTTATTACGAGCTTTTAATTTACCAATAACACCAAAAGTCTAAATCACTAACGAAATTTAAGAAAAATATACAGCCATATAGTACATTTAATTTCCATATTCTCAAATTAAGGGAAACGAACAAATTCTAGCCAAGAGAAATAACAATATGAAATCATCCCTAAAAATAAGTCATCATCAAATGGCAATGCATAACTTGGATAGGTAATATGGTGAATTGTTTTTCTCTGAATGTGCATTGCCTAAAAGCACATTGTCTATACATTGGTATATGCGCCTTTACAAGATGAATAGACAAACAAAAATAACAGGTGTTAACAATATTCATGAATCATAGTTATTTGTGCGTGTATCATGTATTTAATATGGAATGATCAAGTCAGAATTTCATTAAAGAGGCAGATAAGGGAATTTACCCTTCGACGATGGAAGCAGTCAAGCGTACCTGTGTGCATGTGATAGGGTAAGCAGATAATAAAACAAAATGCATACAGACAACTAAACACGCGGGGTAGAGGAAAATATGAAGACATTGGCAAGACAACAAATTCTATGAAAAACCTGTTTGTATGTTGAAGGCTACCTTGTAGTTGTGTGTTTAGACCTATAAGAACTAAGAAATTAAAAGGGTTTCAGAAAGTGTAAGCCATAAAACGAAGTCCTTTAAAAGTTTACGGTATTTTCCAACATAGACGAGCACCAGTCAAAGAGTAAAAAGCTTTGAAAACATATAAGGTCGAAAGGTAAGTTATAAAATATTAGGTGACTTGCCTTAGTGTGAACCGGTCATTAGAATCGAATAAAGTAGAACAAAGGTAAGTATATTTGTCAAAGAACTAATCTACTCTGGAAACACATTCCTGAGTCCTAGAGAATAGGAAGAAAGTGCGTACAGTGCAAGATGATTACCAACCATTATTTGACCAGTGTCGAATTGTGATAGAAATCCTTTTCCAGTGTGGTCAACTATATGCCTGTCAAGGACAGTGGTGCACACATAGAGGTAAGGTTTTGACAGGGACACAATATTTACGCAAAAACCAGTGTGAAACACTACATAACGGCACTACGGTTTCATGTGCCATAGATTTCAGTAGCTCAGGGATAGAGAGAAAAAGGGAGAGGGGAATCAAATCAACTAGCAGAGAGAAATACTGAAAACGATTACTAGGCTCTCCTATTTACGGTTTTTAACAGAGGATTTATAACAGTTTTGCATTCGAACGCCAAAATTCGCAGACCAAGTTCCCCAAATAGCACTGAAGTTTTCTAACCTCTTTTATATTTTAAACAATACACTACAAGGTAGACTGAGCGTCGTATGAGTAAACTACACAACGAAAACCTCATTAAAAAGCCTACAACTTACCTAGCTTATCTGATGGTTCAATCACATCCAACAAAAACATGACGAAACTATAAATGAAAATCAAATCTATCCATTTCAACGACAATGTTTCACAAGTTTATAGCAGCAAAAAAGCAGATTTCTGCAGTTTGCAGTTTCCAAACGATATTCAAGTGCTACTTGTGTTATAAAATTACGATAATTATTAAACCAATATACAGGAGCACATCGACTCATATTAAAACCGAATAAAATCAACATATTAGAAATAATGGTGAAAATTTGTTTTTTGTTCACTTTTCATACGAAAACGGGGAATCTCGACAAAATGTACCGGATTTAAATGAACAAACCAAAGTGAAACAACTGCTTAATCAATTCCAGGGATGAACTACCTGAGCAGACAAACAGACTACACAAAAATGAATATTTTCGTTGGAAATATGTATAAAAATCACAAAAAAACTGAGCTCCCAATAAGAATGATCAACGTTTCTAAATGGGATTCTACCACTAGTGTGCCTACCCAAAAAGGGAGTGCCTACATTTTTTTGTTATATCGGATTGTTAAACCTCTTTTTAGATAATATCTTCTTAAGTTGTTATTCATCATGGACTGACATCAGTCGAAGAAACATTGAAAAATTGGACAGATGTTTCGTCCTAGTGTGGGACTACTCCTCAGAAGTGCTCATCCATGACCTCGCCAAGGATTGAGCCCAGGACCTTCAGGTTTTGCTGGGAGCATGTTACCATGGAGTCAATGGGTCGGAATCCAGTGTTCCGAAAGTCCTCGCAGATCCCCAAATCGAAATATCGTTTTACCTTCGAACTTACTGGAAGAATGCTGACCATTTCAGGCTACAACGTTAAGAATATATATAACTTGTGAAAAGGTTAGGTATGCAAAGCATAGGCATTTATTAATCTAGTCAATGAAAGAGTCTACGAGCGAAATAATTCAACTAGAACTGACTGGTACCAGTATTGTTGTTACAGTGGCTCTAGCATAAACAAGAGATTTTACAAAACGCCTACTTCTCATCATCCAGTTTTACGGAGGTAAACCGGAATACACAGCGATGCTGCTGCACACATCCGATCCTAATATTTATTTGTATAAACTGTCAGTTTTAAACATAGCATGGCTGATAAACCACAAATAGATATTTCGTATTCGTGCCTCGATTTCTTCATTAGAAATGAAAAATAATCGAAATGCACTCACTAACTACATTCACACACGTGCAGTAGGCACTGAGTTACATCTTTTGTGACGGTTAATTGTACTGCATGGCTACTCGCACCACGATAGGTGGGCGGGGTTCGAACCTATGACACTGGTGGGGAGATGAATAAAGAATGAGCCACAGCTCAAATTATAGATACACCGAAGTTGCTTTGGCTTCTAGGTAAGCGGAGAGGTGGATAATCCAAATAACTTTGTTGTACACCTCCAGATGACCTAGCGATGCAGAAAACTGTCATCGAGGTGGGAAATATCCCCGCCTTCCCATAACAAAAGTATATTATCTGACCCTCTAAGTCAATCAATCCACATCAGTACGGGAAGTAGAGTTAATGCAAGGCGACATAAAATTACCACACCTGACATCATTACATCAAGATATAAGGAAGTATGATGAAAGATAAGGAAATAGGGAATGAAGTCATCAAAAGAAAGTTGAGAAAGCGAGACTAAAACAAACAACGAAACAATATAAACGACAGACAGCCTTCAACTACTGATGCCGACTGTCAAGTAGACCCCAACTAGGAAGTCTAAGTTTCTCAACATGCCCCATACTGAAAGATAGGAATGTGATAATCCAGTCGCAGTTGACTATTTTCCAAGCTAAACCCTATTCAGTTAAAATTGTTATTTAGAAACAGTGGCGGCTACGCATACATGCGCAACAAATGTCCCAGCTACCTTAGTCAACCTCATCAACTGACTTACCTTTTCTATCTAAAACTCTACAACCCTAAAATCGATGCCCCATAAAACTCAGGTTATGCCATGAAATTAATAATGGTTCAATATCTGAAGACTTCTAATATCCCCCCATTTTTACAACCATATAGTAGGAAGGCGTACATTTTACTTAATGAACACCCTGATATCAATGCGGTATCATACAAGCTCTTTGTATTCGTGTCAAGATTTAGTCGGTCGCTGAACCAAGGTTGATCCAACATCCCAAGTAGGTGAGGTGGTCAAGGTGTTTAACCACTTCCCTCCCTATCATCATAGGAAGCATCAATAACGGACAAATACTTCAGTAGCAAGTTCCATTCGAGCGGTGAGAAAAACAACTCAACCATCCTCCAACTTCCACCAATATGCTTATAGACTCCATCTAGTCAACATCTTCATCCAACAAAATTATGCTGTCTGTGTACTCAGGGTCAACGTACGAGCATCCTACAAAATGCTCAGTTCCCGGGAGGTCAGAAGAGAGCATGACTAAATTTATGAAAGTTGTACAAAAATGAAAAGAGTGGACAACTTTTACGGATACCACTTAACATATAGGAAACAGATGATACCCCACTATACGTCACAACACACATAGGTGTCTGAATAAAAAGTCTTTAGAACAGTTGTATACTCACCCGATGAGTTTCTCAGTCAGGCACTGTCCCAAGATCTTACAAACGACGAAGTGACGCCTTTAAGTCAAGAATACAGCTAGTGTTGAGCCCCGGTAGGTGTGCTAGTGCTGAGAAGTGGCAGGAGGTGATGACTTGATACAATCAAGAGATGAAACATTAGACGATATCATTAACTTATTATCTACTTCCAGATCCTCAATCTTTTCAACAAATCAAAAGGTATCTTTGAGACTGTACTTCACAACTTCTTTGTGGAGAGGCTTCAAGAGTTGTACCAACCATTTTTGTCATGTCGAGAGTTGGTCGGAGAGGCAGACTAATTCTATGCAGTTTTGGTAGACCGTAAAGTCTACGTGTAACGGTTCCAGTAGGTTTGAGCATTTCGAAGGTGCTTTCTGAAATGAAACCCTGTTGTTTTATCTTTTTCAGTGGTTCGGTTAGATGTTTTTCGGTTTTCTCTGTTGTATCACCATAAGCGACTAATTTCTGAGATTTACTTTCATCAGTAAGTAAAGAATTCATTTTGTCTATGTACTATTTTTTGTCCATTAAAACTAATCTTGACCCTTTATCTGGCTTGACAATCACGATTTTTTTCGCTAGTTTTAAGCTTTTTCAAGGCTTCTCTGTGTTTTTTTCCCGTTAAAATACTCTTCATACCGTTCCTACTACTCGTGTACTTTAGGCAGGATTCAACGAGTGTAATCTTAAGTCTATCAACTTCTTCACTAGATGGTGGTACAAAACATTTCGTCTGTGTATACATGTTCTCAAACTGTAGTTCCGTTTCCATCTTACTAATCGTATTACGACTATCACAAAAGTTTGGTCCAGGTGACAAAACTTCTAACTGTATAGCATCAAGATCGATACTAAAAAAAATATGCACAAAATGACCCGGGTTAGTCAGGAATCTCGTCTCTGGTGCACGATTTTCGGAGTTATGATCAACTTAATGCGCTTCTTTTTTTGTGCATTGACTGCATACACCACATAACTCAAAAATTCCTGCTTTAAATTTTCCGGAAGCTCTTCTACAGCATGAAATCTCTCTATAACATTTTTCAGCATTTCAGTAGAATGTGATCTTAGAGAGTGAGTCTGATTCAGAGCATAAAGTTTCAGTGTTCTTACAATGCGTCGAACCCTGGAGCATCGTAAAGATTTCCAATATTCCTTAGGGTAACGATTCGCTGAAATACATTCGTCGATGAAATTTATAGTAACCTTCGCTTCACAGAGCCTTGCACTGCACTTCAGATGCTCATTGAGAGTCTTTAACGCAATTCAGTGCTCAGAAGATTTCAATACATGATATATTCCCATTTAGACATCTAGAAAAAAGACTGGTTGAGCTAAGAAATACATTTCTTTTCAATTAGGTCTTCATCTTGGGCTCTACATTAATATATATAGTTTTACAAATGCATTTCAACGAATCGCTACCTTAAGGAATGTTGGAAATCTTTACGACGCCAATGTAAGAACACTGAAACGTTACGCCCTGAATCAGATGTTCATCAAAATGATTTCCTCGAGGTGATCACAGGAGGGTTTATCACCTTTATTGAAGGCTGAGATAATGGGAGATTCAAAACATTAAGATAGAACCTCCTAAACAAACGCTAGTTATCCTAGCTAGTAGTCATTAACCACCATTGTTAAATGATTCTGATGCAGGCCCATCCAGAGATGCTGCCGTTTCGTTTCACACCTCTCTCAACTTCTGAAAGTTACGAACAATATGGCTACGTTCCGTTATGGATGTGACTGCATAGCAAGCAGCCAAATGACAGCTGGTGGACAGCTAAAATATTCACAGAAATGTCAAGCCTATTTTTTCAGTCGCCACCCGCGCGATGGCATTGCATACTCATTTTTGTTCGATACAGTCACACTGGCCACCAAATATTTTGCCTCCGCTTACCCCATAATTCGGAAAAACTGCATAGTTACCTAATGTCATTCTCTACTCCATCCGTCTGGCTTTCGCTACTAGTCACGCCTTACACTCATTGCGTTGACTGATTATCAATCTAAATTCAAGGCTCTATTGCACTACACTGTGCCTAAAGTGCTCAAATCCACTGACACTTTCAAGCCTATACGATAACTCACTACAGCCTTTAAGCGTTTCTATGTCAAATAGCGTTATGTCGTCGTGACCCATACCCATTTGGACAATTCCGTTTGTATTAAAGCATGATTACTATTCAGAAGCATTATTCAGAAAGAGGAAATCTTGCACCAACCCTCTCCAATAACGGTGTCGCCTATCTGTCCTTGCGTTGAGTTGAGGTCAATGAATACCAACTTAAACAATCCGTTTTTGTCTGAAGTACATACCTGTTAGAAACAGGTAGTTGTTTGAGCATAGCTGTGGCGGTCGAACGCAATAATCTGCATTCTCTAAGTTTATTGAAGAAAGATCAGTTCTGCGAAATCACAAGCACACGCTTGTCATAGAGGTGCGCGGTGAAACATAAACAACTCTGACGTACGCTGGTTGATACCATAGGATTTTTCACTGAGTAACAACGGGATGAGCCAATGACACGCACCCACTCAGGAACAGTATCCAGGGAGCTTAGACGAGACATAAGCGACAAAATACAGTCTATTTCCCGCTTATTTTCGGCACTGGGTAATAAGCCGCAACACAAAAGTATCTTATTGGCCGATAACGCCTAGCGTCTTGATATATACTCAGGAAAAAAGTGAAAAATTTCTTTCCAATTTACGTCAAGTTAAAATAAAGTCGAAAAAACACGGTGCGCAGTCAATTACACTTACTTTCAGAAACGTAAAAGACAACCGAAAGAAACAGGAACATACAGTGACTAGAGAAGGGATAACACATGAATGAAAGACACTCAACTATTACATAGAATACGGACAGACTGTATATACACTATTTTATCAATTCACAGCCACATTATTAACGTCCTCAAAATCGCCTGGGCACTGGTTAGCGAACCTTTGCATTATCAGTCAGCCTAGAACAAATATAAGTGAGTTCCTGATATATGCATATATATATATATATATATATATATATATATATATATATATATATATATATATGTATATATATATATATATATATATATATATATATATATATATATATATGTCCGTCCCACCTTAGACACACTCCAGCCCATGTTACGCATCAACACAGGTGGTAAATGAGCATGCGCTTTAGTCGATACAGACTTAAAGCCTTTTAAACTTATTGATCAACACAAAATAAATTCACCTGACATGGGTGTAACTTCCTCATAAGTCCCCGATGTGCCATACCTTTAAGACACCAGTGGGCTTATGCTTGTAACTTTAGCATGCCATTCGCTGGAGCAACCATGTTTAACAGTTGTAGCGATAAACAGAAGACGTTTTTTTACTGCATAGTCAACAATTTATTAGTACGTTATCCTTATAGTATGAGAACTATGCAACATTTTGAATACAACACAAAACTAGTTTAAGTATTTTGATGTTGAACATATTGTTTTTTCAACATCAGCCATAATTAAAAAACAAGCTCATACATATGTACACTGCTCTAACTTTAGGTGGGTAGAAATACACTTCAGCAGAACTGTACTACATCTACTGTTTCCTCAATAGTTGTAAATGTCAGTGTTTCGGGGAGTCTTCCAACACTTTCACGTTGACAACCACCAAACCGTAAATTTCGGATACTTTGGTGAAACTAGACACTTTGTGGTCATTACAGATGACCAACAGTTTAGTGATCATTTGGCTCCTGATTTACCATTTCTAGTGATCACTGTATACGTTTCTAGTCGTCTTCGATAAGGCTTGTCAAAATTATTCATTACATATACTCATTCGCGTAACAATCAGGCATTTTGGATTGATCAATGTCTGTAGCAGGCTACTGATTACCTGTGAGTATTCGTAACGAATTCAATATGGTGTTGGAATATCACATATGGTCAGTTAACTTCCTTTTTTGGCAGTTGTCATTCATGAGGGAGGGGTGAAAATATACCCAGGACACATCCCAATAGTGCTTTTATAAGTGGATACACTGAAGATTTTGCGCGGCAGTAAAAGAGATTTACGACTTTCTCAAGTCAGTGTTGCAGTGCAGGTGTTCTTAGTCTATTCAGATTAAGGTTTGTGTAACGACCCTGAGACATGAAAAATCTCCAAACGATGTACATAGGAACTAAGCAGACTTCGGGGTATAAATGTTATGGTTGATTGTTACCTTTAAATCTGAATGATTTACTAGCAGCCTTACGACATCTAACGAGCTCGTGCTATCTAAGTATAGTCAGAGTTTGAATTCCGATGAATGGCCAGTGAGTCACACAGCATCGACGCAAACATGGGATACAAATGAAGCTCATTGACCGAACACAGATTAGGATAGTTCTCACACATATAGCACCAATACACAAGACTACCAGTGAAAGTCGATGGCAAGATATAAAACACAACCTCTCGGAGAACATGGTCGATGAACTAAACGACAGGAAAGCATATTCTGAAAGGTTATAATAATGATGATTGACATAATTCGTGAATTTTTACCGGAACTTGGAGAATGTGAAAATTTTGGTGTTCGTTATAAACCACTAGCATGTTGCAGAACTTCGTTATTAAGCTGCAAAATTACTTGTCCCCTGTAAAACCTGAGTTGATACTCGAAATCATTCCTTGACATAAAGTGCACGGAAAACTGACGTCTCATTCATAAGTACGTTTTCATCTCGTCTGGCTAGAAATTGAAACTGTTGGGTGGAAGTCAAGCTTCAGCCCAAGGGTTAACCACCTTACGAGCGTAAGACAATCAACGCAATCAAACTACAACACACAAGTCTTTTCATAGTCATAACCCATCCTGGATGATCATGTGCTAAAATAAGCAAGAGTGGGACCTATTGGGACACTCACTTGTCTCTGAGAATCTTTCTTGACGATATTTCCCTACACTTAGATTTGAAGCCCCACACCGTGAAGGTTTATTTGTCGATTTGAATACAAAGACTGGGTTTTAGGGAACCATATAAATAAAAACTACATTCACCTGGCAAGGAAGTTGAAATGAATCGATGAAAATAAGACTACTAGAGTAGAAAATAAACCGAGTGATTCATTTCGGAGGTGAAAATCACTTTATCCACAAAACAATTAGCAAAACGATAAACTCAAGCTAAGTACTCTACCTTGACTGAAAACAGGCATTTTGAATTGCTTCTCTCTATCACGAGAAGTTTGTGGGACTTTTTCTTTCTCATATGAATTTATACTGATGATATTTGACCCTGGACGGTTGGTTCCACCTGGCATTGTCCCAATTCCACTGCTACTACTTCCAGTTGCAGTGCTGTTGCGCTTTTCACCTAATGTAGGCCTTGTAACTACTGGTTTAGTTGCGAAATCTCGATCGCAGTCCTCCGAAATTCCGGATTCTGTGGCATGACCGTTGGAGTAACTTCGTGAAGCATAAGTTGCGTTTTGGTTCAGTACACAGTCACCATTAAGAATATTTCCATCGTTACAGTTTGAAACAGAAGAACTATTGCGCAGTGGATCTTCAAGTCGAAGCAGTTTATCACTCATAAATTCAAACAACTACGGAGTTATAAGGCAGCCAACCAAATCCATTCAAAATGGTCACACTTTGTTTGACCTTTGAGTCAAACAGATCAAAGCACTCAAACAAAGATATTCAACGTCAGCGATGCATAATAACAAAACCGGAAGGGTCTGAATCTATGGGTTTGAGAACTGTGACTGCTGTTTCACCATCAGTCTCCAACTATCTGAGAGTCGAATATGATTTATCCATTTGAAAGTGTCTCGTTATGATAGGCAGTATTATTATTAAATATGCAATATCTAAAATCTGCTTTATGAGTCTGTATAAACTGGTTGATTTTTTACATCTCGGCTTCTGAATCTTGTCCAGTCCCTTCAGAACTTCGATGGGTTCCAGTGTTGCTAGTTTAGGATTTGTCCTGTTGCGAACTTGACAAATGCAAAGACCAATCACTATTTATTTAGAATCGTTATACACCCACGAATACGAGACCAAGGAAGAACACGATAGCGTAGTCGGATGGAATAGTATATTTGGATGGTTGTGCCAAAATACCGATGCGTTCCAACTAACTGGCTAGAGAGTCGAATACGAGCAGTGCAACGTAACACGACAGCGTACCAAATTGCGAGGATACTTGACCGGGTGCCTTCAGTTTAGCGAGTCCAGTTAAACTATCAGGGTCAGCATCAATGTCGAAGTCGTCAAACCCTAGGCTACTGATTTTGAAGAGGTGTGTGACGCTACAGATCACTCACCCCCCCCCCAGTGGGTTCGTGAGGACCCTAAGACGATACCAGCCGGAAGTAAAAACCCTGTAGTTTCTCCACTGTAAGACTCTTCCGATGGGCCCACTGCGTGAAGTGTCCCCTGGTTGTCTGAACTTATTCTAGGGTGTCGTGGCAATTAAATAATGAAATACAATAAATCGAATTGGACGTCGATCGCAGTCCTCGGTTTCCTTTGACGTTCCGTTCAGTGCTCGTTTCACCTGGAATATAAATAAGAGTCTTCAATACCGCGAAAAATTTTCGTAAAAATGGGAATCATGTGGATACAAATGTATCGAAAATAATATTTTACGCTTATTTTCACCGTTTTTTCCAAACCTTTCCATTACATGGTAATAAAAACTGATATAAAAGTCAAAATGTACGAGGAGTTTCGCATTGCTGGTAAATAAGAAAAATGGTGATTCGGAGAAAAATATTGAGTTTAAAAAATATGGTTGGCACATTTTATTCCACACCGCTAAGTTGAATACGACTTCAAGTACTCCGGGAACCTGACGGTCACACCTGATCGTGTTTTCTGTTGTGCGGATGGATGTTGCAACTGTGCATTACCAGGCACATCGTCAAGACTTTCGATAATTGAGCTATCCGTCGGTCGGCTGTAGCGAGCTGAAACGTCACTTTAATGGGGTTGCCTTCGAAATAAGCTGGTTTCAAACGGTCGATACTGACAGTATCTTCACGTCCGTCTCGCTCAATTATGTAGAATTTCTCGTGTCGCTTAATCACTTTGAACGGCCCGTCGTAGGGTGGTTCAAGTGGTCGACGAACAGCGTCGTGGCGAACAAACACGTGTGATGTCTTCTGTAAACTGGGGTGGACGAAAACATCAGTCGTTTGCGGTCTAATCGGAGAAGGCCTAACTGAACGCATTGCGTTTGTAAGCCTAGTCACGTAAGATGCCCTGTCGGAAACATGTTTGAAAGTTGAAGGGGAAACAAACTCACCTGGTAGGCGAAGAGTGGTCCCATAGACGAGTTCTGCAGGAGTGCATCCAGCATCAACTTTCAACGCGTTACGAATACCTAGTAGGACTAGAGGCAGAGCCTCGGTCCACTGAGGTATGTTTGTAGCTGAAAGGGAAGCTTTCAGCTGTCGATGGAAACGCTCTACCATGCCATTTGCTTGTGGATGGTAGGCTGTCGTTCGGAACCGAGTGCAACCTAAAAGTGCCGTTAGAGCGTGAAATAGTCCGCACTCAAATTGGCGCCCACGGTCGGTTGTGACGTAGGATGGACATCCGAAGTTCGCGATCCATCTTTCGACGAAAACACGAGCAACTGTTTCGGCAGTAATATCTTTAATGGGTACTGCTTCCGGCCATCGTGTGAAACGATCAACACAGGTGAAAAGGTAGGTACATCCATTAGATTCTGGTAGGGGTCCTACAATATCTATATGGACGTGGTCGAAACGCATGTCTGGGGCTAGAAATGAGCCTAAAGGGCTTTTCGTGTGTCGCGTGACTTTACACTTTTGACAAGCTAAGCACGACTGGGCCCACTCCTTAACGTCTTTGTTCATCCCAGGCCAGCAGAAACGTTGTGCGATAAGCCTAATGGTGGCTCGTACACCTGGATGAGAGAGTTTGTGCAACGTATTGAAGACGTTGCGTCGACAACTCTTCGGAACTATTGGGCGTGGTTGACTAGCAGAGACATCGCACAAAATTGCATCCTTGTCTGATCCAACAGGACAAAGTCGCAGTTTGAGAGTTGTGGACGACAACTCATGATGCAGCTCAAGGTCTTCCTTTTGACGCCGAGCTAGTTCAACGAGATCAATACCCTCGATATAGTTTATCGAAGCTATTCGAGATAGTGCGTCGGCTGCGGAGTTGTTTGCTCCAGAAATGTGGCGGATGTCTGACGTGAACTGGGAAATGTAATCCAGCTGTCGCGACTCACGAGGGGAGTATTTGTCAGACGCCGAGCTGAGGGAAAACGTTAACGGTTTGTGGTCTGTGAAAATAATGAAATCACGACCTTCCACAGAATGTCGAAAATGGCGTACAGAACAGTACATGGCTAGGAGTTCCCTACCAAATGTACTGTATCTTGTTTCCGCGTCTTGCAGCCGCCTCGAGAAAAAGGCTAACGGTTGCCACTGGTTGTCAGTCAACTGTTGCAAAACTGCTCCAATTGCTGAATCAGATGCATCAACAGCAATACTCAAAGGAGCATTGGGGTCATGATGCACAAGCATGGTTGCCTTCGAAATGGCCTCCTTGACTTAAGAGAAAGCAAGTCTGGCCACGTTGTCCACAGCTGCGAACTTCGCAGTTCCTCGAAGTAGATCTGTTAGTGATCTCATGACAGAGGCACAGTTGGGGATAAACCTTCGGTAATAACTTACCAGGCCATTGAAAGTGCGGAGATGTTTCACAGTGGCCGGCTCTGGATAGTTTATGATAGTCGCCACTTTATCTCTCAATGGGCGTATACCTTTGTTGTCAATGGCATGCCCGAGGAAGCTGAGTGATTCAACTCCCATCTCACACTTCTGTAAGTTGACTGTGATGCCATATTTTTTAAGTCTTTCGAATACAAGATCCAAATGTTTAAGGTGAGTTTCCTTATCTGGACTCGCAATTAGACAGTCATCGATGTAGACATGAACAAAATTCAAACCACGGAAGACATCATTCGTGAAGCGTTGGAATGTCTGTGCCGCATTCCGAAGACCAAAAGGCATGCGCAGGAATTCAAACAGGCCAAAAGGAATAATGATGGCTGTTTTCGCGATATCTTCTGCTGCCATAGGTATCTGGTTGTACGCTTTGACCAAGTCGATTTTGGAGAAAATGTTCATTCCGCATAAGGTTGCGGTCAAGTCGTAAACGTGAGGTATCGGGTAGCAGTCCGGAGTTGTTTTGGCGTTAAGCCTTCGGTAATCACCGGTTTGACGCCACTTGTCGCTATCCCTTTTGGGAACCATGTGCAATGGCGATGCCCAAGGACTGTTTGACGGCCTGATAATGCCCAGTTCGAGTATGTGGTTGAATTCATTTTTCGCCGTTTTGAGCTTATCGGGGGCTAGACGGTGTGCCTTGGATGCCACAGGTGGACCTGTGGTTGTGACGTGATGCATAACATTGCTGGTTATGCACGGAAGAGTGTGCTTCGGTTGTTGCAACTCTGGATATTTCTCCAAAACTGCCTGGTAGGACGCGTCGCCTGATTGTTTAGTTCTAACGATGGCTAAACTCGGACCTACATAGGTGGTGCCGCCAATAGATAACTTTGTGTTGTTATCTATCAGTCGTCGACGGCGAGCATCTACGAGTAGATCGTAATGGTTCAGCAAATCTATGCCAATGATAGGCATAGAGACGTCTGCCAGGAGGAAAATCCAGTGGATAGGTTTGCGTAAACCTAAGTTGAGGTAGGCATACCGTCTCCCGAATGTCGCGATTGCCTTGCCGTTGGCTGCTTGAAGATTGAAGGATGGGTCGAGATGACGCTCCTTTGTCGTTGCTGGAAGAACGCTAACTTCTGCGCCGGTGTCGACGAGGTAGCGGACTTTCGTTTTAATGTCGGTGACGTAGAGCAAACGGCTTTTTCCGCCGGCTACGGTTGCCGTGAGCACGTGCCGGCGTGACCGTTTCCCGAGTTTGTGTCCTTCTTAAAACGGCATGGTTTACGACATTTTCTGGCTTCATCCCCGTAAGTGTTATGAAACCAGCACCATTCAGGGTTTTCCACCCTGTTGGGTTTCGTTTTAGGGCTACCACGCGACTTGCTGCGATGCGCCAAGGTGCGTTTCTGTGAAGTGCTACGTGATCTAGGACTTCGAGATCGTAGCAACCGTTTCACAGAGTTGCACAACTTGGTCACCTCCGAATCCTGGCGCTCTGGTTTGTCGTAGATAGAATATACGTTGGAGACGGGTCTGCTGGATATCTCCAGTATTTTATCTGCTGAGGCTGCCAGGTCGTCGAGTGGGACTGACTGGAGTGTCACCAACACGGTTTGCACCGGTTGTGGTAGTTTCGAGAGAAATAGTTCTCGGAAGAAACCATCGTCAAATGTTCGTGCACCGATTACTTCTCGCATGCGTGCGAGGACTTCAGTAGCTGAGTGGCTGCCTAGCTCGATGTTACGAAGCAATTCGTCTAGACGTTGGCGATCTGTGAGATCGCTTTTCTTCAAGAGTGCGGCCTTTAGAAGTGCATAAGGGTCACTTACTTCAGGATTAAACATGTTTGCTGTAACATACCTGTTTAATTCTCGCGGTGGTGAACGTATGACAGCAAGAAATCGAGATTGAGGATCTGAGACACCCTGTTCTCGAAAATCGGCCTCGGCATACAGAAACCATGTTTCTGCATTGTCTGGCCAATATGGCACGAGTTGGATCGTGTTCGAGTCGGCTTAATACGAATAAGCTTTGGAGTGTGGTCGGACATGAGAAAGTGTAGTAAATGGATATATAAATGTTATCGAAATGAAAACAATATACAAATATAAAATGGAACAGGCTCACCAATTCAATATTTGTTATTGGCCGGGATATGTGATCACGTTGGGCTCATCAATTTAGGATTTGTTTTGTTGCGAACTTGACAAATGCAAAGACCAATCACTATTTATTTAGAATCGTTATACACCCACGAATACGAGACCAAGGAAGAACACGATAGCGTAGTCGGATGGAATAGTATATTTGGATGGTTGTGCCAAAATACCGATGCGTTCCAACTAACTGGCTAGAGAGTCGAATACGAGCAGTGCAACGTAACACGACAGCGTACCAAATTGCGAGGATACTTGACCGGGTGCCTTCAGTTTAGCGAGTCCAGTTAAACTATCAGGGTCAGTATCAATGTCGAAGTCGTCAAACCCTAGGCTACTGATTTTGAAGAGGTGTGTGACGCTACACTAGTGTTAATCATGCCATGAGTTTTCAGTTTCTGTGTTGCATTTCAGATTTGCGGTTTTTTTGTTCTGACATTGGCTTTAATCTCCTCGACTACATTTGCAGACGCAATGACGTCACACGGGTATCTATTCTTAACCTTGAAGGAAGAATATTATGAAGCTTATTCACTCAAACACTACAGAAAACTTTGGTGATGTTGCAAGAAGCCTGCGCTCATTTTGAATGCCGACGTGTTTTAACTTTTCCGCATTCTCTTCGGAAATGAACATATTCCCACTTTCGCGGTTGGATGTTTTCCCCACAAAAGTAACGGTTTCATCTGAACAACACTTTCTACGGAACGTATAATCCTTAGTCAGTCAATACCATCACCGTGCAAACTGACAATTGTGTGGTTGGTCTAATTGTCGCGATTAACTGCAATAGCTGAGGTTGCTGCATCTGCAGCGCTACTTATCTCACTCGACCACACATCCTAAGGATTCTCCCGGGTCTTACAGTTGGGCAGTTTTAAGTAAGATTGACTGATTACTTAGGCTTTCATGACTTTTCTACGTTTCACCTGATCTGTATTTCGCCCATTTACATTACCCCATAAGCCCCAATGGAAACGAGTAACAACAGCGTTCTAGCCAAATCTGGTCTTAGGAACACCTCAAGCAAAGCCTCACCTCAGCCATAAACCTCTCCATCCTTGGTAGCAACTGGGGCCTCAGGCGAGAGAGTTAAAGCTGCTGTAAAAGATCACTGGTCGACCACGGGAGAACGGTCGAAATTACCAACTCCCGGAAAAGGTCGAATTCTTTTCCCTCTGAACGCTTGTGCTTCAGTTGATCAAACGGCATGTCTTTCTGGTACACCTAGCCCAAACCCCAGCCTACCTGTGAAAGCTGCCACTGACAGACGGAAGAGAGGGAAAAGCAAGTCGTAGACTAAACCTTCTGGTCAGAATGACGATTGTCACATGTGTGGTTTCACCGCAACCAAAATGGACGATAGGTTTGAGTGTACCGTCCGCAACAAGTGGGAACACAACAAGCGTTATACAGAGGTACCGAACTAATATTACGTCTTCATGGCATGCATCTCATGCACGTGGTTCTGGCACATCTACCCAAAGAGCCGTGTAAGACCACTGCTTTCCACAGGCTCGCTTAAGGGGTTCATAAAAGACCTCTCAGTGGCTACTTTGATGCCTCTACCCGCACCGACCACTACCTAAAGTCCAAACAACGGGTACCAGCACCGTTTCTCTGACAGTCACAGCTGTGTATGACCCAAAAAGGGCCAAGTGACGACCAGGCATGCTACCAACCACACTGGTACCGAACTCTGAAGTTGCTTTGACGGCTGCCCACTCTGTGCATTGGGAAAGGTGGGTCACAGCGGAAAAGGTGCACCCATCTAAAAATCGATCCACGGCACACGATAAGAGGGGCGTCGACGACGGATCAAATTCCGTCATCCTGTTTAACGCTCCTGTGTAACGTGGCAGTCTTCCTGAGAACAGAGAGCAACTCAACAGACAGCAACAGGAAACGATATGCACCACGCTGGGGTTAGGAAGCCTAGAAGCAAAGCCGTGTCGACTGTACGAAGGTAGCCGCTCACCTAAAGGGAGGGTCCCGCCGTTGAGAGCGACCTTGAGTTTCAGCTAGGGAGGCGGAGAGAGTCTTCTTGCTGTCACATACACCAGTCATCGACCAGCATCACCTAGCATCAATGCCAGCACAAGCTGGCCATGGCCAGGGATAAAAGTATCTCGCGAGGCACCAACGACCACGGTTGTCCACAGCATACCAGAACAAACAACCGGTATACTAGTAGAAAATTATGCTCATGACGTTCAACAATGTCGGTGGTTATTAGAAAGGATTAACTCGCCTACTGGTCACGATTCTTTCCGCGACGAACTGCCTGAACTTTCCCAACAGCTTTAGTAGCAGAGACACTCTGAACAAATGGCCAAACCAGAGACCAACTTACCTACTAACTCGGAACGCCACTTACGTGCAGTGGCTCCACACCACATGTTTTCTAGTACTCTGTGATCTTTTCATATGAAAGTTACCGTGCGTCAAATACACTTCTCGAATGATGCTGCTTGCATTAATACAGAGGATGCCTGAACTCCATGTATACCTATTGTCATTTAGACGGCTAACCGTTTCAGCGTCTATTTCCATCCACTACAACAAGTAACCCCGGCGGACTTAATCTGTATCACTTTTAAAGGCAACACGGCGGCCTGGAAATGCACTGATTTGGGCACCCACCTTGATTGTGTAACTGTGAGTACTTTACTGATACTCCATACTGCATAAATGAGTCCTTTGTGGCTAGCAAAGGTGAAAACTGAGGAACTTCCTACCGAATAGGCGGTCATATTACTAAATGGCAAACTATGCAAACGCGCTGACGACCTCGGCTTGTTATAACGCAAACTTCGAACATTACGCGCCTTTGTTCCTAATAGTGAATCCACACCCGTCTAATGATTTCAGCAAGTTTTAATGAGATTATGCACACCACCGAATTGATGTGTGGATCACTTACTACTAAATACGGTTTTGTAAACTTTCACGAATTATCAACTCGACGATGCTTGTAAATTGGTATCCCTCATGTTAAATCCATTATATGAGAAAAATAATAATTGTCTACATTCTAGCACTCCGCATAAGCCGGAAAGTGATATTTTCTCGTTCGTTTCACAACCAGCAGGATCTTCTGCCGTTTTTAAAGTTTAATGCCATGCCCTTTGTACATTCGCGACTGGTAAAATCTCGTAGATTTTTCGACATGCATCGATGTGATGATGCCTGCGAACTGGCTTCCCTCATGTTAAGTTACTAATGAAAGAATAAAAATTTATTTATTTACTTACTTGTTTGAATAGAATAGCGGTAACGGTGGTCTGAAGACTGGCGCGTCTCACGTTTGAAGATGATAACATCACCCAGGTTAAGGGCCCTTGACTTCGGGTGTCAAGGACTTCCAACCAAAGTACTGCAAACTTGGCACGCAGCTAAAGACAGCATCAGCAGGAACGCTTGCTGCTGAGGAAGCAGGCGTAGGATACTACAACAACAGCAAACGAGAGCCCTGACTAGTGCCGAAGTCACCGTCACTGTCACCAGATAGCACATCCTTACCGGCCTGACCTGTGGGAAAAAAAGCGACCGGACGGAATCCACTGAAGCTGGCCGTCTCGTAATAATTTCACCATTGCGCACGACCCCCTACAGTTCGCCACGTTGTTAGAAACCCCTCCAGGTGTCTTTACAACAATGTGAGGTCACTGAGAGTTTAGATGAGGTGTAGCCGCCGTAATCCAAAGTAATGTGGGAAATAACTAGGCGGTGCCAACTAACGTGAATCTGACTAGTTCCTGTGTTCTACTGTACAGCTTCCGAACTTCCACGAGTGACGCGCAGTCAAAGGTTGGATCAAAATATCAAAACACGGTTGTAGTAATCCAATAGTAGATTCGTAACAAAATCTGTGGTACTATCAAAGCAACAATAAGTTATGCCAAAATTACAAAAGTACCTCCACAGTGCTGTTGGGTAACTGTAAAGTCCAAAACGTTCTCGGTGCAAATACGTACCACATGGTAAACTGGTTAAACAAATACAACCGTTAAGTACCTGTCGGTCAATAGGAATACTCCCGACAAAAGGGATCAAAACTCTGCCTACAGGAACCAACTCAACAACAAACGTTCCCAGTAGACAGTCAAAAGACAAACAGTCAAACCGCAGCACAACCGTAGGTTGAACCAAAACGAAATGTCGGGAGCAGTAAAACGACATCACCTTGTCAACAGTCCAGCGTCACACAATGGGAAAGTGAAACATTCATAATAAGTCTGAAACAACAAAGGCAAATACCGCGTGCAAAGTCAAAGGAGACAGTCAAACAAAAAGATAAAAATACGCCGATTAGGGTCAAAGGTATATCACCCATAATGGGGGTAAAAAAATTAAAATAAATGTCAATAATACCGATACGGTGATCAGGAGGGATTTTCAGATCAATTTTCTGTTACAGAGGGAACTACAGCTTCTTTGTTCCTGCCTCGCCCCAAAGGTCACAGTCCTAACAGAAACTTGGCTTTCGCCAGATATTACTGACACCGAAACTGCTACAGACGGTATGCAGCTGCTCAGGAGAGATGGGAGGCATGAGGAAGGGGGCGGAGTGGCGGTGTTCACAAGTGACCGTCTCAAAAGTGAACGAGCCGTTAAAACTCTTCATTTAGGGCTCTCAGACGCCATCTGGTGATACTTCATGGTCGAACCCACCACTTACCTGGTAGGGGGTCTATCGAACTCTTACCAGCAACTTGGAACACAGCCGCTCCAGGTTATGTCCAGAAAGGCGTCCATGGGATGTGAACGTGTCATTATAGCCGGAGACTTCAGTGCTCCAACCCCCAATCTTGAACAGGACAGGGACCTCAGGCCAGAGATTCAACCTATATCTATTCAACGCTGTCAACATGGCCGGACTGTATAGGATATCGGTGATGACACTCGCTGGGGATTGAACTGAAAACTGTACAGACTAGACTGCCCGTTTGCCAATGACCATCTACCGGCAGAAAACGTTCAGATTAGCACCCCGTGGATGGCAGCGATCACGGTGCGGTAACGTTCGATATGGTATCCAGTAAACGATGGTCGTCGGAGGGTGTAAAGTAAAATCGATCCGAAAATCCCTCCTGATCACCGTACTCGGTATTATTGACATTTATTTTAATTTTTTTACCCCCATTATGGGTGATATACCTTTGACCCTAATCGGCGTATTTTTATCTTTTTGTTTGACTGTCTCCTTTGACTTTGCACGCGGTATTTGCCTTTGTTTGTTTCAGACTTATTATGAATGTTTCACTTTCCCATTGTGTGACGCTGGACTGTTGACAAGGTGATGTCGTTTTACTGCTCCCGACATTTCGTTTTGGTTCAACCTACGGTTGTGCTGCGGTTTGACTGTTTGTCTTTTGACTGTCTACTGGGAACGTTTGTTTGTTGAGTTGGTTCCTGTAGGCAGAGTTTTGATCCCTTTTGTCGGGAGTATTCCTATTGACCGACAGGTACTTAACGGTTGTATTTGTTTAACCAGTTTACCATGTGGTACGTATTTGCACCCGAGAACGTTTTGGACTTTACAGTTACCCAACAGCACTGTGGAGGTACTTTTGTAATTTTGGCATAACTTATTGTTGCTTTGATAGTACCACAGATTTTGTTACGAATCTACTATTGGATTACTACAAACCGTGTTTTGATATTTTTGATCCAACCTTTGACTGCGCGTCACTCGTGGAAGTTCGGAAGCTGTACAGTAGAACACAGGAACTAGTCAGATTCACGTTAGTTGGCACCGCCTAGTTATTTCCTGCATTAAGACCACGATTATTGGGCTCTGGGTTCTGCAGAGGGACCTTGTCCTTGTCTTTGCTATGACAAAGCAAACTACGTGTTGAATGACCGATATCTATGAACAAAGCCATGGCCTCAGGAATGCAGTGACGTTTTGACCGATCCTTAGTGGGAACTGATCAACCAGGCTAACCCTGAAAACGTCCCAGTAATCACAACGATACTTAGGAAACTAACCTCATAGCCGAAACGAGGCACTGAATGCCTCTTGAGAGCCAAGAGGAAAGTATAGCACTGGTGGAGGGCTTCCAGTAAAGAGCCCGATATTACTGCTCATATGGCTCTAGGAAGTCGATGTACCATAGTGAGGAGGGACAGTAGGTCGTTCAAGACAAACCTGGGCCGGAGGTTCTAGGCGAATCCCAGAAGCCTATGCCGATTCGCAGCAGGCAGAAAATACACAAGCCATGGGGCCTAAATTCTGAAAGGCCCGAACGGAGAAAACCTCTCTAAACTGGAGATCGCCTTAACGTTTATCTCCGCCTTCGATATATAACTGGACACGTCGTCATCCAACTGAAATTGCCAGCTGCCCGACCAACATTTAACACCACTGAATGCGGCAGAAGTGACTGGAATAAAGGCAATTCCCGCTATGGTCCTCGAGGAACTACCAAAGATCCTCGTACACAGATCGCCAGGATGCTATTATATCCGGCCGGCCGCGTTTAATAATGTGTGTGTGCCCAATGCGTCCCGCTCCGTAGGCTGTTTTAACACTGCTTAGACAATCGCAGGCTTCCACGAGGGTGGAGACGTGCCGTTCTGTCTCTCATCTTCGGAGGAGGAGAGATGCAGAACCCGAAGTGCTATCGACAGATAGCACTTCCATCAGCGATGTCAAAACTATTAGAAGTCCTGGTGGACGGCCATGCCAAGGAGCACTTGGAAATGATGGGAACACTAAGCGATGCTTAACACGGTTTTAGAAATGGTGGGTCCTGTGCCACAAACATTCTTGTGGCAGGTGATAAGTGGATGACATGCCGAGGCCTCCAAACTCCCGTTTATTTCAGTTTCCTGGATTTGCCTAGGCCTTTGACACAGTCCCGCACACCATTCTCATTCGCAAATATCGAGGCTGGGCATCAGGGGCTAATCGGACTCATGGCCACAAGGCTATTTAGACGGCGGAGAATTCTGCACAGAACCCAACGGGGTTTGTTCGACCCAGGGGACATCATCATCTGATGCATCACGTGAGGCGATTCCTAGTCCACTGTTTTTTCTTTATTTTGTGAACGACTTTTCACTGAATCTCAGCCGGCCAGTTTTTTTAACGCTTTTTTGAGTTATGGAGAGCTGTGACATGCAGAGCAGAATCAAGTGGACTATGAAATGGTCTCAGATTCTTGTAGGTTGGGTGGATAATAACCGACTAGAGTTTAATCTGGATAAATGCCGAAACGTGTTTCTGCGCAGCTCTCACTCTCAGAAAGTACCCTGTTCTCTTTGCGGAACACAACTTTCCCACACCACCACGGGGGAAGACCCAGGATTAATGGTCACCGACGAGCTAGAAACTCGCTGCAGGTATCCAGGAGACGCCTACAGAGCCACACGGTACTGCACTTGACGCTTAGACAGCTAGGTGCTCCCACTCCGGAACTGTTTCTGAAGCTATACAAGACCTACATGCGACCTCACTTAGAGGTCCGCAACGTCATTGCACCACCATACCTGAAAAGATATGTGGACCATCTGGAGAGAGCTCAAAGGCGAGCAACCAAAAGCGTTATGAGGATAAAGCACAAACACTATGAGGATGGACTGAAAGACCTAGAGCTTTGCTCACTTAGCTACCATAGATCGCGTGGTGACTTGGTAACGGCTTACAAAATCCTAAGCAACCCAAGTCATCTGAACAGTGGAATCCTGCCGATCGGCCGCTGTGACGATCCTCGTGGTAACGCAAGGAGAATCTCTCACCAAGGGACAAACACCCGTGTGCATCCACTTGTCATCTGTGAGTTTGAGGCCACCAAAAAGTACTGTCTGCAGAGATTGCTGCTGCTCCGTCTGTTGACGGATTGAAAAAGAGCTTGGACAGTTGCTCAGTGACACATGGTTCGCACACATCCAGGTGGGAGATGGACTAGGCCGATACAACCTGCCAACTCCACGCAAGTCAGCGTTGACAACTCATTACCGAATCTTTTGCAACGCCAGCATCATCGTGAACCTCGTTTGGCCTTATACTTCCCTGTGGACACCTCCAGTTACCATCTCCCGCTAACAGGATTACTATCTCTATTCCCATAAGCCGTCCTATAACGTTATTTAATGCTCCTCCTCCTAGTTACTTTATTTTCTCAAGCCGCGTAATAAAAGCTCTCCCTGTCACCTCTTCTTTTTACAACCAATCCGATCAACTCTCTGTGGAGCTTATCTGCACCGCGGTCCCTAAAAAAATAACACAAACTGGTCTAGCACCCAACCGCCCATCTGGCTATCCAGAGCTGTAGCAGGCGAGTGGGCAAACCTGCTGCATCAGAACCCGCCAAATACCTGGAACCGTTCCGCAAGGTCCAGAAGCCAGGGCGAATAAATCAACTGGTTTAAATCAGATGGTAAAAGGATGTTCTGTGCTGGAAACCGGATCTTGAAGTTATTGCAACTGCGTCACCTCTCAGCTTGTAAACTTCCGACTTAACATCACAGTGCTAGTTGTACTTTCGAAAATGTTCAGCCTGTTTTCTTGAAAATGAAAGCGAAAGTCAGCAGCGCTTTTAGAAGTAATCATAAATGATTAAAAATTGCCAATCCTTCGCCCAAAGCCTGAAGTTTTACTAACAAATGCAGTACTTCGCTTAACCTCATCTACTTCATGATGGACATGTAAAATAACGCGAATAAATCTTAGCATGATTTTCCCAAGATCTAAAAGCAAATGAGATTATACACTACTAGCCTAGCTACCTTCAGCTTTTGAAGTATCCTTGCAGCTCTCAAAGGTGACTCTCCACTTGGGAGTCAAGTAAATCATGTTGCCAATGAAGTAAGAAGTTAGATGGGTTCATCCCATGGTATCACAGTGTTCAGCACCCCTGACATTTATCCCTGCATGGCGTCAGAAGTGAGTGCTAACAGCTACATAGCCTGACTAACCTACTCCATAGTGTCCTCCATTCAATAACAAAACTAACAGGTTTGCATGACCTGTTTTACTCCCGCCTAGTTCAATTTCCAACGCAAGAGACTCCTCTGATTCACAGAGGGTTAGAGGATCCACAAAACTTTCTGTAAAGTTAAGATATCTCCTGACCTAACTCATTGATGGAGTCCTACACAAGACTTCAGTGGCTGACAGGCTTCATAAGCTTCATCAAAACTAAGAGGCATCGAAAGTGTATGGGAGTTGGTGTGACACCGGGATGTAAAACTAACCAAAGTTTCACTCAGTTATGACAATTACCCAGATATCGTTGAAACCCCTGCAAATTATGTAATTCTCGCGGAGGATCGTGAACTAACATCTCCAACTTGCACAGACCTACTTACCTCAGATGATATTGGCCTTGGTGACGACGAATGTAATCTACGAGATGCAATAATGAGGTCTCAAGGCAGCGTATTCACACATCTCGCGCAGGAAAACCGCTCTGTAAAACATGCCCTACTTCGGCTTTAGTAATTCAAAAGGGTATCCCTGAGTGCCGTTGGAAACAATATTGATAATTTAAAGATCTCCACATACTATTCAGAAAAAAAACATTTTAGCGAACAACTGTTTTCCATAATTTCTTCTTCAGACTCTACAGTTGAAGATCCCTTAGAGTATGTGAAACGAAATAACTATAGTAAGGCATGATGCAAAATTACTCCACTATTTCACCCCTTCTCTTCAGCTCGTCACTGTCAGTGCTCTGAAAATATTCAAGAAGCGCGACTTACGAAGCTCACGTTACGCTTTTTGCGTTTTCCTCTTGATTTGGATTTTGGCGATCCGCCTACGAAATTTCCGCCTGAAACTAGAAGCATCTACTCATATACGTTATCTGCTAACTGTCGCAATCATCTTCGCAACTTTTGCGTATCCAGATTTGTTATTTGAGTATTGGAGGCTGGGAGCCTATATTAATCCTTTTCGAGTAGATTTCTGTGCTTGTCCAACCGTTTTTTGAACGAGTCAATTGATGATGCAGACACAAATTTTTCTGGAAGTCGGTTCCAGGCTTTGACTACTCGACGCGAGAACCAGTACTCTGAGGAGACTGTTCGTTCTTTGCCTTTGTAGTCTCCTACTGTGTCCTCTGAGGTGTTCCGACCTGATGGGAAGGAAAAGAGAAGATAGTTTAGGTCCGAAGTCATTTCTTAGAATCCTGTATGCCATGATTAGGTGTCCCTCTGCCCGCGGTAGGACAAAGTGAAGAGGTTCAGCTGCTTAAGTCGGTCTTCATAGGTGAGGCCGGCCATCGCAGGGATCATACGAGTGTCTGCCCTCTGAACTCTTTCTAGGAGGTCTGAGTCACCTTTCAGACAAGTATTTGCTGCCTGTGTACAGTTTTCTAATTTGGACCTAACTAAGGATGTGTATAAGACGGTGAACATGTCAGCACTTATTCTCGTAAACGTTCTACGTAACGCCCAGAGAGTCCTGAAACTCCGAGCTGCTACCAGTAGACAGTGAGCCGTGGCTTTCAAGTCATAACTAACCGTGATTTTTAGGTCATTGTGGATCAGTACTGACAGTCCCGACGGATAGCTGCTCCCGACCGATAGCTGCTACATTGACGTGGTGGTCGGGCTTGCATATCACAATGACCCAACGAGCTATGCTGGTGGAACGCTTGTTCCCTCGAGGTCCTACCATACCAGAAAGGTCTGTTGGGTAGTGGTTAGACGAAAAGCAGTTACCGTCATAGTGTAAATTGCTATACTATGATGGGGGTCTGAGGGCGAAGTCGTACTGCTGCTAGCTGGATGGGGTGTGACAGCAGTAAGGTGTTTCCCTTGGATGACCAGCAGTGCCAAGCTGATGCTGCCTTCTCAGTGGAAGGGGGGGTTAGAAAAGGTCGGCCCCAAAAATAACACACTCCACCACGCCCCACGGTCTGCCGGGCCGGCGGTGTTGGTTCACTTGTCGTTTCCTTTCGCTCATCCGGCCCCAAAAATACAAAAATTCAAAATAATCATACTCAAAAGGCTGGGTGTGACAGGCCTCAAGCAGATGTCCGATGGGCTCTGCGGTCACACAAATCTCTTTCAGGTACCTTAAGAAGAAATAGCCTTCCACGGTGTGGGCAGCCGGGAAGTGTCAACCGCCCTCACAACTCTGTCAGCACCCAAGTTTCTTCTGACTGCTATCCTCCTCCTCCATCATTACCTTCTAATCTTCCTTCACGTCTCTTAATTAATGATGCTGCATCATCTTCAATTTCTCCTACCTCTGCAGCCTTCGACAACGATCTGAGTCCACAGAACAGGTCCCTGGTCTCCTTAAACCACGCTCCAAATTACATATTGGAGCCTTCAATGTCCGCACCCTCCGTCAAATTGGCCAACAGGCTTCGTTGGCAAAGACTCTAGCAACTCGAGGCATGGATGTGTGCTGTGTTTGTGAGACACGCATACAGGACCCAAGTGTGGTTATTCACCTGACCTCTCCTGACCAATCTGGTGAATCTGCAAAATTCACCCTTCGAGTTTCTGGAGATTCGATAGCTAGCTCTCGTGGTCTTGCAGGTGTAGGTATAGCATTAAGCACCAGGGCAGAAAACTCACTACTAGACTGGATCCCAGTTGATAGTCGCCTCTGCGCTATGAGGCTGAACGGCACAGTGAGAACTAAAAGGAATAGTGAGACTCGCCGTTGTCTCTTTGTAATCTCTGCTTACGCACCCACTGACTGTAGTTCGGATGAAGTGAAGGACGAGTTCTACCATAAACTGTCTAACCTCCTCTCGAAAGCCAAACGTTCGGACGTAGTGGTTGTTGCAGGTGACCTCAACGCACAGGTGGGTAGACTGAGTGAGGCAGAAAGGCACTTAGGTGGCACTTTCGGAATCCCAGCTGAACGTACAGATAACGGTGATCGCCTATTACAACTATGCTCAGATAACCGCCTATTTTTAGCCAGCACAAATTTCAGACATAAAGAAAGGCACTGTCTGACCTGGCGTCCACCGAGCTCGACTCAGCGATGGACACAGATAGACCACATTGCTATTAGTCATCGCTGGAGAGGATCGGTGGAAGACTGCCGCTCCTTCTGGAGTACGTGTTTGGACAGCGATCATGCGTTGGTCCGAGCACGTATATGCCTGCGTCTCAATGGACGTAGAAAAAATTTGGCAACAAAACCACTACGAGTTCTGCTGGACAACGAAAACACCAAAGCCGTGTTCAGTGAGAAGTTGGCTAGGCAGTTATCGGAACAAAAGACTGTCACTCATCCAGAAGAAGCTTGGTGCCATCTTCAGTCTACTGTAAAAGCAGCACTGGAGACTGTAGCCGACTCCAAGATAATGGCTAAAAAGAGCCAGTGGATATCAGCAGCTTCTTCCAAACTAATGGATGCACGTGAATGCATCCCTGCAGGCTCTGAGTACAATGAAGAGCGAGCGCAACTTAAAAATAAACTGACGAAAAGTCTGCGCAACGATCGTGAACAGTGGTGGGCAGCAAAGGCTAAAGAGATGGAAAAGGCAGCGGCGATCGGTAACAGTAGACAGTTATTTAGACTTATTAAGGAGACTGGGGGGAAATGGTCAACAACAGTTAGTGAGGTTATAGCGGAGAAGGACGGATCGGCGATTCACTCGCAGGGAAGGCGACTGGGACGATGGGCAGAACACTTTGAGGAACAGTTTAACTGGCCTCCAGCCACCATTGCGCTGCCCGCTATCCAGTCGGACCCTGAATGGGACATAGAGACAGGTCCCCCAACACTAGAAGAAGTTGAGAAAGCGGTAGGTAGCCTGAAACGGGAAGGGCAGCAGGACCAGACGGACTACCTGCTGAGGTATACAAGAATGGTGGTAGAGTTCTCTTAGTCAGGCTAACGGAAGTGTTAGCCAGTATATGGGAATCAAATACGATCCCCTCCGACTGGTCTAAGTCACTGATCATCCCAGTCTTCAAGAAAGGCGAGAAGTCCTCTTGTGATAACCACAGAGGAATCAGCCTGACAAACATAGTGTCTAAGATCCTAAGTTCTATAATTCTCCGACGCCTGAGTGGAGCTCGGGAACAGCAAGCCCGAGAAAACCAGGCAGGCTTTAGACCTGGCCGTGGATGTATCGACCAAATATTCACACTGCGCCAGGTCCTGGAACATAGGCATGCTTACAGACGCCCGACAATAGCTGTATTTCTCGACCTGAAGGCGGCATTTGACTCCGTTGATCGAGAAGTCTTATGGCAGTGTCTGTCACTGAAAGGCGTGCCTAGTAAGTACATCACCTTATTGAAAGCTCTCTACTCGAACACTTGTGGGCATGTTAGAGCCTATGGTGAGTTGTCCAGGGAGCTATACTCATCAAGTGGTGTCCGTCAAGGATGCCCACTATCCCCATTCTTATTTAATTTTATCATAGATATTCTTATGGAGGTTTCCCTCTCGTCACCTAATTACAAAGACGTTGACCGGATCACAGGTGAATTTTCCTTAGATCTAGAATATGCAGATGACATAGTCCTGTTAGGTGAAGACGCTGACAAGATGCAGAGTCTTCTGAACACTTTGAGTGGGAATTTGAGAATGTTTGGGATGCGATTTTCACCACCCAAATGCAAATTTTTGCTCCAGGACTGGTCTTCAGCGGTACCGCGGTTAACAATAGAGAGTGAAGTGGTTGAGTGTGTTGACCACTTCACTTACCTGGGAAGTAGGATCAACTCCGGTGGGTTAGTTGCCGATGAGATTTCTGCACGGATACAAAAGGCTCGATTGGCTTTTGCCAATTTGCGCCACCTATGGCGCCGCCGTGATATTCGTTTGTCTATTAAGGGTCGCGTGTACTGCACAGCAGTCCGCTCTGTTCTACTGTATGGCTGTGAAACATGGCCATTGAAAGTGGAAGACATGAGAAGGTTACAGGTATTTGACCACCGTTGCCTTCGTAGTATAGGACGTATTCCGTGGTGTCACCATGTGAGTAATGCAGAAGTTAGGTGTAGAGTTTTAGGGAGAAGAGGTAAGTCAGTCGACGAGGTTGTGAACCTTCATCGACTGAGATGGTTGGGACACGTACTACGTATGCCTAGTCACCGATTGCCTCGTCACACAATGTTGGCTGAGGTGGGTTCAGGCTGGAAAAAGGCCCGAGGTGGCCAGACTAAAACATGGCACCAATGTATGAAGTCTCTGACTGTTGGTTTAAGCCATGTAGGACGATGCAGACTAGGTGGTTGGGGTCCACGGGACAAGAGGAACCAGTGGTTGGAGACCCTAGGTGATATGGCTCAGAACCGAAGTCAGTGGCGCAGATGTATACACACATTATCCTCATCTTAACAACGCTATACCGAATCTCACTATTTTGTCACTCCTCTTTCCTTTCTTCTCATACTTTATATTTCTTTTGACTGCATTCACTTATCTTCATCCTTCACCTCACTACCTTTTTACTTGATGTGCTGATATGAGGTGTGGCAACTCGGACCGTTACGCAGTAATGCCTGGTCCTATGTTGATAATGATGATGAGTACTGACAGTAAAGGAGTCCCATAAATATCGTAGATGTTGCTGTGTGTGCCACAAGTGCATGCTCACACATTTACCTGCATTGATAGGCATCAGCCACTTCTCTGACCAAATAAACAAGCTGCTTAGGTCTGTTTGAAACGCACGTATATCCTTATCGTTCCTAATATCCCGCCAGATTTTTGCATCATGGGCGTAGAGAACCATAGGGGGTTTCATGATATTCGGCAGCTCATTTACGTATAGGAGAAACGGTAGGGGGCCGGGGACTATGCCTTGCGGTACTCTACTCTCTACCTACTTCCAAGTGGATAGTTAAGAATTCATCCTAACTCTTTGTCTCCTACCACGCTAGCAGACTGCCAATAATTCCAAACTTTCCAGTTTTCCGAGAAGCCTGGAATGAGGAACTTTGTCAAACGCCCTACTAAAGTCAATGAAAATGACATTTACCGGTATCCTATCATCTTTAGAGTCAACCCAACTATCTCTAGCCGTAAGAAGGTTCGTCAAGCAAGAGTAACTCCTACGAAAACCGTGTTGTCAGTGAGGCGATAGAGTGTTGATCTTTAGGTGAACTGTGACGGCTTTCTTGATTACTCTTTCTAGGATTTTCACTACAGTACTAATCAAACTTGTCGGTCTGTAATTTGATGGGAGCTACCTAAAACCTGCCTTATGGATAGGTGTTACCATCGCATCCTTCCAGTCATAGGGGAGTGTGCCTTCACTGAGAGACAGTGAATATAGTAGTCAATGGGCCGGCTACATAGAATGCAAGCTCTCTGAGTAGCCTTGGGTGCAACTCATCCGGTCCCGTTGATTTTTCCACATTGAGAGTACTTAGTGTCCGAAATACATGATTACGATCGACATTCACAGAGTTTATTCTGTTGGACGTCAATGCTTCTACTGTTGAACAAGTGTCCACAGATGATTCCTGTGTGAAGACACCAGCAAAATATCCAGCCATGGCTTCTGCTTTTTCCTATCGTCCTCAGTCAAACAGTCATTTTCTGTCCCATTGATTAGGGCGGGTATACCACGACACGTCTTATTTCTATAGTTCATATAGGAAAACAAACTCTTCGGATGTTGCAATATAGCCTGGGCAAGACGTATTTCAAAGCATATTCCGGATAGCAGCGATACATTTATTGCGAGCTTCTTTGTAATGCTTCACCACTTGGGGTGTACCAAGGTGGGTGGCAAGATTCCAACACTTTTTCTTACGTCGTAGCAAGATTCGGATTTCATGATTTATCCACGGAGGACGGTGTTTCCGTCCCCTTGGGACAGTCCACGGAATAAACGGTTGTGTCACTCGTACATATAACTGTTCGAAAGAGCACCACGCACCTTTAACTGAGGCTTCTGGATTGACTGTCCAGTCCTCCAAAGAGGCTGCCAGGTTAATAGCTTCCATATTCGCTTTCCATATGTCGGGTCTAGCTGGGGCATCGGCCCAGTACAGAACGTATACTGTGAATCTGAAGATGATCACGGCGTGATCACTTTTGCCAAGGGGTTCTAGGTGCCTGATGAAGCACACATCATCTGTATATGGGAATACTAAGTCTAGAACTGGTGGAGCATTTTGATGATCATATCTGATGATGTCTTAATGCGCTGAATGAGGGCTAAGGAAATTGATGTTTCTACTAACCTGTGGTCAAGCGAACTTCGTGGTGCTTTTGTTGCTAGTCTATCCCAGTCAACTGATGGTGCTTCGAAGTCTCCTACAACTAGACGTCGGCACTTATCTGTCCAGAGGGTCAGCTTATTCAGGAGGAAGTGTGCCGCTTCACATTCAGGGCTTCGATATATTACGATTACGTTAACATCTTGCCCCTTGCATTTTAGTCGACAGCGCAGCATTTCACATGTCCCACTTTCATGTGCAACTGTTTCTACGGCTTTTACAGTTAAGTTATTCTTAGCGTAAAGGATGACACCATCACCTTTGCGTGCTAACCTGTCACTACTAAAAGGGACGAATCCTCGTAAATGTGTTTCACAGTCACTGATCCAAGATGAGAACCAAGTTTTTGAGATAGCAATGATGTCAGGGCTTTCGTTGCTTATCACATTACTAAGCTCAGTCCACTTGTTTAAAAGACTACGTGCATTTGTGTACAAGACAATGAAACTACCTAAATGGGTTTCCGTCCTATCCATTGAGGCTTTGGCATCATTTGTTGCCGAAACCTCACTACACGAAAACCCACTACTTTCAGATTTTGCTCTCCAGCTGCTAATGTGAATTTTAATTCTGCTTCTCGTTTTTTGATTCGATCAGCAAGAGCCAGATCCATTTTCATGAATTCCTTAGATCCTTGAAGTCTGAGCATTCTTCTTAATCTGATTCCTCTCATCTGCTGACTTGTATACGACTTTAAGTAGCCGAAACTTATCTTCATTAATGACTGTTTCCTGTTTTCTTACTCTATATATCTTGAGTAGAGTGACACCTGGCACATCTTCTGGTAAAAGCTGGTTTATCAAACTTCGTACCTTGCTAAGGTCGTGTTCGAAACGTTTACATGGTTCTGGGTCTCTACTTTCTTCCACTCTGTGGAAAATTATGGACCTGTCAAGGAGCCCTACTTTGTCTTTGCTATGGGAGTGATGATAGCTGGCTCGGTTACCGTTATTGGCTTCTTAGCATGCCGTTTAGGCTTAGTTACGTGCCATTTTTTAGAGTTGGGTATGCAAGGTTTACTAAAGCCTAATCCGGTGGTCCTGACACTGAGAGCCTCAGAACGGACTTGCATCCCATTCTGTGTTAGTTTCGTCAATGATTGGGTCGCCGAACTGTGTATAACCTGCAAGGTTTTGTCGTTGGAACTGAGAGCGCTTCACTGGTGTTTCTTTCATCTGAAGTAGACCTAGTTTTAAAGTCAGCAGTTTTCAGACTGGGTCTGCCGGTCTTGGGAATGCGGAATCCAGAAGATACTCGCTCCACCCTGCTTGGTGTTGTTTTTTCCAAGTTGCTGTCAACAAACCTAGTAGGTAGTCTACGCACCCGACTTAAAGCTTGTGGTGGGACGTTCACAAAATTTTGCACAGCTATCGTTGTGTCGATGGATGCTGTATCGTTATTACTGTCATAGTTATCGGCTTTGGCTTTCGACGACAGTTTCTTAGTTATCGTATTTAGAAGTGTTTTTGCTTCTTCCAGAGTGCGAATATCCAAGTAGCACAACGTACAAAGCCAGTCACTTCCTGTGTTGCTGAGGCTTGTACAGTTATCGTGGAACCAACTTTTACATTCGCTAGACTGTATACCAGAGGCCACTGTAAAGTGGCACCCGGCCCTACCACAAGCACTTTTACAACACTTTCGGCTCACCATGATGCAAAAGTTTGAATAATATTTCGACTAGACCGAAAATAAAACAGTCTTTGATGTGTAAACACAAAATGACAACAATGTAGCTGAATGTTAAAAGTCACTCCCCTTTTCAAACAGCGCGCCCGTTACGTGGATTTTGGAATAATTGACTGCACTTTAGTGTACTTCACTATCTGACAGGAAATTGTGGCATTTCTCTGCTTTAGATACCACTTTCTGTCGAAGCTGAGGTTGAAAGACAACTAATAACCTTAATCTGTGTTGCAGCTAAGTTTCTTATCTTGCTATTTTGTCAGACAATCGGTCTTTATTGCTGTTTGATGTCTGTACATTGTAACCTTAACATGAGTGACGTTATCGTTGGGTTACTGATAAAATTAAGGTTGGAGATATTTTAAAATATAAGATTCACGTTAATCACTATCCTATCATTAGCTGTTATCACATCCAAGTTCGCTGGTCCACTCATATGTCAACGCGAAATTGAAGGCATCATGGATGCTACTTCTAAGTCCTACTTCCACAATATACGGGACAAGGTGGTTAGGCGTGTTAAGTCGAAAGCATTCTCAAGTTAAATGGTACATCCAGTTAACCTTTAATCATCTCATCGCCACCTAAAAAACTGAATTTCTACTCTTTCATGTTTACAGCCGACAACTTTCATCAATACCGAAGAACATACGGAACCGGTAGGTTTACTGTTTATTCTGCAATTAGATTTGAAAATGTGATCAATATCGCTTTGTACTAAATTACAACTTTTTTAGAAAGCCGATGACTGTGAAGAAGAAAACGAGTGAGACGTGACAACTGAAATCAATTTTTTGTAAATAATTTCTATAAATATAATTTCCATAAAAATACGTGTACTTTGCCTTTCTCTGAGAAATGTTTGGAAGCAATGCTATATGTGGCGTAAATTAATCATGAAATGCTGAAATTTCGCGTCAATAAAGCGTTGAGTGCTGAAATAGGCCGTAATTTTGCGTTAATAAGGCGGTCAGCGCCGAAATAGTGCGTAAATTAGGCTGGTAGTTAGCGTAAATAAAGCGGTCATTACTGAAATAGTTGGGTGAATAGCCAGAATATTCCGATCGATAGGTAAGGGGAAGGAATTTTTAACACTAAATCTCCCTGCACTGCTAAAATAGTGCGGAAATAAGGGGGAATTTTGCGCAAATAAAGCGGGATTTACGCATGCACGCTGCAGTTATTCCGTAAGTGCGTAAATTATGCGGGTAGGCCGTAAAAGTCCACTTAATTGTCGCATTTCAGCATTCATATTCAATTCATTGACCCGCCTTATTTCAGCATTCACACGCATTATTTAAGCATTCGTGTTTGAGTGGGTTACGATGAGAAAACAACAAAACATTGGCGTAAGATATATCACTAGATACAACCTCTTAGGATTTGAGACACTGTGGAAAAGAAGACTCAAACTGAACTTGATGCTGTTTTATAAGCCGATCGACTAATAGTATATGTATAAACATTTGGTCCATAAATAAGACATGAGTTAAGTAACACTGCGGCAACAGTAAAAAGTCAGCATTTTAAAAGTTATTTGGCGGAACTTCTTCCTGGTTAAATATCTTCAAATGTGTGACAGTTTAATTACGGAAACATGTAAGTTAAACACTGGCTTAACTCCACAGTACACGACTGTCATAGAAAGTAGCACTGATAGTACTCCTAAAACTATATCATAACGCCTTTTTTAAGTATAGGCAATTTCCAGCCTCAAAGGTACAAAAACTACAACTATTTCTGTGTTTCCCTATCAAAATTTCAGATACTAGCGATTAGAAGATATGACTAATTTATGTGGATAATGAACTGCGACAATAAATTACCCAACTACTTGATAATCTAAACGTATGGAAAGGAGTCGTTATCACTCTGACCATCTAAGACTGTTCTTGTTTCAGTGATATCAGCAGGACTTAAATGAGTGTTATAAGCTACCGATTTCCAACAATCTAGTATTTTCCATAAGAATAAAGCTTTCCACTGCAAAATTTATTATCTAACAAGCAGAAACTACTGACTTCATTCATCCGTTCTGTTACCGTATGAACACTTATCTATCCTTGAATTACTCAAGTGTGTTCCTTTAGGTCAATAAAAACATACAAAAACCAGTGGTGATTAAATATGTGACTAGACAATGATTTACGAAAACTACCACGCTAACCAACCATTATGACTATCTGTTAACCAATTTTCCAATACATTGCGCAAAATTTTAGCTCTAGAATTCTACAAACAACGGTTATGTTAAGGAAATACTTTAACTTTTTACAAATGAACCTTGATGGATCCCCAGATAATCGCTTGCCGGTTTTAGTACTTCCTAATCCCCGAAAAAAATTGTGTAATGTGAATAGCTAAACAAAAAACAGAGTTGATACCATTTCAGTTGATAAGTGAAATATGTTTGTAAAATTCTAGTGAGATAAAAAAACAAATTTCTGACGTTTTACAACTTCGTGAAAATCGCTTCTTCAGATAATAAAACCTGTACAAGTTACCGCATGTTTAAATAGTAAGCGGCGACTATCAGATCACGTTGTTCATTCATGATAATAATATGAGAATAAATGTCATTGTTATCAGTTATTAGTGTATGAGGTTAAGACTAACTGATAAAAGTGATATTTTCCCCCATATTATCATGTGTTAACGTGTTTTGTAGCCACTTACTATTTAAACATGTACAAGTTTTTTCTCTGAAGAAGCGATTTCCACGAAGTTGAGGAACATCAAATGTTAGTTTTTCCGCCTCATTGGGATTTAAGAAATACATTTCATTTCTTATCCATTTACCAAATGCGCAAATCATTCACACTATAAGGTCAAATTTTGGTCCTGAAACCTATAATTTTAGTTTATATCAGAATGAAGCCAATAAATCGTCCGTAAAACCTCTTGTATATATGAGAATATATATATATATATATATATATATATATATATATATATATATATATATATATATATATATATATATATATATATATATACCGACCACGCGTTGGTCCGAGCGCGTATATGCCTGCGTCTCAATGAACGTAAGAAAGATTTGGCAACAAAACCACTACGAGTGCTGGTGGACAACGAAAACACCAAAGCCGTGTTCAGCGAGAAGTTGGCTAGGCAGTTATCGGAACAGAAGACTATCACTCATCCAGGAGAAGCTTGGTACCATCTCCAGTTTGCTGTAAGAGCAGCGTTCTGGACTGTAGCCCACTCCGAAAGAGTGGCTGAAAAGAGCCAGTGGATATCAGTAGCTTCTTCCGAACTAATGGATGCACATGAACGCATTCCTGCAGGCTCTGAATACCATGAAGAGCGAGTGCAGCTTAAAAGTAGACTGAGAAGAAGTCTAGGCAACGACCAGTGGTGGGCAGCAAAGGCTAAAGAGATGGAAAAAGCAGCGGCGATTGGTAGCAGTAAACAGTTATTTGAGGAGCAGTTTAACTGGCCTCCAGTCACCATTGCGTCGCCCACTATCCAGTTGAATTTTGAATGGGACATAGAGATAGGTCCCCCAACACTATCAGAAGTCGAGAAAGCTGTAGGTAACCTGAAACGAGGAAGGGCGGCAGGACCAAACGGTCTAACCCCAGAGGTATACAAAGATGATGGTAAGGTGCTCTTAGTCAGGTTAACGGAAGTGTTAGCTAGTATATGGGAATCAAATACGATCCCCTCTGACTGGCCTACGTCACTCATCACCCCAGTCTTCAAGAAAGGCGAGAAGTCCTCTTGTGATAACCACAGAGGAATCGGTCTGATGAACATAGTGTCCAAGATCCTAGGTTCTATAATTCTTCGACGCCTGAGTGGAGCTCGGGAACAGCAAGCCCGAGAAAACTAGGTAGGCTTTAGACCGGGCAGCGTGTGTATCGACCGGATATTCACACTGCGCCAGGTTCTGGAACACAAGCAGGCTTACCGACACTGGACACTAGCTGTATTTCTCGACCTAAAGGCGGCATTCGACTCCATTGATCGACAAGTCTTATGGCAATATCTCTCAGTGAAAGGCGTGCCGAATCAGTGCATCACTTTATTGAAGGCTCTCCACTCGAACACTTGTGGGCGTGTTAGAGCCTATGGTGAGATGTCCAGGGAGCTATACTCATCGAGTGGTGTCCGTCAAGGGTGCCCACTCTCTCCATTCTCGTTCAATTTCATCATAGATATTCTTATGGAGATCTTCCTCTCGTCACCTGACTACACAGAGTTTGACCTAATCGCAGGAGAATTTTCGTTAGACCTAGAATATGCAGATGACATAGTCCTGTTAAGTGAAGATACAGAGTCTTCTGAACACTTTGAGTGGGAATTTGAGAATGTTTAGGATGTGTTTCTCACCACCCAAATGCAAACAAATGCTCCAGGATTGGTCTTCAACGGTGTCACGACTAACAGTAGAGAGTATAGTGATTGAGTGTGTCGACCACTTCACTTACCTGGGAAGCAGGATCAGCCCTAGTGGCTAGCTCAGTGGCTGATGAAATCTCTGCACGGATACAAAAGGCTCGGTTGACTTTTGCCAACTTACCCCACCTATGGCGCCACCGTGATATCCGATTGTCTATTAAGGGTCGCGTGTACTGCACAGCCGTCCACTCTGTTCTACTCTATGGCTGTGAAACATGGCCATTCAAGGTGGAAGACAAGAGAAGGCTGGCCTCAGGTGTTTTGTTTGACCACCGTTGCCTTCGTAGTATAAGCCGTATTCCGTGGTGTCACCACGTGAGTAACGCAGAAGTCAGGTGTAGAGTTTTAGGGAGTAGAGGTAAATCAGTTGATGAGGTTGTGAACCTTCATCAACTGAGATGGTTGGGACACGTGTTACGTATGCCTAGTCACCGATTGCCTTGTAACACAATGTTGGCTGAGGTGGGTCCAGGCTGGAAAAAGCCCCGAGGTGGCCAGACTAAAACATGGCACCAATGTATGAAGTCTCTGACTGTTGGTTTGAGCCATGTCGGGCGATGCAGACTAGTCGGTTGGGGTCCATGGGACAAGAGGAACCAGTAGTTGGAGACTCAAGGTGATGGCATGTCTGAGAACCGATGTCAGTGGAGCAGATGTATACACACATTATCCTCATCCTAACGACGCTATACCGAATCTCATCAGTTTCTCATTTTGCCTTTCTCTCTCTCTGATTACTTTATATGTCTTTTGACTGAATTTTGTTTCCATCTTCTACTTCACTGCTTATTACTTGATGTACCGATATGAGCTGTGACAACTTGGACCGTTACGCAGTAATGCCTGGTCCAATGTTGATATTGATTATGACACTTCAGAGGATGAAATTCAACTTCTAAGGTCGACGCTCATCGGAAAATAATTACTAGAGAGATTCATATCAGCAGAATGCTACCCTTCAGTCTTCTATCAGTGAGATGAAGAAGCTGATTTTGAAATTGGAATTCACTAATGGAGGCCTTCAATGTGAATATAATCATTCTTCAGCTCCTGTGGACTTAGGTATGTTGATCGTATACAGAGACAGGTTGTCCGAGTCAACGCCAGCTTCTCCCAGCATAGCGTAGTAACGGTTAACGCAGATCAATTAACAGTTACATATTAGAACATTTGGTTGACAGCTAACGCATTGTTCACTCGCAGTATTCTACAATGTAATCTACCGAAGTGTGTGAGGAAAAGCTAAACTTGCATTGTTAAAACTCTGACGATACAACGACTGGGACCGAAACACTGTATCCAGGCCTGAAACCTGCCTGGTTTCCTTAAGTTTGCTCTTAAGTCCCATTAAAGTGTCGGGTTACTATAGACCCAAGGGTCTTGGACGTGATATTAATTAAACTGATTCCACCATCTTTGTCACAAGGAGTCTTCCTTCTCCTCCTATAGAACGAAATGATTAGTGAAGTATGGCAGTTTGATAGGAATACCCCTGATACCCATTCACTACCTAGGCCCGGTAGATAGCTGCTACCCTGACTTAGTGGTCAGGTTATCATATCGCAATGACCCAACGAGCTATGCTGATGGCAAGCTTGTTCCGTCGAGGTCCTAGCATATCAGAAAGGTCTGTCGGATAGTAGTCAGACCAACAGCAGTTACCGTTTTAGTGAAAGTACTAAAATATGATGGGGGTCTGAGGGCGAAGTCGTACTGGCGCTAGCCCGATGGACGGTGACAGCGGTGTCATGTTTCCCAGCGGTCCTACGCTGATGTTACCTTCTCAACGGAACGGGAGGCGGGCTATTAAAGGCGGACACTCAGAATAGCCAACGCCTCCCAGTCCCACGGTCTTCCACTGCAGGCGGTATGGATCCCCTGTAGCCGGCGTTAGAACAATCAAACCTCAGAACAACATCCCACAAAAGGCTGTGTATAACATGTCTTTAGCGGATGTCCCATGGGCTCTGCGGTCACACAAATCTTTTTCTCTTCCAGGGCCTTAAGTAAGAAAAAAAGCCTTCCAGGGTGTGGGCAACCGGGAGGTATCAACTGCCTGTACGCTTCCAGTAGTAAACAAGACACAATCAAGTAAACCATACGTTTCTCAACTCTTTTTTGTTATTTGTCCTCGGGTCCTGATACTGATATTTGATCTCTTACGATTAACACAAACTCTGACTCTACTACCATTGTCCACTATCATAGCCATCGGAACCTCATTACCAGTCTCCCAATATATTGTCATTAATTTCATGCAGGAGCTTACAACGCCCAAACTCTGCCAAATGGGACTGCAGGCATCGGCCATCACAACTCTGTAGTCTCGAAAATACATATACAGGATCCAAATATGGACACTGAATTAACCTATCATGACCATAGTAGTGAACCTTCGAAATTCACGAAGGCCCAATGGGTAGCTCTCGTTGACTCGCTAGTGTAGACATAGCATTGACTTGCAGAGCATAAAGTTCACTTCTCGACTGGATACCAGTCAACAGACGTTTATGTGCTGGTGGATTGAAAGGATATGTAGGAACTGTAAACGAAAGCGAACCTCGCCTAGTTAACTAGCCCATCCTAAGCCCGGATAAAGAGGAAAGGTTGGGCATACAGCTAGCAACCCTACCAAGTAAAACCAATCCAATCGCTGGAGAAACTTCAAAGCACTGAAAAAATAGAAGGAATAAAAGTAAACTTATTCCTTGCTGGAATCGGAAAGATGAAACGATGCCGGTTGATGAAAGCCTTCGAGAAGCCAGTTGGCCGATGTCTTCTCTCCTCTTGATGAATGCGAAAGGGACATGAAATGTCCGAACAATGTTTTGAAACTGGCTAGGAAGGCTTCCCAGATTGCGAATGAGATGAGAAGGTATAGCATAGAAGTGCTAGGAATCTGCAAGGTAGAATCTGCAGATGGAATGGAAGTGGACTCTCCAAACTCTTAACTAGAAAGCCAATAATCTACTCCGATATTGTCACCCAGATGACAACCACGAGCACACTGAGTTTTCGAGTGGCTATCAGGATGTTCCCAACAGCATCCAAGGCTCTCATGCAGTGGGAGCCAATCTCCTCCAGGATCACGATCGCAAGACTCAAATCAAAAGGAAGGAAAGTCACAATCATACAATGCTACGCTACCCTACGCACTTACAAATAATGCAGATCAAGGGAAGAAGGAGAAATTCCATAAACAACTGCAATTAGTACTGGACAAGTTCCCATCCCAAATGGCGACATCAAAATTCTAATGGGTAGGGTGACATGAATGGGAAACTGGGAGCAGATGACACAGGAAGAGAACTAATCATGGGTCGAGAAGCACTCGGTGAAATGAAGAATGAGAATGGGGAACTGTTTGCAGACTTCTGCACATTTAATGGTTTGGTGATTAAACGCGAGGAAGCGTGTCTAAACAAAAGGATACTCACAAAGCAATACAAATTTTACCAGACACCAGGACACACAAAAATCATATAGACTTCATCTCAATGTGAAGAAAGTGGAGACTCAGCCAGTCAACTAGACACAAAATCAAGAAGGGGAGCAGATGTATGCTCACACCACTCACCATCCAGTGAAAGAAACCAACATTCAAAATCAAGTTGAAAGCCTTCAAAGAACCCGGTGATAGACCACGTTTCAAATTCAACACATAGAACAGAAACTGAACTGAAGGACGAAACTACAAACAACATCTTCACGTCGTCAGCCATCAGAACAAAATGGGAGATACTGAGCAACATCCTTGAAGAAACCTGTGTGGAAGAACACTGGAACTCTCTGAAAGCTATGTGGAAAGAAACCTGCATAACTGTGTTAGGTAGGAAGAAGAAGACCCGAGACAAGGAATGAGTCTCCATGGACAAATGGAAGCTGATAGAGGAGGGAGAGGAAGATGGTGAAGCAGAAGATGAACCAATGCATTGCAGTGCAGTGCGGGGATGAACAACGAAAAGAGGAATTGAACACAACATATAAAACACTACACTGGACAAAGAAGTGAAGAAGAGTGAGCGCAGAGACAAAAGACATTTTTATGACACACTGGCAAGTGTAGAACAGGCTGCATGTAGGAGAGACAGAGACATGACAACATTATATCAAATAACCAGCTTATTATCTGGGAGGGAAGAGATCAACGCAGCACAGATGAAACCAATTAACGACTTTAAAAAGGCCTTCGACAGAGTCGACTGAGAAGTAATTTGTCAGGCAGTTGCTTCAGCATTACGGAGTACCACTAACGTTTATCAACCTCATTCAACAGCTATATGCTTTATGATGCTACATGCCAAGTTATTCACAATGGAAAGCTCAGTGATGCGTTTAAAAGTGAAGACAGTAGTTAGACAAGGTTGCCGTCTATTATCACCGATAATCTTCCTGATTGTGGTTGACTGGATCATGCAGCAAACCGTGAGGAGTGAGAAGATGGGCATACACTGTCTGGGCGGATGAAAAGACCCCAGGAGAAGATTTGGATTTCGCCGATGATGATGATTCATGTCTAATGTCTTGTCGCTCAAACTCGAAGATCTACAGGCAAAAACCAGCAAGTTGACAGAAGAAGCAGGGCAGCGAAGACAAGAATTCCTTCAGGTGGACGTAGAGAAGACAGAGGTGATGAAGATACCCAACCAACAACAGCATCAACAACGAGCACCAATCATCATGAACGGTAGAAACCTAAAGGAGGTAGTCTCTTTCACCTACACCTACATAGGCAGCATCGTTTCAACTACAGGCGGGGGATGAGGATATCGAAGCCAGGATCGCGAAAGCGAGACAGGCCTTCATTAACCTGAAATCGGTGTAAAGATCTACTGCGCTCTACTCAGTATGAAGAAAAAGATGCGGATTTTCAGCACTGATATCAAGTCAGTGGTTCTATGTGATGGTTGTGAAACCTGGCGCGTCACGAGAAGCATTTCCAACAAACTACAGACATCCATCAACAGCTGGCGCCTTCGCTCACTCGATACTGAAAATCAGATGGCCAGAATACTTACAATAAGCAAGAAGGAACTCTGGCTGGCTGGCAACGAACCAACCAAGAACCCATCACCCAACAAATATGGAGAAGAAAGTGGAGATGGATTGGCCATAAACTGAGATGGCCGATTGTGGATATCATGCGCCAGGCCGTCGAATGGAATCCAAAGGGAAAACGATGAGTTGGGCGTCAGAGGGTGACATGGAGGAGATCATATGAGGAGGAAATGAAGGCTTCTGAGCAGTCGTGGATCCAGGTTCGAAAGACTAAAGAGAGTGAAATGGAGACATGCTGCTGAACCCCTTTGTCCCACTAGGAACCCAAGGGAAAAATATAATAGTATAATAATAAAGGAAAGCGAGGCTAGGCGACGTCTATTCGTAATCTCCGTCTACAAACTCACCGAATGCAATTCGTATGATGCAAAGGATGAAGTCCATAAAAGCTATCAGTTTTACTGCAAAAAGCAAAACGTTAAAATGTAGTTATAATGGTAGGTAACTTTAATGCTCAATTAGAGTAGCCGAGCCAGTCGGAAAGGCATCTTGGAAGTGTTTACGGAATCCCATGTCAACGATCTGACAATGGCGATCATTTGTTGAAGTTTTGTTCTGACAGTCACCTGTTTCTGGACATTATTAACTTCAAGCATAAGGGAAGAGAAACACTGTCTCATATGTTATTGGCTGACATGAAAACAACAATGGACACAGATAGATAGTATTGTCATAAGCCATCGTCGGAGAGGATCAGGCGGAAGGTTGTCTATCTTTCTGGTGTGTCCTGTTTGAACTCGGATTACGCGATAGTACGGACTCGTGTAAGTCTGCGATTTACTGGTTGCGGGAAACAAAAGACAGTAAAACCTATCCTTTCTCCAGTGGAAGAGTAGGATGCCGAGTTAACTGGGCACTTATCTGAAAGTAGAAGGAATCCTCATTCTGAGGAAACCTGGCATGATATGAAGTCTCATGTTGAAGCAGCCATAAAAGTAGTTGGTGACTTACACCTGAATGTTAGCAAGTGCGATTCGATTTCCGCAACGTCATCCGAACTGATTGATTCAAGAAGACTGGTTCCAGAGAGCTATGGCCACAATGAAGAGCTAAAGCAACTAGAACGTAAATTGACTAAGTCTTTACGTCGATCGCGACCAATGGTCGGTGACGAAAGCGAGAGAAATGGTGAAGGCACCAGCGTTTAGTCATACTCGCCAACTACTTAGGCTTACTAAGGATATCGGCAAGAAAAAGACGATAGTTAGTGGAACGACCACCGAAGAGGATGAGACGCTCATAACGACTCAGGACAAGAGGCTAGAACGTTGGACAGAACACTTTGAAGCACAGTTTAACTGGCCCTCAGCAACCCTTCAGTTGTCCAACATCCAGTATGACCTAGATAGCACACAAATGCCGGTCCACCAACTCTCATTGAAGTTGAGGAAGCTGTATCGAACCTGAAACGATACAAAGCAGCAGGACCTGACAGTTTGCTACCTGAAGCTTTCTAGGTTGGAGGAAATTGCTAATTAAAGTGACGGAGGTAATAGGTAGTGTATGGGGATCAGAGGTAGTGCCGCTAGACTAGTCTACTTCACTGATCATCCCCGTCTATAAGAGAGAAGGAAAGTCTCCTTGTGACAGCCAAATGGAAATCAACTTGACTAACATCATGACCAAGGTCCTAGGATCCATAGTTATCCGACGCCTTACTGCAGCTCGAGAACAGCAAACCACGCAAGTTCCAGACAAATCTAGACGAGGGTGCATTGACCAGATTTTCATCGTCTAATAGGTGCTGGAACAGAACATACTTATGGGCCAATTGTCCGCACTTGCCATGTTTGTTGATCAGTAAGCTGCATTTGACTCTGTAGACAGAGAGGTCTTGCGGCACTGTATGACTGTAAAAGGAGCACTGAGCGAGAATATAATGCTGATCATAGCTGTCTACTCGAACTCACACAGCCATGTCAGGGTGTACAGAGAGTCCTCATGTGAAGTGACGACAACCAGTGGTGTACGGAATGAATATTCGCTGTCACCGTTCATATTTATCTCGTTATAGACGTACTAATAGACAAAACTTTAGTTAGGTTTGACTTCATAGGGACTGAGTTACTCCCCTACCTGGGGAGAACCTGGTTGACTTGGAGTATGCAGACGATACTGTCCTGCTAGGTGCAGACGCTGACAAAATGCAGGGTCTTCTGAAGGCGTTGAGCAGAAATCTGAGTGTTTGGGATGTGTTTCGCACCTGTCAAACGAAAGATGATGCTGCAAGACTGGTCCGTTGCAAGTACTCCCAGTTTAATGAAAGAGAGTGAAGTGGTGGAATATGTCGACCACTACAGTTACTTGGAAAGTCGCACCAGCCTGAACGGGTTCAAGAGGACAATGCTAATAGAGCATGCAATTTATAATAAAAGATTCTGCTTGGATTTGACAGTTACGCCGATAATACTGATCATATGGAGACCACAGATTGTTCTCATCGCCATAGGCGTATTAAAAATTGCACCTTGTTTACATGAAGCCTACCTTATTGTAATAGTAACGAAAATCAGCTGAATTTTACTGTATATGGGTCACTGTATGCTTGATCATTCCAAACTAAGTGGATGAAACATTTCATATATCTATAATAAAGGCATGCAAATCTGTGAAAAGGTTGCAATGCACATTCAACTTAGTGTATTAGCAACTAGTCTACCAAGTGACTGATTTTCCAACCCTTATTTTAAATTAAACCACATAAACTAAATTTTGCTCCATAAAATCTTTATTGTGTATACTTCTGCTCATTTTATTCATCATGTGAGTTTTCGCTGCTGAATGCTTATGGTAGTTAAAAATCCAAAAAGAAAAAAAATAATTACAGACAATGAGCAAATGATGACAATCTACTGGAATAAAAGTGAATTCACCGTATTCCACTGGATAAAGGTGCCATTGCTGTGCGAACTTTTGAGTTTGGTTACCGAAAGTACATTTTGACAAAGTTGAAACAAGAAAAATATCATAAATAGTTTTCAATTGTCCCAACTCTGTAATATCAAACTGGTGAATACATGCCCAATTTTGTGTTGAAGTAAAGTCGAGAAAGGCGATGCTCAGTGAAGATGGCTCTGTAAAAAGAAGATAGGTGTGGAGTATTAGTAAATCCATAAAAGAGAAGTTCTTATACGGCTAATGCTGACATATAGTCAAGTGCCTGTGTATACTATCACCGTAAGGTAAGCGATAGTGATTTTTGAGTAAGACGATAAGCCAATGAAGCTCCAACGAATGCAATGACTCTTACATATACTAAGCTTGGAGTAATATCGCTGATACTGATCTGTGGTGTTCTTTTGAGCAAGAGTGTGCCCTGAAAAGACTACTGTGCACCAAACTAAGAAATGAAGCTGAAATTTTATGATCACTTAACTTATGAAGATAGTTAAACAATAGTGACTACGAACTTCTTAAATAAAGACCAAACAAAGCCACATTGATTGGTTTCGAGAAATCTGGAAACAATCAAATCAAAAAGCTCAGAAAATATCCTACCCAGAAGAATGAAATTACAAATGAAACATCATTGACTATCGATAGAATGAAGATAATGGTCAATCTCTACTCAAAAGACTCAAACCCAACTAAAACGAAAGTACTTAAAAAATGACTCAATTTCAACCCTGCATTCAGTCAAACGAAACGCAAAGATGTTATATCTAACATATAAGCGGCAGATAAGATAACCGTTGAACAGGTTAGTGTGCATTAGCACTTAAAAAACGAAAGGAAACGTAACGAAACTAGAGAGACCATGACTCGGTGGTCTAGTGGATAATGCTCTGGCGTTTAAAGCAGTCGGTTTCCAGTTAAAATCCTGGTGGGGACAATATCACTCAGTGGGGTGCAGGTACATCCAAATGACGAGTCCCAAATAGGATGAAACGCGCGACCTGGATTCCACTGCTAGCCACTATACATAATCAGTATGAAACTAGAGAAATCAGTTATAAATAATCTGCAAAATAACAATAGCATAACAATCGTCAAATTTGATGAAGGTAATTGAACAGCAGTTACAGACAAATCAGATTTTTCCGAAGAAATTCACAAAAATATTCAAGCAGGATCATAGTAAGAGATCAAGAAACCTATAGATGTCACGAGTAATATAAGGAAATCTATAGACGATTTGATCCGCCAGCTGAAACCATCTCTGAGTAAGCCTAAGTAGTTGAATATATTGCCTGGAACTAATGATCCTAGTAGAATTCACGCTACTACTATTAAGATTCATAAAGCAGGTTATTGACCGATGGTTGACTTCAGAAATACATGGGCATATGAAATAATTAAGTATTCAGTATCCATATTGTCCTATTAGAAAGCCTTCAAGCTCTAGACTAATCATTCCTATGAACTGAGACTCAACGATTTGCCCATAGATGATGAAAACACGGTTAGTTTCAATTTAGTAAGCCTTCACACTAAGATACCAATTAATATGGCACTGAAGGCAACCAAAAATCAGCTGAATAATGATCCAGAAGTTAATCATACAACTGAGGTAACGGTTGCTGAAATCCCGTTACTTATACGGCCGTGTCCGAACCTCAACAACAGACTTCAATTTATACCACAGGATATGCAGACAAGCAGAAGTAGAGATAGGATCATCAATCTCCCCAACTGTAGCAGATGGATTTATGAATAGTTGAGAACATACGATTTTACGGAATTTAATCCTAATCCTAAGGTATGGTGGAGATGCGTGGATGACACATTAACGGTGTTGAAGCCAGGGCACGTTGATAATTTCTTCACATATATAAAATCAGAAGTTCACTCACGGGTTAGAAAATGGAGAAGGAGAATTAGTCATGTTGGACGGCAAAGTAAAAAGAAGAACATATACTGGTTTAGGTACTAGTGTTTGTAGAAATAAAACACATTCTGACAGGTAGTTAGACTCCAGGTCATCTTATCCAGTATCAGTAAAAGCAATTGTAGTTAAATATCTAAATAATTAAACTAGAAAAATCACTATCGATTAACGATTATTCTCTAAGTTCTGTTGAGAAATTCGTAAGAACATAAGAGCATTATGAATAGTAAAGGCAACGCCAAAAGAAAGGAATTCAAGGTTTAACTTGTGTTGCTATACAAAGAAGGGAACATCAGAAATCTTATATATAATTCTCAACAAGGCTAGAATCAAGATTACATTCAAGTCTTATCGACTCAGGATTCTACTCACCCGATCAGGCAAAGTAATTTGATCCAGCAAATACCATGCAATGAATTTAGGGTCAAATACTGAGTACAGACGGGTTGATCAGGATCAATAAGATTATCAGAGCATCGAAACTAGACTGACAGCACAGCTATTGCAATTTATTCACAAACATACAATCACACAATAAAGTGAGCCAAAGCCATTGTACTACAGTCCAACATGGTTAGAGAGAGGGTAAGATTGATTACCGAATCTTTGTTTATCGAAGCAACACCCAACACATCTAACAAGAATGACAAATTTCCTGAACCGAAGATGTGGAGAATCTTACTACCAATGAAAACAAAGAATACGAGGTGATACAACTATAAAAATTAATTGCCAGAAGTTTGTGATTAAGTGACATGATTACGAGCAGACAGACAAAATCAAAGTAGGACCTCGCACATACGTGCATCAATTTAAGTTGCCACACTACACAGTAGAATATAAACAACAGGTGGATAGAAAAAGAATGATATTAAAGAAGGCAAAGTTGTGCGAGCGAATGAACAATTTGAAGATAACGGTTAGTAGAAATATTAAAGCTTTAGAAAACGTCAAAGAGTAAATACATCTGTGCCGCTGTGACGGATTTTCATCCATGTCATCAAGAGTTATAAACCACTGATTCGTCTCGAAAACCCCTTGATTATGAGCAATAAATTATGCTCCAAATACCACCATCTAGTAAGTAATACTGTATCACTATGCGCTGTATAAGACAACCAAGGAGTAACTTATTATACCAATATGCTTTAGTTTATTTCTGTCAAAGCTTTGCACACATTGCTTCTATATTAGAAGATATGCAACCTCAAAGTAGGCGATTTTCGGGACAGTGTAACACTTCATTCCAAGCAACTGAATCAACAGTTGAATAAAACTCAGATGCTTCGTCTTACTTAACTAAAAGTCGTAGTTTATTATAAAGTCTAAGGATGAATTATATGAGTTTTATCCGAAAGTAATTTTATTAACAAGTCACTATTGGTGAGATAACTGATTAAAAGTTACAAAGTAGTGAGCAAATGATTAGTTTCACTATGTAGAGTCAGTCGGAGTAGTTTTCAGCTACGATGACTTTGAAGGCCGCTCTAACAACGATCGAAATAACCAATTTGGTTCTTGCATTTCGGCTGGAAAGGGAGATTTCCATAAAATAGAGAAGTCTAATTCGATATTTCAGTTGTTGCTAAGATGACCTTTAAAGTTACTCGATGAAACTTCATTGAAATTAAATTCGCTACAATTGAAATCATCAAGTTTGAAAGCAACAGGTATTATTTAAAAAAAATAAAAACTGTCTACTTCAATTTCACATCAAGAATAAGCAGTGATACTAGTATTATTTTAACTTGGCAGTATGTATAACTTATCAGTGCTTCAAATAGTACGCGGATATTTTCTTTTTTCGCTACACTTTATGTGATCTAGAAGATTATTAGGTAATATAGAAGGTAACATAGGACTATTTTAACTAACAATGAGTCAATTTCCTTGTACTATAACTAGTAATATGAAATGTCTATCGAGACAAGATGAAACAGCAAGGTGAAGGTAGAATTACGTTCTCACAGTGGTGGAGATGAACACTAATTCTAAACCGAATCGAAACAGAAACGAACTCGGCTGCTTTGTTCACATCCATGGAGTAGGCAATAATCTACACACTTATTATGTGAGGGGTAGTGATACTACCTGGCTGCTCAAACCTCGGTAGGTGGAGCGGTGTTTGAACCTGTGACCCTGTGGTTGGTAGTCATCCCCATAAACCAGTAATTCTAAAGGTAGGCTGTAAATTCAAACAACTCAACTGTTGCGTAGATTCTGGTTACTTTTGTTTGCTTATTGAGGAAGTGTTATTTAACATTCAGTACTAATACTAATATAACGCTTTAAGTAATTTAAACTGAATACATTTCAGAGGTGTCTCACTGCACAGCATGAATACAAAAAATGAGTAATTCATGGAGAAAGTTATTGAAGAAGTTTTTGTATGACTTTGTCACGTCTCTCCTACGTTTTATTGCCAATGAAGATAGTAATGAGAATGTACATACCGGCTTTCTTTCCATGATACAAATTCATTAATAAACACCAACAGAATGCACGAAATAAATCCGAACGCCAAAACAGTTGGGGATAAAATATGCCAACTTGTTAACTTTGAAGATGAATCTGTACTGCAGAGACGAACGATGATATAAACTGAATGCACAATAACGCTGAAAAAAGGTAACGAAGGTAATAAAAATAAAAACTTATTCATGAAATTGTACTAGATGATAATGACGACAAACAAATTTCGGGCCTAACTGAAGAAAGTATCTTTCAGCGATCACACTCAGATTAACTTTCAATAACAGATACAGTTTGCCACAGCAGCTGAACCACAGGTTTTCTTCTTCTTTCCTCAACTGCTCCTGTGGAGTTAGTTATCTTTAGTCTCATAGCCCTGGATCTTTCTGGGTTGTTATGAGGTGTTGCAACTTTGAGTGCTACGCGGTTATGCCAGGTTTCATGCATGACGACTTTTGGGGACCATCTGACTAAATGTGAAAGAATATTTACCGCAATGGTTAGCTAAAGGTGAAGTAAAGGCAATATAAAGTTAATGTAAGCGTAAAACTTGGACACTGATAGTCTATGATTCTATGTTAACGAGTATGCCGGATATTAAACACAGCGAAACAGTATTATTTGCTGGATGCAATTCGAACAGTATTAATTGTTCATATTAATATATAAGGTAACAGGGAATCTTTTACATCCTATTTTTATAGTTCGATTTCTCCTCTGTCTGGTGACTGACAGTGGAATCCAAGACGCACGTTTTATCTTATTTGGGACTCGTCATTTGGATGTACCTGCACCCCACTGAGTGATATTGTCCCCACCAGGATTTTAACTGGAAACCGACTGCTTTAAACGCCAGAGCATTATCCACTAGACCACCGAGTCATGGTCTCTCTAGTTTCGTTACGTTTCCTTTCGTTTTTTAAGTGCTAATGTTGGTTACTCGCAGTGGAAACCAGGACGCGATACAGATTTCACTACCAGCCACCAAGCAGATATCTGCATAATCAGTAATCAGGAGCCCATCTGCCAACAGAGGTTGAGTGATTCGACCCAGTATAGCGTCAAGAGATTACAAGTATCAGACAACATTGATTTCTCCTCCTACATTTGTCTAAAGGGGTTCTAGAATTTTACAAATATCCGGTATAGGTGTTGAGCTTCATTTTTCAACCTCTCCTACCAGCGCACTAAGTTTTTAAGACTGGCCTTGTTCCCTCCTATCACGTAGATTTTATGTGATCGCAATGACTAAGCTCTTTTCTAGATTTCTGACCTTACTAGGGTATAATCATTCTAGATTTGGTCAAAATTTTGAGCTGTTATTTTAATTAACCCCGTTCGATAACTCTGACCTATGTACTTGACCTCAATGCATGGAATTTGATGTAGTAAATTACTTTGCCGAATAGCATCTGTAAGATTTCTAAGCCTGTAAAGCTTATTTCTCAGAGTTTGTGACCTTAAAAGTCGCGTTAATCTTGCGTGAACTTTCTGAGGCACCTTCCTCGTATGGTCACACCGTAGAGATTTTGAATTCTCGTCTCTTGGTGTTACCACTGTTCGTATATATATATATATATATATATATATATATATATATATATATATATATATATATATCTGTACTACCCATCTTTTTCTTACAATTGCTTTCACATTTCTGGTTCACTTCACGTGGACAATTATTGAGTACGACGGTTTCCTTAATGTCTGATTCCCCGTCCTGGAGATTTGTTTTACTGCTTTGAGATTTCGTTCTATTATTTAAACATTTCACTAAACCTATTTTAACTGACATAGGATGAGAAAACCTGTAGTCAAAGTATCGAACACATTTTCATTTTAGTATTGTCAGGTTTGTCTAGTACTACTGACAACGAAACAGGTAGAAGTGTCATGAAATCCCTGGACGACAAGTTTGCTCGGACGAAAACTTAGCAACATGAAGTAGGTAACAGTTAAGATACAAGAACTTACATCGAACAAGAGACGATGCACCAAGTAGGATTTGTATGGTACCGAAACTGCCACATTCTTTGACCATGATTGGCGTAGGAAAATGATATGATGACTAGAAGGAAGGTATGAGGTAAATGGAGCACATAACAGTTTATAGAAAGTAATTAAAAGTGATGAACGGGGAAATAAACACCTTGTTATGTGGTTTTTGTAGTGTGGAATACAATTGCTATAATCCTCATAAAACGCCTTAATTTCTGAAGGGTTCCATAGCCAATTATGTTTCACTGAAGTTTCAAGAGAAAACACATGAACCAACGTGTAAATATCAGATCGGTAGATGGGAGGAAAATCAATAGGACATCCAAATCTGGAAATAGCAAAAATCCACTGCAAATATGTATAAAACCCTTGTATTTTGTATAAATTTTTGCCGTTGCAATACGCCTTCTGTTATCGCGCCGTCTTTTCCATTTATCAAGAAACTGAGCGACCATCAAGTGGTGGGATCTTAAAGTTATTGTTCAGGCGTCCGCACATCTATATAACTTAGGTTATTATTAAGTATTCACTAAAATAATATGACAGTCACTTTCCACAGATGAAGATCATACTTCTCTAAAAAAGACGTTTGTAAACCAGTAATTAAATCCTTCAGCGTGCGAAGTGAATCCAAAACCAGACTGTAGCAGTATACAGTACCAACAGAATGTCACCTAAGCTGCTCATAAAACACGAAGAAACTTAGAATGACGGTTTGGTCAAATCGATTAACAGCGTGATGCTGTAGTTCCCTTTCAAGATAATCACGTTGTACGAGAAGTTAACTGAGAATAAACCGGGTTGGTGGCAGTGTCTTTTATTGAGGCTATGAATGTTAGTGGAACAGAGTAAAATGTATGTACACCGTACACTTTGCCTGTTGATTTCGGCAAGAGGAAAGTTGGAACAAAATACGATGATCTGTGGATATAAAACCTCTTCGACAATTGTTGAAAAATAAAGAAATATCTGTTACTTAGCTGACCACTTTAAGAACTATGCTAAAAAAACTATATAAAGAAATATTCCAACCGTTAATCAAACCCAACAGTAAAAATACATGGGGATAACAGTTCAGTTACCAGCTAGTTACTGTTGTTATCAATTCTCATCATCATCAATATCAACATTGGACCAGGCATTACTGCGTAACGGTCCAAGTTGTCACAGCTCATATCGGTACATCAAGTAATAAGCTGCTACCTTGACGTGGTGGTCGGGCTTGCATATCACAATGACCCAACGAGCTATGCTGGTGGAACGCTTGTTCCCTCGAGGTCCTACCATACCAGAAAGGTCTGTTGGGTAGTGGTTAGACGAAAAGCAGTTACCGTTATAGTGTAAATTGCTACACTATGATGGGGGTCTGAGGGCGAAGTCGTACTGCTGCTAGCTGGATGGGGTGTGACAGCAGTAAGGTGTTTCCCTTGGATGACCAGCAGTGCCAAGCTGATGCTGCCTTCTCAGTGGAAGGGGGGGTTAGAAAAGGTCGGCCCCAAAAATAACACACTCCACCACGCCCCACGGTCTGCCGGGCCGGCGGTGTTGGTTCACTTGTCGTTTCCTTTCGACCATCCGGCCCCAAAAATACAAAAATTCAAAATAATCATACTCAAAAGGCTGGGTGTGACAGGCCTCAAGCAGATGTCCGATGGGCTCTGCGGTCACACAAATCTCTTTCAGGTACCTTAAGAAGAAATAGCCTTCCACGGTGTGGGCAGCCGGGAAGTGTCAACCGCCCTCACAACTCTGTCAGCACCCAAGTTTCTTCTGACTGCTATCCTCCTCCTCCATCATTACCTTCTAATCTTCCTTCACGTCTCTTAATTAATGATGCTGCATCATCTTCAATTTCTCCTACCTCTGCAGCCTTCGACAACGATCTGAGTCCACAGAACAGCGTCCCTGGTCTCCTTAAACCACGCTCCAAATTACATATTGGAGCCTTCAATGTCCGCACCCTCCGTCAAATTGGCCAACAGGCTTCGTTGGCAAAGACTCTAGCAACTCGAGGCATGGATGTGTGCTGTGTTTGTGAGACACGCATACAGGACCCAAGTGTGGTTATTCACCTGACCTCTCCTGACCAATCTGGTGAATCTGCAAAATTCACCCTTCGAGTTTCTGGAGATTCGATAGCTAGCTCTCGTGGTCTTGCAGGTGTAGGTATAGCATTAAGCACCAGGGCAGAAAACTCACTACTAGACTGGATCCCAGTTGATAGTCGCCTCTGCGCTATGAGGCTGAACGGCACAGTGAGAACTAAAAGGAATAGTGAGACTCGCCGTTGTCTCTTTGTAATCTCTGCTTACGCACCCACTGACTGTAGTTCGGATGAAGTGAAGGACGAGTTCTACCATAAACTGTCTAACCTCCTCTCGAAAGCCAAACGTTCGGACGTAGTGGTTGTTGCAGGTGACCTCAACGCACAGGTGGGTAGACTGAGTGAGGCAGAAAGGCACTTAGGTGGCACTTTCGGAATCCCAGCTGAACGTACAGATAACGGTGATCGCCTATTACAACTATGCTCAGATAACCGCCTATTTTTAGCCAGCACAAATTTCAGACATAAAGAAAGGCACTGTCTGACCTGGCGTCCACCGAGCTCGACTCAGCGATGGACACAGATAGACCACATTGCTATTAGTCATCGCTGGAGAGGATCGGTGGAAGACTGCCGCTCCTTCTGGAGTACGTGTTTGGACAGCGATCATGCGTTGGTCCGAGCACGTATATGCCTGCGTCTCAATGGACGTAGAAAAAATTTGGCAACAAAACCACTACGAGTTCTGCTGGACAACGAAAACACCAAAGCCGTGTTCAGTGAGAAGTTGGCTAGGCAGTTATCGGAACAAAAGACTGTCACTCATCCAGAAGAAGCTTGGTGCCATCTTCAGTCTACTGTAAAAGCAGCACTGGAGACTGTAGCCGACTCCAAGATAATGGCTAAAAAGAGCCAGTGGATATCAGCAGCTTCTTCCAAACTAATGGATGCACGTGAATGCATCCCTGCAGGCTCTGAGTACAATGAAGAGCGAGCGCAACTTAAAAATAAACTGACGAAAAGTCTGCGCAACGATCGTGAACAGTGGTGGGCAGCAAAGGCTAAAGAGATGGAAAAGGCAGCGGCGATCGGTAACAGTAGACAGTTATTTAGACTTATTAAGGAGACTGGGGGGAAATGGTCAACAACAGTTAGTGAGGTTATAGCGGAGAAGGACGGATCGGCGATTCACTCGCAGGGAAGGCGACTGGGACGATGGGCAGAACACTTTGAGGAACAGTTTAACTGGCCTCCAGCCACCATTGCGCTGCCCGCTATCCAGTCGGACCCTGAATGGGACATAGAGACAGGTCCCCCAACACTAGAAGAAGTTGAGAAAGCGGTAGGTAGCCTGAAACGGGGAAGGGCAGCAGGACCAGACGGACTACCTGCTGAGGTATACAAGAATGGTGGTAGAGTTCTCTTAGTCAGGCTAACGGAAGTGTTAGCCAGTATATGGGAATCAAATACGATCCCCTCCGACTGGTCTAAGTCACTCATCATCCCAGTCTTCAAGAAAGGCGAGAAGTCCTCTTGTGATAACCACAGAGGAATCAGCCTGACAAACATAGTGTCTAAGATCCTAAGTTCTATAATTCTCCGACGCCTGAGTGGAGCTCGGGAACAGCAAGCCCGAGAAAACCAGGCAGGCTTTAGACCTGGCCGTGGATGTATCGACCAAATATTCACACTGCGCCAGGTCCTGGAACATAGGCATGCTTACAGACGCCCGACAATAGCTGTATTTCTCGACCTGAAGGCGGCATTTGACTCCGTTGATCGAGAAGTCTTATGGCAGTGTCTGTCACTGAAAGGCGTGCCTAGTAAGTACATCACCTTATTGAAAGCTCTCTACTCGAACACTTGTGGGCATGTTAGAGCCTATGGTGAGTTGTCCAGGGAGCTATACTCATCAAGTGGTGTCCGTCAAGGATGCCCACTATCCCCATTCTTATTTAATTTTATCATAGATATTCTTATGGAGGTTTCCCTCTCGTCACCTAATTACAAAGACGTTGACCGGATCACAGGTGAATTTTCCTTAGATCTAGAATATGCAGATGACATAGTCCTGTTAGGTGAAGACGCTGACAAGATGCAGAGTCTTCTGAACACTTTGAGTGGGAATTTGAGAATGTTTGGGATGCGATTTTCACCACCCAAATGCAAATTTTTGCTCCAGGACTGGTCTTCAGCGGTACCGCGGTTAACAATAGAGAGTGAAGTGGTTGAGTGTGTTGACCACTTCACTTACCTGGGAAGTAGGATCAACCCGGTGGGTTAGTTGCCGATGAGATTTCTGCACGGATACAAAAGGCTCGATTGGCTTTTGCCAATTTGCGCCACCTATGGCGCCGCCGTGATATTCGTTTGTCTATTAAGGGTCGCGTGTACTGCACAGCAGTCCGCTCTGTTCTACTGTATGGCTGTGAAACATGGCCATTGAAAGTGGAAGACATGAGAAGGTTACAGGTATTTGACCACCGTTGCCTTCGTAGTATAGGACGTATTCCGTGGTGTCACCATGTGAGTAATGCAGAAGTTAGGTGTAGAGTTTTAGGGAGAAGAGGTAAGTCAGTCGACGAGGTTGTGAACCTTCATCGACTGAGATGGTTGGGACACGTACTACGTATGCCTAGTCACCGATTGCCTCGTCACACAATGTTGGCTGAGGTGGGTTCAGGCTGGAAAAAGGCCCGAGGTGGCCAGACTAAAACATGGCACCAATGTATGAAGTCTCTGACTGTTGGTTTAAGCCATGTAGGACGATGCAGACTAGGTGGTTGGGGTCCACGGGACAAGAGGAACCAGTGGTTGGAGACCCTAGGTGATATGGCTCAGAACCGAAGTCAGTGGCGCAGATGTATACACACATTATCCTCATCTTAACAACGCTATACCGAATCTCACTATTTTGTCACTCCTCTTTCCTTTCTTCTCGTACTTTATATTTCTTTTGACTGCATTCACTTATCTTCATCCTTCACCTCACTACCTTTTACTTGATGTGCTGATATGAGGTGTGGCAACTCGGACCGTTACGCAGTAATGCCTGGTCCTATGTTGATAATGATGATGATGATGAGTGAAGTAGAAGATGGAAACAAAATTCAGTCAAAAGACATATAAAGTAATCAGAGAGAGAGAAAGGCAAAATGAGAAACTGATGAGATTCGGTATAGCGTCGTTAGGATGAGGATAATGTGTGTATACATCTGCTCCACTGACATCGGTTCTCAGACATGCCATCACCTTGAGTCTCCAACTACTGGTTCCTCTTGTCCCATGGACCCCAACCGACTAGTCTGCATCGCCCGACATGGCTCAAACCAACAGTCAGAGACTTCATACATTGGTGCCATGTTTTAGTCTGGCCACCTCGGGGCTTTTTCCAGCCTGGACCCACCTCAGCCAACATTGTGTTACAAGGCAATCGGTGACTAGGCATACGTAGTACGTGTCCCAACCATCTCAGTCGATGAAGGTTCACAACCTCGTCGACTGACTTACCTCTTCTCCCTAAAACTCTACACCTGACTTCTGCGTTACTCACGTGGTGACACCACGGAATACGGCTTATACTACGAAGGCAACGGTGGTCAAACAAAACACCTGAGGCCAGCCTTCTCTTGTCTTCCACCTTGAATGGCCATGTTTCACAGCCATAGAGTAGAACAGAGTGGACGGCTGTGCAGTACACGCGACCCTTAATAGACAATCGGATATCACGGTGGCGCCATAGGTGGGGTAAGTTGGTAAAAGTCAACCGAGCCTTTTGTATCCGTGCAGAGATTTCATCAGCCACTGAGCTAGCCACTAGGGCTGATCCTGCTTCCCAGGTAAGTGAAGTGGTCGACACACTCAATCACTATACTCTCTACTGTTAGTCGTGACACCGTTGAAGACCAATCCTGGAGCATTTGTTTGCATTTGGGTGGTGAGAAACACATCCTAAACATTCTCAAATTCCCACTCAAAGTGTTCAGAAGACTCTGTATCTTCACTTAACAGGACTATGTCATCTGCATATTCTAGGTCTAACGAAAATTCTCCTGCGATTAGGTCAAACTCTGTGTAGTCAGGTGACGAGAGGAAGATCTCCATAAGAATATCTATGATGAAATTGAACGAGAATGGAGAGAGTGGGCACCCTTGACGGACACCACTCGATGAGTATAGCTCCCTGGACATCTCACCATAGGCTCTAACACGCCCACAAGTGTTCGAGTGGAGAGCCTTCAATAAAGTGATGCACTGATTCGGCACGCCTTTCACTGAGAGATATTGCCATAAGACTTGTCGATCAATGGAGTCGAATGCCGCCTTTAGGTCGAGAAATACAGCTAGTGTCCAGTGTCGGTAAGCCTGCTTGTGTTCCAGAACCTGGCGCAGTGTGAATATCCGGTCGATACACACGCTGCCCGGTCTAAAGCCTACCTAGTTTTCTCGGGCTTGCTGTTCCCGAGCTCCACTCAGGCGTCGAAGAATTATAGAACCTAGGATCTTGGACACTATGTTCATCAGACCGATTCCTCTGTGGTTATCACAAGAGGACTTCTCGCCTTTCTTGAAGACTGGGGTGATGAGTGACGTAGGCCAGTCAGAGGGGATCGTATTTGATTCCCATATACTGGCTAACACTTCCGTTAACCTGACTAAGAGCACCTTACCATCATCTTTGTATACCTCTGGGGTTAGACCGTCTGGTCCTGCCGCCCTTCCTCGTTTCAGGTTACCTACAGCTTTCTCGACTTCTGATAGTGTTGGGGGACCTATCTCTATGTCCCATTCAAAATTCAACTGGATAGTGGGCGACGCAATGGTGACTGGAGGCCAGTTAAACTGCTCCTCAAATAACTGTTTACTGCTACCAATCGCCGCTGCTTTTTCCATCTCTTTAGCCTTTGCTGCCCACCACTGGTCGTTGCCTAGACTTCTTCTCAGTCTACTTTTAAGCTGCACTCGCTCTTCATGGTATTCAGAGCCTGCAGGAATGCGTTCATGTGCATCCATTAGTTCGGAAGAAGCTACTGATATCCACTGGCTCTTTTCAGCCACTCTTTCGGAGTGGGCTACAGTCCAGAACGCTGCTCTTACAGCAAACTGGAGATGGTACCAAGCTTCTCCTGGATGAGTGATAGTCTTCTGTTCCGATAACTGCCTAGCCAACTTCTCGCTGAACACGGCTTTGGTGTTTTCGTTGTCCACCAGCACTCGTAGTGGTTTTGTTGCCAAATCTTTCTTACGTTCATTGAGACGCAGGCATATACGCGCCCGGACCAACGCGTGGTCGGTATCCAAACACGGACTCCAGAAGGAGCAGCCGTCTTCTATCGAAGACTAATAGTAATGTGGTCTATCTGTGTTCATTGCTGAGTTGAGCTCGGTGGACGCCACATCAGACAGTGTCTTTCTTTATGTCTGAAGTTTGTGCTAGCTAAAAGTAGGCGGTTATCTGAGCACAGTTGTAGTAGGCGATCACCGTTATCTGTAAGTTCAGCCAGTGCCACCTAAGTACCTTTCCGCCTCACTCAGTCTACCCACCTGTGCATTGAAGTCACCTGCAATAACCACCACGTCCGAGTGTTTGGCTTTCGAGAGGAGGTTAGACAGTTTACGGTAGAACTCATCCTTCACTTCATCCGAACTACAGTCAGTGGGTGCGTAAGCAGAGATTACAAAGAGACAACAGCGAGTTTCACTAGTCCTTTTAGTTCTCACTGTGCCGTTCAGTCGGGTAGCGCAGAGGCGACTATCAACTGAGGTCCGGTCTATTAGTGAGTTTTCTGCCCTAGTGCTTAGTGCTGTGCCTACACCTGCAAGACCGCAAGAGCTAGCTATCGAATCTCCAGAAACTCGGAGGGTGAATTTCACGGACTCACCAGATTTGCCGGGAGAGGTCAGGTGAATAACCACACTTGGGCCCTGTATGCGTGTCTCACAAGCACAGCACACATCCGTGGCCCGAGTTGCTAGAGTCGTTGTCAACGAAGCCTGTTGACCAATTTGACGGAGGGTGTGGACGTTGAAGGCTCCAATATGTAATTTGGAGCGTGCTTTAGGGAGACCAGGGAAGCTGTTCTGTGAACTCAGATCGTTGTCGAAGGCTACAGAGCTACGAGGAATTGAAGAGGATGTAGTATCGTTAGTTGAGAGACGTGAAGGAAGATTAGGAGGTAATGATGGTGGAGGTGGATAGCAGTCTGAGGAAACTTGAGTGCTGATCGAGTTGTGAGGGCGGTTGACACTTCCCGGTTACCCACACCGTGGAAGGCTATTTCTTCTTAAGGTACCTGATGAGATTTGTGTGGCCACAGAGCCCATCGGATGTCTGCTTGAGGACTGTCACACGCATCAATTCTACTGTAGTAATTGTTATATAATGCGGAGATACTCATAACTCCTAAGTCATGAAGTTGATCTAAATATGATAGTATGTGTATCAATGAAGCCTCGTTCACGAATGGTTTCCTTTAAGCAATAGTAGCAGTTCATTTCATATGGATAGGAGAAGATTGGCAATAAGTCATACAAAAGATACACGTACATTCAATAAAACAAGTTCACTTACCTATGTAAGTGATAAACTGATAGAATATCAAATCTTTTACACTGTATACTAACAGAGACAACTTTGAGAGACATAATTCTTGAATAGCATACGACTGTGACCTGTTAGGAAGGCAACATAAAGACAACAATAATCATAAGAGTAAGAGATAACCGGAAAAACATCAACACTCAGGTCAGTAAAATAGTAATTCTATTGTTCACCACAGTTTGGAAGATATTTCACGAGTTAAAAAAACTTGCAAAAAAGTGATGCTCCTTTCCAGTTTTTATACTGTAATCAGGAAATGTTAATTCTTCAGTCATCAGAGTAATTAATTTCCTAATAAACTTTATATTGCAAAGAATAATAATTTTTGATTTATGAAAGCAAGATTGGTTTTATATTACAAATTAAAGAGACTTTTATATTTATTAACTGCTTACTGGAGAGCGGCCAAATTCCATGTTTTGATATTATGGCTTGTAATCTCCTGTCGACGAGTGGACCAAATCGATTGTCTGCTATTGGAATATGAGGTCCTGTGCGGATATCTCGATACTGCCAATGTTTTCAGTTTGATACTAATGATGGATAGTGCCTAGTAGTGGAATCCGAGAGGAGCATTTCGTCCTATTTGGGACTCATCAGTTGAACTTACCTACCTCCCACTGAGTGATATTTTCCCCACAAAGACTCATACCCAGAATGTATCACTTGAAACGCTGGAGAGTTATTCATTAGGCCAGTGAGTCGCGATAGCACTTAAAGCGATTGATCTTGGGTTGGAGTCCTTGTGGGAAAAACATCACTCATTGGGAGACAGGCACGTCCAGCCAACGAGTCCGAAACAGGATGAAACGGGCATCCTGTATTCCACTGCTAGTCATTATCCATCACTGGTAACAATTTCATGCCATCTAGTCCTGAGTACTGAGAAATACAGTGTTCATGTTTGATAGAATTAATTGATTTATGCCTTACAACATATTTTCAATTCAACGGCAAACTCCATAAGCTGAAAAAAGGAACACTAATGGGGTCGCCTATGTCAAGACTTATTGAAGAAGCAGTAATGCAAAGATTGGAAACTATAGTATTGCCGTTGATCAAACCAAAACTTTAGGTTCAATATGTGGATGACACTTTTGTTGTCATTAAAACGAACAAGTTGGAAAATGCTTACAAATTAATCAATAACGTTTTCGACAACATCAAATTCACAACTGGAGACATTGAAAACAGACTAGCGATTTCAGATATTCTAATCAGTAGAAGGCATTCGGGAAATAGGAAAATGAAGTATACAGAAAGTTAGCTCATACAGATCAAATCCTCAACTGCAGAAGCATAAAAATTGTTTAAAAGAGCGAAGGCACACCGTAGTATATCAACCTTAGAAAAAAAGGAAAACTATTTAATGACTACTTTCCAGAAGAATAGCTATTCACGCAACTTTATGAAAAAATGCTTGTCTAATTGGGTGTTAACCAAAAAGTGATTCATGGAAATCAAAAAATGAAATGTCTTACTTTACACGAAGAGCGTGTCCTAGAACGCAGCTAGATTACTGAAGCTTTTTGGAATCGCCGTAGCTTACACTCCTACAAAATCTCTTCACTCTTCGTTATGCAGGCCAAAAGATACAATAGCGAAGGAAGACGAGTCAAATGTTATCTACAAAATAAACTGCATAAGCTGCAACAGAGTGGTCGCCATCTTCGTATCGGTCTACATGAACATCAACTAGGAGTGAACAATTATGATATATCTTCACCCATATTAATACACACAGACAATTGTGGACATGAATTACACTAGAAAAAGGTGGAAATCCTGGATAGGGGAGATACAAAGAATGCTAAGGAATTTTTAGGAGCATCATACTCAGGTTAGTCAGCGATCAAAAAACATATCGACATTCAGCGAAGCTACCAACCAATAAAAAATACAAGGAGCTCAAGGTTTACGTCGGCAAATCAAGCAATCGAAATAAGCATTGAGTCGCAACTGTGAATCACACTCAAGATTATCAGGACAAGTTACTCAACCTACTGTGGAGAAAATCCTATAGCTCACTTCCTTCTGAAGTTTGTGTTGACGATGTCTACAATTACAATGAAAGCTTCAGGATTGAACCATCCAGCTCAGAGAACACAACACCAATATATATATATATATATATATATATATATATATATATATATATATATATATTCTTATTCTTCAAGAGTGCAGTATCTGGAGTCCCCTTTCACTCACCCTATTATTTTGAATACAGCAGAGATTGAATGGCAGTTGAAATTATGTGGTACACTGTATCCTATGCAGGGTTGATTATGTGGATATAAACCTCTATTGCAATGTTATGCTTCATACTAATACTAGCACACAACCAATACCACTTCCGACATAAGCATGTTACCCACTAAGTGGTCAGGTAACAAACGACCCTGTTTGCGGAAACACATCCAGGTGAAGAGTAAGATCGTTTAGTTGGCTACCAGAAACGAAAATACTAAAAGGTAACCATTTTCAACATAAAGTAGCCACATATCAATGTGTCCACACGGGGTAACTAAATTGAGCTTAGCAGGTTGACAACAGAAATATGCTAAGACCTGTTATTTAGCAATTCGAAGTAGGCATGAGGTCTTTTGTCTGCTGACTACTATGAAGAATTTCATTGCATCTACTTGATGTCATGTATCACATAAGCGGCGGGCTATTGCACTGCTGGATGAACATATGCCAAAGAGTTAACATCTCAGAGGTACATTGGCGTTTAGTGGTGCAATAGCTCGTCACTTATATAATACAGGACATCAAGTAGGTGTGATTAAACCGTTCACAGCAGTCAAAAAAAAAGACGTTTTATTATCTTCTTTATTATTCGAAGTTCACACTAATTACTTAATTTAAAAAGGGAGTATGTTGTATCTTTGTGTATTTATGGATAAAGGTGAATAAAAGTGAATTTTGACACACCTAGAATGAAATTCAGAACATAAAAGTATGCGAAACTAACAATCAGTTTCAATAAGGCTGAAATAATACTGGAACAACCAGTTTACATACGTAAGATAAAGCCACACCTTACAAAACTAAAGGTGAAATAAGGTTGTTTATCTTCTGTTGGGTAACATTTCCTATGGAAAAACAGAGGACTTATAATAAATTCTTTACAGTGAAATATAGCTGTGGGTGAAGTTGTTATTCATTCCTGATAACTGACTACCAGTTAGAAGAACTGGTGTATTTCACGAAATATTCTACTGGATTGTTAACCTTGATCTCTTTTTCAGTTTGAAGTTGATGTGTCATTGGTCTTGTGGCTATAGACTGTTTGTCATTAGTACTATATGTATAAGAATGAAATTAGCTGTTTGACTAAGATAAGAGTATTAGACATCAGAACAGAGTGATTGGGTGTTTAAATTGCACTCATATGATGTATTTTTATACACAAAAACCTATGTTTATTGTAAAACAAATTATAACAAGCAACTTATGGTCGAAAAAGGAAACCTGATTGGAATGGATTTGTTTTTATTCCTTTGGATTTTCAAATTCAGGCAACCCATCATATTGCGTGACTGATACTCCATGTTACCATGAGAGCAGAGAAACAAGCGGAATGCGTAAACATACTTTCAATTAGAATTTTAAATAACTTTTCTTTGGAATAGTCATCACTAATCAACAGTAACAAAAACAAATAATATGGGCTGTCTTGAAGTTTATTTGCATCAGAAATACATAACAGTCTGAAGTCAAGACAGATCATGATTGTAAAAGAAGTAGTTAAAGAATTTTCGTTCAACTGTACCTATTCAGGGGAATTCAACCTGTTCATAGTGCAATCACAATCAGCATACCAAAATTAATCGCATAGATGTTAATGAGAAGACTTACAATTGAGGGGAAGAAGCCTTATTTTATTTAACATGCTAAGGATTGCGTACAAATCTGGGATTAGTGTTAGATTCTAAAACACTAAAGCTTAAAAATCAAGAAAAAGAGATTAAAATCTAGAGAATTAGAATGTGTGAATTCAGGTTAGGCAACACAATCGATTAAATTCAATCCATCAACACTATTCGATAGAATATTTTGGCTTTATAGGACTGTGATCATTTTTTACGTTGTCCAGACAATGCACTCACACTTATTCATTTAAATAAACGATTCCGTTTGCGGAAAAAAGATAATGGATATGGAGGTCACAAAAAGTGAATTTGAAGGAGAAAAACTACTGAAGTCTATGCAAACAGTACAGCTGAATGAAATATAAAAAAGGTACGCATATATGAATAACAACCACATAAGATAGGAGTAACAGAAAGAAATGTTTGGGAACGTTTTTAAGACAGATTGCCCGTCGTTTGATGTGGACACGAATAGCTGTAGTCAGTGAATTGTCAGACATTTAATTCCTGGAAAATTATTTCGAGGTTGGTGTTTTTCTGAAGAACAGATCTGATTTTGATGTACTGTACTCAAATATCTCAGTGGCAACGCAACTGACTGCAACACTGGGTAGTGCGAGTTCAAATCTCACAGGTGGCATCAGTTTCCTCAAGGTTGCAGATACACCTTGGTGACGAATGCCAACAAGCACGAAACCTAGAGGTCCATAGCTTCCTGCCGATTGTCTCCAACCAAATAACATCCGACAAAGTGCACCGCGATGCTCAACCTCCTAGCTAGGTGGCAAGATTGCAAAATGATCGACAGAAACCGGTTAGCACTCAAGACAAGGTAACATGAAGTAGGAAATGTGGACCAATGGATTCCGACCTAATGGCTCAACTGTAATGTGCTGGCTACGGACTCTGAAGGTCCTGCGTTTGATCCCTGGTGGGGTCATGGGCGCACACTGCTGAGGAGTCCCATGCTAGGATGAAACAGCTGTCCAGTAATCTCAGGTTCCCAGTATTTCTCCAAATGAAGTCAGTCCATGAGGAATACTCCCAAATTGAGCATGAGATTAGTTGCACTCCACTGACCAAACAATTTACTGTAACCTAAATTAATGATTAATTTGCTAATTTCTATTAATTTCATTACTGCAGGACTGATATTTTTAGGGGAAATCACTAAAACTCCAAAAAAATCATTGTGGAGTCATCTAAATCTGGAAGTCTATTTTTATCGTAGAGTTGTGAAATGGTGAAAATTCTCACTACTTTTCGGTAATCTGCATATACAGTGTGATATAGTTAAGTGCTATTTTGTATTAGCTGAATTACTACACATTGGGGCCGATCTAATTTCTGACATATATATATATATATATATATATATATATATATGCACAGATGTTAGCCGTTATTCAAAAAAAAGTACCTAGTTAGTCAGATAATTTGTTAGAACAGTCAATGGTAGCATTCCATTCCAACGAATTAGGTCAGAGTATTATTGAATATATAAGTATTCGCTGGGATACAACAAGTGTTAGTTCACATTGACTGCACTGTTTAAAATTTATTGCATGAATGAGTTTTGTTTACGTGCCTACAAGTAATCTATACCAGATAATGTCAAACGAATAGGTGCTATTTATGTCGTATATGAACAACATTAATGCTAAATAAACGGAAATTAAATGCAACGAATATGAAAATGCATGAGCAGTAGAAATCGAATCGAAATCTCCGATGCACAAAATTCAATACAGACATTACTTTTTCCTACTTAACTGTTACGGAAACTACTATAATAAGGTTCTGAGGGTGTCAAGATATTCGCATCTTTAAGAAAGTGTCCCCCTTCTATTGCTCTACACTGTGAACTTTAGATATTACAATGATCACTATTGTTGATGGGTCTTGGTGTGTGATTGAGAAGTCTGTCGGGTAAGAACTCGACAAACAGGAAAATATCGTCAGAAATTGGTTAAGGTCTAGTTTTTTCGTTTGCTAAGAGTGATCATCTCGTCTATAGAATAAAAGAGGAAACCTGAGAAAAATAAATGGCATACAAGCACAGAGTGGTTACCAAATACCAAAAAAGACAGTGGAATAAGATTTGAACGCAAACAAGAATATACCAAATACCTATGACCAGCATACAGAATCACTGAGTAAGTATAGTATACGGAATGTGCTTAAACCTGCATTATTGTCCCCAAAAGATATCCACATCTGGTAGACAGATATATAAAATCAATATAGAACTTCGTGCAGAAACGAATCGGATCAATTTGCCACACTTCACAGTAGAATATAAACAACAGGTGGATAGAAAAAGATTGATATCAAAGTAGACAAAGTTGTGCGAAAGAATGAACAATTTGAAGATAGCAGTTAGTGGAAATATTCAAGCTTTAGAAAACATCAAAGAGTGAATACATCTGTGCCGCTGTGATGGATTTTCATCCATGTCATCAAGAGTCCTCAACCACTGATTCCTAGTTTCGGGGCCCCAATTAGCCAGTCCATATCTATCCACACGGCTCACACCAACAGTCGGGGACTTCATCGACTGATACCACGTCTTGTTCTGGTCATCCTGAACCTTCCTACAACCTAATCTAAATTCCTCCAGCACTGCAAGTCAAGGTAGACGGTGGCTCGGCACCCCGTCCAGCCAGCAGTACGAATTCGCTCTCGGACCTCCATCACAGTGTGGCAATTCCCACCATAACGGTAAATGCTTTTCACCTTGCTACTATCAAACAGACCTTTCAGGCATGGTAGGAATTGAAGGGAACAAGCCTTCTAGTCAGTGAAGGTCGTTAGGTCATTGCGATAAATAAGCCACACCACCACGCCAAGATCGCGGATATTGGATAGGTTTGTAAGCAAACAATATTAAAGCTGATAGGCGCACCATCTTACATTCATTTCTGAAAGCACAGTGACTGTCTTGTAAAAGTTACCGTTACTGTGAATAACTGCATAAATGATAAATATTGATCAGTAGGTTAGAAGCTCTCCGTTCTGGCATTCCCTCAGTCTTAGTGAGGTTCTTTAACAGTCGTCAATCGAGTATAATTGAACAAATAAGTTGGGTATCGTAAGCAGCTATGTATTAGGTCGATGTATTCCAGTACTTACTTGCTCAACAGTCGATTCACGGTTGTCACAAACCTGACGTATGCAATAAACCTACTAAGCCAAACAAAAGGAGAATAGGTGTAAGGAATGATTGCAAACAGCATGGATAAAAAATAAGTGTGAACGTTGTTTAAAACTGTTGCAAATTTTGTTTAAATGAGTCAAAAACCAGTGCAGTGTAAGTGAAGAATAATAACCTTCATCAATTCTTCAGAAAGGTAGTCTATTTAAAGAGGTTAGTAGAACAACAGTCACACAGAGGGATAGGTCATGTTCTCATGCTACAGTCTTTGGTTAGCATTTTCCCTGTTTAGTATGGTCTGCTTTGTTCATTGCAACTGACCTACGTGTAACCATGACAACTGCAGTGAGACGAAATTTATAGCAAGACGGTGACCTTGAATCTCAATCAATATACTTTAGATGGAGACTCAACAAAACTGAGACACAATCAATTCAGTCACTTAACACAGATTACGAAAGCAACAACAAAAACAGGAAAACAAGAGCAACTTACAATAATGATACATCGCTAAATGCACTTGAATTTGTAATGAACACATTTTCACCATTCGATCTATTCGCATAAGTGCTGTGAAATGATTTCTGACAATAGTCAAGTTGTTGCGCCCATAGGAAGTGGCCAATTTCGCATAATACACATATAATTATTGATGGTATGAAACGAGAACATGTCACCAAGGCAAAACGTATACACCTCTACACATTCGTAAAGGAAAAAGCGAACAAATCAGTTCACATATGATAAAATAAGTATAACATTTGACTCATCAACAAATCTGGGTGAAATGGAGCGGTATAGTTGAGAGTTAAGTAGAAGTGCTTTGTTCATTGTCAAGAAAGTTTGGAATAACAAAAATGGATGAGATGAAGTTGAATACTACTTTCCAGATTCTTGAAAAAATCCATCTAGTTCGCTCTGATAAAGTAAGGCAATCAAGATGGAATGCCATTTCGGATGAAGTGAGATAACCTCAGTATACTGAACTGCATGAAAACCCAACTAAAGAAGACCTTAATCAGCAGATGGTACTTCAATTTGAGCATAAGATTAAGGGGAACTGGTAGCGATAAAAATCCTGATAACTCTTTGGATTATCCACAAACGATGAATTCAGAAAGAGTGAACTAGCAACGTGAACGAAACGTAGTGATAATGAGGAAGTTCTCATGCAGTTAAATATAACTAGAGAATCGAAACTCTCCGGTTACCTACAATATCTACGTTATACAACTTAAAGAAAATCCATACAGTTATAAACTAAACATCGTTAATTTCACTAAGAAGAATGAACATAATGTTTTTGTCTATAGCCAGTAAGTAACTACAATATTTTCAAGTTGAAATTGCTGGTAAATTGCTCCATCAAAAGACACCTACTGAAGAGCGATGACATATGTAGTGGATATTTTTGGTTTGATAATCTTCACCTTTACAACATTGTGTGATTAGGCGCATTGACATTCATAATTCTTATTCTTTCATCTTCCTGCATCGTAAATATATAGTAACGGTTCTTTTGAACACAAGAGCAATAATTGCTTTTCTTTTTATTCAACTAAATGTAGATATATCAGTCAGAATAGAAGTATCTCATGTTGACAGATGGCATACTTCAACTTTTTTGGAATAATTCTGTACAAATATTTACGCTCTTAGTGGCATGCATAACGAACTATGCAATATCAGTTTTCAGCAAAATCAAGAGGTGTTTGGAACATTCCCGAAAAGATGTTTTAGACAAAACCATGGTCTAAAAATTGCACGGAACCCATAATAATAACTAAGAAGTGAAATCCCACTAATACGAATGAATTATTGAATTATTAAAAATGAGAGCAAAATGTGTACAACAGACTACTTTTCACTCACCAATGACTATGAAGTTAATCGCGTAAAAACGCATTCAACATGTCAGCCAATGTTTTATGGATGTCTCTCTCTAACAGAAAATCCCAGACAATAGTTCAGCCCAACCAATCAGAGATAGTCTTGATATCAAGAAGTAACGAATTTCGGTCTGGAATACATGTGACGGTGTTGAAGTGGCCAACGGAGGGTGATTACACGATGCATGCGTCAAAGACCTGAACGAAACCAAGTCTACTTCCTGAAGATAAGTTTTCTACGCCTTTTAGTGCAGCCTTCGAATTACGATAACAGTCACTACTTTAGATACTGCTGGTAGTTAACTGACATGCTGATGATTATCACACACACTAAGGGAATCCATTTTGAAGATGGGTAAGAAATTGGCCCTCTTTCAAAGTGATGGAACACTCTCAGTTTGACATACGTTCCCAAACAATGTAGCCAGTTCCCTGGGAACAGTTTTTGTCCTCATTCTTAAAAAGAATAGCGAGTAGATTGTCTGGGTTGGGTACCTTATAACACCTCAGAACTTGGAGTTATTAACGAATCTTCGCTTCGTTAGATGGGTTGGTGTTAACCGACCATGGAGCACAAGACGTCAGGTCGGTGTATTTAGAGGTTTATCATTAGCATGATAATCGCATAGCTTTATTTTACTACAGCTAACAATTACTACAGTTAGCTGAACATAAGAATTAATAACCACATGTAACATACAGCACAATCCACTAAATGACCTTTTTTATTGTTCATGATCAACGTTCTGAAATGCTACTTTGAAATTTATACAAAATCCAATTACGTAGTATTGGATAAGTGAGAAAGACACTAATCTATTTTTCCGGTTATTGTGACTGGTTTACGGGTCATCAAACATGGTTAGATAGATCCTCTTTCCAAGGTTTTTTTAGGAAACAGTAACCATTTGTCAAAATGAAAACGGTCAGTCATTTTGCGCGCAAACGAAATACCCTATTTTGTTTAAATAAAACTTCACAATTGCTTTGCCACCCATTCAGCAACTGATGGGTTACAAGCCTAGGATGAACTGTTTCTCTTTGTCCCTTTATTAAAGTCATCAACAATTACAGCCTACTAATATTACGACGCGCAGATAAAAATAGTCATGACTTCATGCAAATTTTACTTCTTCACGTGATAGTCAGTAAACAACTCCCTACTACCAACTGAATTGACGTTTTCAACAGAATTGAATATACAAAATTGTGTTACGATAACGGAAAAAAACTTCAGGTTGACTTTTCTATACCGAATATCTATCGTTATTTTCACTAAACTTGAGTATTATTGCTAAAGGTATGGCTTGGCTTACACAGTGAGATGGACTGAGAAACCTTTTTCGTACTTTATAAACATGTTTTCATGGTGAAACAATTAAACTAGGTGTTGTAACTTCTTACATTAACAGCTGTAACACGCACGGTTCAGATAATCAGATGCCAAATGAAAAGTTTTGGAAAAACGCTATAGTTGTTTAGCAACTGATGAGCTTCTGAACTCTAAAATATCTCATAAGGGTTAGGAGTAAACAATCATCGTAGGCTGAAGATTAGGCGAGTCTGAACTCTGAAAACAGTAAAACGTAAACATCATTATAAGCACAGTACAGTCTATACAGATACATTTTATTCAGTAACTTGGTGAGTGATCTTCATTTATTAGCTCACCTTTTTAGTGAACAACTTATTACGTTTAATTGGCGGTTCACGTAACGGTTGATCTTGTTCCACACGCCTGTCAATTAAAGATAAACTTAAAGCCGGGATGACAACAAAAAGAAACCATAATACTTGACCAATACTGAAGTTTGGTTCTAAATTACAATTTGAACTGAAGCGTAACAAATTGACATTGGTTTGCATATCGGATCTACTCAAGTTATTAAATATTTCCATTGGACCAAAAACGTAAGATCGAAATGGTTGTGCAGGTAACCAAATTAATTCATTCTCATGAAGATTAGATTTCATATTCAACAAACTAACAGGTCGCGTAGGCAATCCAACAATCAATAACACTAACTGCAACAAACCAGCTGATAACGGTGTTGCAGAACTGAATATTAGGCAGTGATAAAGATTGTTGACACTGATATGAGCCTGAATAAAAACAAAAAATAAAATATTATATAAATATAAATATAAATATAAATATATATATATATATATATATATATATATATATATATATATATATATATATATATATACATATATATATATATATCCTTAGGCGTAAATCATGTTGCACGAGTGATAGTATTACCCCATTGATTAAATTCGATTATCAGAGCAGGATTTGAATTCGCAGTAGGTAGTCAGTAGACTAACCGATGAGTTCCTTCTTCAGTTATTCATTTCAATAGTTTAGGAAATATTTTCAAGTCACCAAACTTAGCGCACACGAAACAACCTTGGGATGACAATCAACATTACCATATAATCATTAGTATTGACTATAATCTACAGACTTAAGTATACATTGAGACAGAAAGTTGTGACTCACTGCTCTCTAGAAACTAGACTTCTAACTAGCGGGTCACAGGTCCGAACTCAGCTACTACTACCAAGATTTGGGTAGTCAAGTAGTTTCCTTAGGCTACACGCAATAGGAATGGCCCATTGCCAACTGTACGAAAGTGTACATTATTGCTGAGTTAATTTCGATTCCCATCATTAGTATTTACATAAATACTATTTAAGTGGTAAAGAAAAGTATTTTACACCAAATTTGTCCTATGAGAGGAAATAATAATGAAAAGAGTTTGCAGATTAAGTGATTTGGCGCATAACTGGTTGAGAACTACAAGAATTTTAATTTCGAATTATCATTTAAAACAGATGATCTTGAGTGAAATCATTACGTAGACTGAAAAACCTTTAAATCATTCCAAGTGTGACGCATAATGTAGAACGTCGTAGCTGTAAGTAACTTGTTTACTTGTGCTTCAGATGATTGCAGTAATCAGATATTTTCGGTATATTATTTTCAGTTGAACGACTCAAAGTAATAAATTTCAGACCTCAAACCAAGAAATATAGTTCGACATATGAATCATCACATCATCATATCAAAACTATTGTCAAGCGGTCAATATGCCCTTTTTTTAGCTTCGTTCTCTTGCAGTATGGATGAAATTTAGTTAAATGTTTGGTTTATCTACTCAGATGACACTTTCGAAGAACTCCAAATTATCCACGACCTACTACTCAGTAGTAATGGATATCCAGAAAAGTTTCTGATCTTCAAACCAGAGTACCGACAGCTTCCAAGAAACCGTTGCCTCTAAGACTACAGTTTCAGGGTGATATCAGCGAAATTGTGACAGCGCCTAAAAAAAGCCATAAGGCGATCATTTAATGCAGCAAAGTTATGCTGGGCATTCTACGGTCGGCCGACGATGACCTTATGAGTCAAAGACAGGCTGCCTGACTTCGCCTCTTCTACGTGGACTTACCAGTCCAACTGCTCCTATGGAGCTAGTTACATTGGAGTACAGTAAAGCAAGCCCGTCGTCAAATCACCGAACATCACCCGTCACGGCCAAGTAAAGGACAAATAAGTTCAGCACGGAACTCAGTACTCTCTCATCTGGTCGACACTGGTTATCCAGTTATTGTTCCCAAAGCCTTTAAAGTTAGTTATCATACTCTTTTTAATCTCACCTACGCTCTATGAGTTCAAAGTAGATTTATTGAAAGACAGGGTGTAGTTCATTAGAAGGAGCAGGAAGTTTTTACGCGATAACCAAAGAGAAATTAGTTTTGCTTGCAAGTTTATAAGACCCTAAGTTTCATTATCATTGAATGCGTAACTGCAGTTTAAGAAGACTGAACACAAGAACTAAGCAGCTTTCAGGTTTGAATTTGGGTATGTGGACCGAATTTCTGTTCTTTGTGAGAGTTTGGACCAAGAGTATTCTTATCTGCGCCAAACACTAACCACATTTGTTTATCTGTAGAGGAGTGACTCTATTAGCACTTGTCTTTAAGCAAAGGAGTACCTAGTAATTGCACAGCACTCCTGAAGACCCTTCCTTTGAATACTCATTCAGGGTTTATCATCGATCACTTTTTTAAATGGTTAAATCAAATGGTGTTCATCAGAGGTTCTCCTTATTCCAATTTTTATTCAACTTTATTATTATGACCTCATACACTGATTTTTTCCACATCATTCCTGAGTATAATCTACGCATATAGATGGCATAGCCATGTTGGATGACAATGCTGAGAAAATGTAAGCATCTAAACACTGCAAACGGCAGACAGAGGGTAGAATCATGAAAAAGTATATTTATGAACTGAAATCTATTTGATACTTATTTATACATTCCAGCATGAACATAGTTCTGGTTGTATCGCTCTCACCTCACTTATAGCTGATACGCTTCTCAGATGGATAATAAATTTCTACTAATTTACATTGTGTCAGACAGGCCACTAAGAAGTTATTCGCATTCTAGGTGCCGAGTGTACAGCACGCAAACTTGACATTTGTTGATTGAACTTGGTCGATAAATTGTAAGACATTGAAAAGTTACTTCATTGTTCTACCAGTATGAAAGATGCTGAATAAACTAAAGGTATTTCCGAGGTATAGTGATAACGTTATCGATAAAACGAAGGCTAGTAAAAAGTTGACCAATCTAACTCTTTTCAGCAAACTGATCAAGGAAGTAATATCTATCTACGGTAGTCTTGACTATATCATGTACGTTCACTTCTTCCAAACAAGCGTTTGACTTTATTTGTCCATAAATAAGTCAGAGTAACATTGATTTCTTCCCAAAACGTTCTAATTTCATAGAAATTCGGTAGAACTTTCCCTTTAATATCTACTAAACCTACAACTTCGAATGTGATAGTGACAACAGTAGGTCAGATTCAAAAGAGAAGCTACATCATCGTTCGCACTGTAAATCCGAACGAGCTTGATTTAAATAAAACGCTCGTTCACTGTTGAAAACACTTCGTTTTAGTGATTACAGTTGGCTTAAGAAATGAGTGACATTTACAAACAGTTCCAAAATTTAGATTCAAATTTACAATGAACGCAAAAATTTAATTTGGAGGTTTGTGGGGATTTACTGATTTCATGGTGGCACTTACCACGGACTGACATCAGTTGGAAAACCATCGAAAACCTGAGAGCACTAGAAAGCTCTTCCGTTCTTTTATGGGACTCCTTCCTCATCAGGGGTCGAGTCGAGTACCTTCAAGTATCGAGGCAAGCACGTTGCTATTGAGCAACTGAATTAAAACCCAGTCATTCACATTTTCCTACTTCTGTTAATTCGCGATGTAGAGAGACCATCATGCAGTGCCATCGTTGAGTATTCGTTCTCATATCCAACTTTTTTGAATCAATTTCGCAATTACATTTACTACAATTCTAAAATAGTGAAATGTTCTAGCAACTGAATAATAACTCGTGTTACTTTGTTATATATCTTTACTTCCAGCAGTTTACTGAATTTGTCGGTTAAACTACCATTTAAACATCAACCACGTATGACACGTTCCCCGACGCATTGTGATTTATAAGTTAAAAATTTCTATTAACTAGTAATCAGTCACTGACTTACACATAAACCGTTGTCAGGTTATCGAGGTGTAGTGGACACACCTGTTCAGATATCGCGTTTAGAGCCCATACCGCTCATTAAGACTGAATTCAGTTCATTTCATCATGGTAGTGTTGACAAAGTTCTCACTTCTCTAAACCAAGTAATGTAAAGCTTCATAAAACATAATCCTAGAAACTTGAAAAATAAACAAGCAAAAACCGTGGAGCATTTGTGTGACTAGGAAGACGAAGTCGAACTTAACGGCCAGCACTAGTAGTAAGACATATTTCTCCCGACTTAGCTGTTGTGTTTCCTCAACTAATACATCTAAAACCTGCTCTGTTCAATGAACAACGTACCTAAGTGAAGTGCTACACTTGGTGAATGCGAAATGCTGATCTGTATCTCAGCCAAAGGAATCTTCTACACCAAGGCATTTTAGTTGAATTGCTTAATTAATTTCTGACTCATACATCATATCTTTTTCAAGAAAACCTGGATATTCCACACTGACAATATCTGGTTTCTCAGTAAGTCAGTCAAAGGTAACAGCTTTACAACACGGTAGTCAAGAATAAGTAGCAATTTTACTAAGTAAACAATCTAAGATGGAATTTTTCATGGCTGGGTGACAAATAAAATGTCTGACTTGCGCATTTTTATTTATTATTTTTATAATAATTTGAAGCAAAGCAAATTTTCTGTACTGTGTAGATTCATCATGGTATCAGCGAAACATTGCTATGTACATAGTAAGTCGATAGATAAATCTCATAGGAAAACGGACTTCAAGTTAGAATTAAGTAGATAATAACTTATTGGCCTAGTGACTCCCAGGTTCAAACTCTCCTCAATGTAAATAGGCCTGAATAACTAACTGCATAGTATCATAGAATATTCATACATTAGATGAAAATAGTTTACTGTATAAAAATGTACCAGGTTGCTGAATGACAGATATTTCTACAAACGGCTTTATTTTCATCTCCTGGTTAGCATAATACAGATGCATAGCGTTATTTCGGTCTTAAATGATTGCAAATATTTGGAGGAAGTCTTGAATCCAGTTATTTGGCGCTTTTAAAATTTTCTGATCAAATGTCGACATGGGCATCATCACTAGTAGGTGCATAACTGGCGACAAAAGTCAATATATGTTATCCATCCAGTATAGAATACAGTCAAGTTACATGATTTAGTCATCGAATCGCAAGTATGAAAAATCAAATTCGGTCAATAACAATAAAAACGGGAAAACATGGTATTAATCAATAGTTATTTAAGATGATTTGCAGAGTTTCTCGCTAAGCGTATCTTGATGAGAATCGATTACCATGTCAACAGATAGTCCATTCAATTCAAACAGGCTACTACATTGTTCACTTACCTCTACAATGAGATCATAAACACGAAATCCTTCTTTCTCCATATCCAGTAAACAGGGTGTAACCAAATGGATGAGATGTGCAGCAATATCAAACATACTCACACCAGTAGAACTATTTTTTTGACTGGTGAAATCGAAATGGCTTTTTGAGCAATGATATTCTTTTGGCTAAAAATAAGTTTTGCAGTAATTAAAAAAAATAATGTGGGAGTTAAACCTTGGGAGGTTAGCAAACAACAGTACACAACAAAGAAAATTCAACAGGTAACTAGACAATAGAGAAATTTTTGATGTTGGTAACGATGATCGCCAACACACTACCAACCAATTACATTTTTTTATTTTGGTGGTAGAGGTGATTTTTTCGAAAAATAAGGAAATTTTACTTGATAACAAAGTAACTGCTGAGAAGCCCTTGAAAGTCACTAGTTGAACTCAGATTCATGATTATGATTATTACATAGAAGGCTGCTGAACACAACTCACCACTTTGTATTATTAATGAAATGTTTCTTAAAAGGTGATCATATTTTTCAAAGAAACGTACAAATCATTGGTGTAATTTACCTGTTTAAAAGCAATTATGAAATTGACGAAGCTTGATAAATAATAGGATTTCAATGAGGGCTCATTTTATTCACCTCAAAGCTTCTTACAGTCAAGTTCAAAGTGTTTGTAAAGCAATTTATATAGGACAATCCTATGAGAACAGAATGACATGAGAGATATATCTACGTAAATTCTGAAAAGTTGGAAGAGGGAATTTAAGCGAATATGTATTTTCGGTAAATTGTCGTCAAACTTTACAATTACATTCAGAGATTGCTCAACATAGACATCTGATTAATTGATAGAATTGAAATACATCAGTTAGAGGAAAACAATAAAGGTGATAACCACCATAATAAAATCTTGCTAGAGTTTGTAGAGTCTGAGTAGTTAATTATTCTAGATGCATGAGTCGATTGCCTTTCTAATTTAACAACAGAATTTACTGTTGGATAGAAAACATGGTAATCGATACATCTTTAGGTCCTTTTCCAGGCGACACGGTAAAAATGGATCACTCTGTCTAGCCCAACAAATAAACTATCCGTTCATTGCGGAGAAACGAATGACAAATTCATTCTGTGCAAACCATCAAATGGTAACGCAGAAAAGATTCTATCTAATTTCAGATGTCTAAAGGAAATGCAGTAGCAAAACTATAAACCTGAAGACACAAAAACCTGGGCGAGAATTCTCCTCATCGCAACACTATTTTTGAAACTTTCTACTCGTTGTATGGTGTTAATTAAGTTGAAGGATAGGCTACCGCATCTTGCTAGATATAAGTGTACTTACAAATCGAATTGCTTCTATAAAATTAGTCACATACGTAGAACAGCCTGGTAAACCCATAATTTCTTTACTAAACACTGCCCAGAGTGGGTAGGTAAGAAAAAGTAGGGTCTATCAAAACCCTACTATGCGACCATCAACTGGATAATAAGCTTAAGATTGATAAAACCGTTCTATACAAAACGCCAGCGGAATCACAAGCTTTTACGCGTCTGATTACCAAGCATAGCATAGATCATAGCAATTAAAATCTTCAAATTTAATCGATGTATACAAAATGTGTTTGTTTGACTTTTCTCTCTCTCCTATAGCCTTCACCTTCAACCCCGATACAAGAAATTTCCTTGTTGGTCAAAAGGAATGAATGTAAAACTTATCTTCTTTGAACTGTTGTCGTTATCGAAACCAGTAAACCACATCCGACTTTAAATTTGATGTTTAGACCTCAGTTTCCTGATCTATCAGATACTTAACCACTTTACTATCCAATCGCTATGCGACAATAATTTGTTTCTACACACATTTGCAACCCACTCATATATTTATAATGATTGACTAGTAAGACTAGATATGCTCTTGCAAGATTTTATTATTGTGATCATCATGAGTGAAATTAAGACCTGATCAGCAGCTAGGTCTCGGAGCTCAGTTGGTATAGCACCAGACCGGTAACCCAGAGGCCATTGGTTCCAGGTCCCGTCGCAACCCCGATTTTCATCTCAACTTCAATCATCACCCAATATCAATCTGCCAAGCCGCGACTATCTCAGATAAGCACACCGATTAACACGTTAATCGTTACGCACTAATGCATGCAACCTAATTATATTACCCTTAATAGTGTCAGGTGTCTACATTGAATGCAATTGTAAGGCTTGACAAGAATTTACTGAGTTTGTGTATATCTTAAACTGTGTTTACCAATAATTACAATGAAAATATTTTAGTATGAAAAGTGTTTGTATGAGTTCGTACGACTTAATCAAACTCTTCAATTTTGATCACATCACTGTGGTTACATATGAACCTAAACGAAATACACAATAAAATGTTCCAGTAGGGGTAGTCAAGATGTAGCTATCGAAATAAAAATTCAAAGTCATCTACCTTAGACTAAAAATTATTTGTGCTCACAACTATTAGGAACAAAATTATATGAAGTCACTTCGGAGATTTCATCATCAGCTGTTGACAGACCTGAAAACCGAAATATATGAACGAAATAATTATATATTCCCATCAAATATATGGAGAAATATTGGTAGGCAGAGGAGATAACATCATTTATGTCACCAATACCAGCGTTTAGTGGATGAACAAATAACAGAAAGGTATGGAATTATGAATAACTTTTCAGGTTGTCACGCTAGTATTTCTACATAAAATAAACGCTTCTCTAAGGTATGCATGGATATATACAAACCGAATCACGCACAAAACAAGTACACTTCATGATATTGTATTCATCTTGGTGACTCCCAATAGAATTCAGAACGCCCGTTTCGTCCTATTTGGGACTCGTCAACCGTGTGTACCTGCATCCCAGTGAGTGACATTGTTCCTACTGAGACTAGAACTCAGTACCCATCGTTTCAAACGCCAAGGCGCACTGTGCACTGGGTTTGAGTCCCAATGGGAACAACACCACCTGGGGTGCAGGTACACCCAACTGATGATTCCAAACAGGACGAAATGCGCATCCCGGATTCCACTGCTAGTCACCAAGATGCATAATAACATCATGAATATCCGGAAGTATCGAGGCATCCGCATAGGAATCCATGTGCCAACAGTGGTCGAACAATTTGATCCTGTATAGTAACGAGAAATTATATGTATCAAACAACAAGTGCACTTCACTGTTAAAATTTCTTTGGTAGTACCGCTGGACAGTCCGTTCTCTGTACACATGAAGTTGATTTTCAAAGAACGAACGTGTTAACTACACTACTTCAAAGCAGTCTGCTAAGAAGGTTGCTGGCAATTTTTGTATGGTAGTCAGTTACATAATATTGACATTTAATCATTGTTTTTCTTCATTCTCTCGCTAACTTCTCTTCACCGCTTTCAGGGTGTAATTTTTAGTAAATTCACGTGATGATCTTAATCCGACGAGACTTATGTAACTTATAAAACCAATTTCCCGTTTCTGAGAACATTTATTCTTCCCTTCTATTATAAATCGCATGTTATATTGTACCATAAGATGGCGCAGATCTTCATAAGAAGTCCGAAATCCCTGAAGCTTTACAGAACCAAAGTTATTGTTCATGTATCCACTCTCCTATATATAAGTCAGTAAGGCGGCCTGCTTAAATTTTGGGTCACTAAAAACTTACCACAGATTATATTCCATCAAATTCTTCCTTTTTAGTTTGTTTTAATCTTTTAAATGTCTTTTGAACGCATTATGTACTCTTGCACCTTTTTAAAATGTTTTCGACCTTTTATTTCTCAAACTAAGAACAAAGCGAAGGAAAAACTTTAAGCCAGCTGCAAATGGATTTGTAAATGCTCAGAAATACACCACATTACTATTCCTAGGATACATGTATGGGATTGTGAATTTCTGTACTGGTTGACTGAACTGCCACCATCAAAATTACACTCGATTTTGTATTAATTTTGGAATCAAGAACAGATACTAGAGTAAAACTACCTGTCCGTTTTACACTTATGCCTTCAATACTGTTATTATTAACACTATGCAGACGTAATAATTATTTCTTTTAAAAATGTACGGAAAGCGAATTCGTTGAAATATTCCATGCTAAAAATTCTATACTGTACTGTTTCGAATAAAGCGAGTATTATTATTATTATCCTTTATGGATTCACAGGCCTCATAATAATAAACTGTATGCAAACTATGGTGACGACATAGTAAACACACTGTTTCAAAATTAACTCATTCAATGAATGACGATATCCACCATGTCCAAACACACGCTATCTCACCACACAACTACTCACAAAGCATCTCCATCGTATGCGATAAATCCTACGTAGAAAACGCTCACAAAACACGTACAGTAGTCGCAAATCCTCAGCTCACAGAGTCTACATCACATAGGAGGAGAGAACTACACTCACCCAAATCTTGCCTTGTATACTCAACCTTGTCCAGACGGACTAACGCAATGACGATGACAGATTAATGTATGCTACTCTCATTTTCGATACACGCTACGAAATCTCGTGAGTCTTACTTCGACAACATCAAAATCAACACAACAACTCAGATACACAAGTCTTTCGACAACTTTAAACATTTCACAATCATGAATGAGTGCATGTACACATCTATCAACCTTCTGAAAGCACTTTGCACTTCCATGGCATACAAAACACTTACCATTCTCATGTACACTTATCACTAACTGATTACGTGATCCGATTAGCTTGGATTTTGTCGCATAGTGAAACGATATCATCGGCATACTCAAGATCGAAAAGTCTCTCACCAGCCAGAAGATCTATACAACCACAATCATCATCATCATCATGCAATTCCTTCAGATTTGTTTGAAGAATGTCAGCGATGGAAAAGTTAGAAAAGAAGGGAAATTCGGAAACTCTCCCTAGCCCCAGCATTGGTTTTAGAAAATGAAGGTGACTTAGTACCCTCACGGAATCTCAGGTGTCTTTTCTGGGGTATTCAACGTGTCAACAAACGTTTCACGGACAACCCTCTCTAACAGATAGTTCCAAATAATAGTCCAGTCAGTCAAAGAGTCTTGGTATCAAGAAACAACGAATCTGATTAATGTAAGTGTAGAACTTGAGCACTGTGGCAGAATTCGACTCCATATTATAGATTATTATTATTATAAATCAAATTGACAAATCTAATATGGAACAACAAATTTTAGCCTGGAATGCATATGATAGCGCTGCAGTTTCCAGCGGAAGATCAATACGTGATGAATGCATCAATAACCTGAACCAAATAAAGCCTGATCCTTGAAGATCAGTTTCCCCACGCTTATAGTGGAGCATGCGAATTATCATAGCAGTCAATACTTTAGATGTTGCTGATAGCGAACTGATTCTCTTATGGTTATAGCATACTTTAAGTGAGCTCCGTTTCTGAGTGATGGAACACTCTTAGTCTGTCATACCTTTGTAAATAATGTAGTCAGTTCCCTGAATAGTAGGGACGAATTTCACTGTTTAGCAGACCAAGTTGTATACGGTGGAATACAGTTAAAGCACTAAAATATTGTTTCAAATGATCATGTTTATGTCACGATTTTAAATGTGGGATATCAATAATAATAAAAATCAACTTTCGATGACCATACAAACTCACTTGTTTACAACTATTCAATCCATTATTTGCAAATTCACATGGTGAATATGGTAGAATAGGTTTAACAGCTATGGCTACATCACTGTGCATAAATAAGGCGTAATTGGTCAATGAATAACAGCTTCCAACTAGGCAAACAGTGTCACCATATTCTTGCATTATCCTCACCATTTCACCAATGGCTATGAACAAAGGTAAATAAGTGATGCATATTAGCGTGGACCTTCCTCACAGTTAACTATTATTTCATATAATTTATGCTTAAAGAATATACCACATATAATTAAAAGTTTAAGCAACATCTGCTTCAGGCTGGCTAACGAACTACTGGATCAGGCTGATGTCTAGGTTCGTTTTGAGATATTTTGAATACATTTAGTTGACCGTGTTATAATGACATTTTAGTGTTGAGAAGCATTTCAATGCAAAATACGTTTTCAATTATATTCGAGACAGCTGAAAATGCTGCTACCTATGAGGTAATGCTGTCCGTAAAGACTAAAACTTAGTAACCAGTATTAGGGTGATAACTGCTAGGCTAAAACCACTGACCTTAACTCTTTGTGCTGTAGTGGTTACTAGTGGCTCTGATGTTTGAAGTTAACAGTGCTTGTTTTGAATACTTAAAGGAAATATACACTAAAGATAATGTGAATACAGTCAACTATTAAAATTGAAACAATGGGAGGAATTGGAGTTGTACTTGTTAGTTGGTTGGTGGCAATCGGCAGGAAGCCCTGGACCTAGGTTTCGTGCTTTTTGGCACTCGTCAGCAAGGCGTATCTGCAACCTCGACGGAACTGATGTCCCGCCTCAGATTCGAACCCGCGTCACCCATTGTAGTCGGCGACTTTACCACTGAGGTATTCGGGCTGCGATTGACCTCATATAGGACTGGCTTACATGTATTGATTGGTCACGGGAGTGCAACCAATTTCATGTTGTCTGGTTCTGAGTGCAGATCGAACCCGCGTCAAATCTGAGGCGGGACATCAGTTCCGTCGAGGTTGCAGATACGCCTTGCTGACGAGTGCCAAAAGCACGAAACCTAGGTCCAGGGCTTCCTGCCGATTGCCTCCAACCAAATAACATCTACTAATGTGCACCACGATGCTGAGCTTCCTAGCTTGGTTGCCACATTGCAAATATGATCGATAGGATTCGGTCTGCTCTCAGGACTATACAACATGGAATTGGTTGCACTCCCATGACCAATCAATACAGAGTTGTACTTATCAATGAAATAAACAATTTGATCTGTTCAGAGTGAGTTATACTGATTGCTAGGAATTCAGTCGGCCAACGTTCCAATGTCATCCTATGTATCATCAGTGCATCAAAGTTTCACAAGGATATGAAGTAATCGGTTGTATGTTGCGATTCATAACGTGAAACTCTGCCTGAGTCTAATCTGATTGGTCATTTGGTTAGTGTGGGTGTGCACCAGAACTGATTGGCTGGCTTTTTCCTTTCAGTTTTCCCAAAGGGGTGTGCAGCTGTGTGATTGGTTGACTGTTTGATTAAAGCGCTAACCAACAACATCGATATGACCTCAGTGTGGTACAAATAAAGAAACAAAGTCAACCAATGATAAATTTACGCTCTCCTCTGAGAAAACTAAGATGAAAAAATCGTGCAATCAGGTTCAAAATACACCCATACACTCACCAAGTGACTGTCTAAGTTAGACTGAGACAGAGTAGCATGTTATAAATACCAACCAATGTACAACTAATTACTTTATTTCCCTTATGAAGCTCTGACGCACTGATGACGGTGTACAGCATAACATTGAAACGTTTGCAAAATAAAAACCCTAGCCCACAGAACAACTCAACCTTAACAAACGCTGAGCTACATTTCACCATCATCAATATTAACGTAGGTTGAGGCATTACTGCTATATCTCATATCAGTTCATGAAGTTACAAGCAATCAGATGAAACAAAAATGAAAAGTCGGTTAAAAGCAGTAAAAAAGAGCGGAGAGGGATGAGAAAATGCTGAATTCAGTATAGTTATTAAGATTAAGGTAATGTATGGAGACATCCACTCCAGTGACATCGATTTGCAGTCATATTACATAGTCTGCAAATACAGGTTTTTGCTGTCACACGGACCCTTCTATCTCCCTCTCTACATAGTTCAGACCAACAGTTAAAGACTTCATGTACTGATTCTATGCTTAATTCTGTCAACCCCGAGCCTTTTCCCTGCCTGAACCTGCTTCAGCTAACATTGTGTCACGAGGCAGACAAAGACTATCTTAGTGGATGAAGGTTCACGACCACACCAACTAACTTTCCTCTTCCCCGTAGAACTCTATACCTGACTTCTGTGTTACTGAAGTAGTGACACCACAAGACACACATGGCCTATGTTACGGAGGCAATGGTAGTAAAACACCTGAGGTCTCCTCATGTCCTTCACCTTTAATAGCTATGTTTCACAGCCATACAGCAGAAAAGAGTGAATTGCAGCGCAATACACTCGATACTTAATAGACAATCGGATATCATGGAACTCAATCAGAGGTGGAAGCCAGTCAAGCCCAAAGTATCCGCGCAGAGATTTCATCGGCTACTGACCCAACAGAGTTGATCCGACCTCTCGGGTAGGTGAAGTGTACGATGCAATTTTCGACAATTTGATCTGTATTTGAAATAAGAAAAATTTCATTCTCTGCAATATTGGTAAAATACATTCAGGAATAAGCAAAGTAGTAGAAACATTAGGCAACTATTAAAACAGGCTAGTATACTATAGAAAATATAACTTAAAAATAATAGCAGTTGCATAACATAAACTAACTTACCTTTAGGTGAACAGTCAGTAAACAAAGACACTTGTAGGGGAACATTATCAACATTTTCTAAATGTGGACGAATGCCTTCAATTCCGTATGGAAGTCGAGACTGTAAAAGTCAGAAATAAGTTTATCGGAATATATGTATAGAAGAAACACTTACATTTCTGAGAACAGAAAGTTATTAGAAACGATTGATACAGTAAACCCAACAGGAACATTAATGTGAAGGTATACCCAGTTTAGACAGTGTTGATATGAGCTGTGATGGAGAATGTAGACTCCCAGATTGGGATTCACACGACAACCTAGATGGACGACTGAAGACCGTACGTAACATAGCTCATATTCGGTCGTCGTGAAAATGTATTAACATCTTATCTCCATTTTAGTCGCTATACTATACTTTTTCATTTGCTTTCATTCCTCTTCTTATAACTTTCAATAATAATTACTTTAATTTCTTTAACTTTTATAGAATGATGTATCACCTTGAAGGACTGATATGAAGAGTGATAAAACAAACAAAGAGACAGATAAAATGAACGTAGGACCTCGTCCACATGCGGATCGGTTCAAGTTGCCACACTTCACAATCGAATATAGGAAGTTATTTTCCTTCTTCATTGTGGTCAGAGCTCACTGGAATCAGTCTTCTGGCATCAGTCAGTTCGGATGATGTTGCGGAAATCGAATCGCACTTGCTGACATTCAGGTGTAGATTACCAACTGTTTCTAAAGCAAACTGAATATCATGTTGTTTCCTCAGGATGAGAATTGATGTCAAATTCCCCCCCAAATACGTACTTGGCGTTCTCCTCTTCTACTCGAGAATAGACAGGCTTTACTACCACCTGTTTCCTGAAACCAGTAAGGCGCAGCCATACACTAGCCCGCACTAGCGAGTGATCGGAGTCCAGATTGGTACTCCAGAAAGAGCGGCAATCCTCCAAGGATGGTTAATGGCAATATGATCTATCTATGTCTATCGTTTTTTTCATGTCAGCCGATAACATATGAGACAGTGTTTCTCTTTCCTTATGCTTGAAGTTAATAATGTCCAGAAACAGGTGACTGTCAGAACAAAACTTCAACAAATGATCGCCGTTGTCAGTTCGTTGACATGGGATTCCGTAAACACTTCCAAGATGCCTTTCCGATTGGCTCAGCTACTCTAATTGAGCATTAAAGTCACCTGCCATTATGACTACATTTTAACATTTTGTTTTGTGTAGCAAAATAGATAGCTTTTTATGGACTTCATCCTTTGTATTATCCGAACTGCAGTCGGTGAGTGCGTAGGCGGAGATCATGAATAGGCAACACCTGTCTTACGATCCTTCCTATTTTTTTACAAATCCATTCAGTTAACTGGTATCCAGTCGCGAAGCACATTCTCTGTCCTACAGCTGAATGCTACGCTTACACCGGCGTGTTCAAGAGAGTTAGCCACTGGGTCTTCGGATACTCTTAAGGTGAATTTTGAAGATCCACTACTATAGTCAGGTTAGGTTAATTTAACAACCACATTTGGACCCTGTGATGTGTATCAGAGACACAGCATACATCCACGGCTAGAGATTCCAGAGTTCTGACGAGCGATGCTTGTTGTTCGATTTGGTAGAGAGTTTGGATGTCGTAAGCTCCTACGTGAAATCGATGGTGAGGTCTTTGGAGACTGGGAATGAGGTACCAATGGTTATGATAGTTCGCAATGGTCGCAGAGTGAGAGGTTAGTGAAGGCATAAGAGGCTTAATATTAGTATCTAGAGGTGAAAGTAAGGGAGGAAAAAGATTTGAAGAGGGTAGATTATGTTTAGTTGGCCCTTGTGTACTACTAGAAGCGTGCAGGCGGTTAACACTAGCCGGCCGCCCAAACTGTAGACAGTTAGTTCCTCTTGAGGCGCAGCAGCTCGGAATATTGGGTAGTAATACTAGATCTTATCTTGATACCGACTAACTGAATGGCATACTTATATCTTTTGGCAGTTTTTGTATGAAATCATATGAAGCAAGAAAACATATAGCATAAGTGAACAGTAAAAAATAGAATATTGACCGTTTTCAGAATTAGTGCTCAGAGAATTTCACTGGCTAACTGGTTATTTGATGTAGCCAGAAGATGATACATTCATTAATAAATTAAAAAGATGTTATTCCAAAGGTATTTATGAAGCGGATTACACCATACATGAAACGTGGAGTTGTGGTTCATTGGTTTAAGAAAGAAAGAAAGTAACTTTTAACCAGTGGGTCACGTGATTCAAACTCCGCTCCACCAAAACAAGTTTAGGCAACCAGGTAGTGTCATTAGCCCTAACATAAGAAGTGTGGCTAATTGCTTTCTGCGTGGAAAAACACAGGGCTGATAAGTGCGCTTCTGTTTCTCGTTTCATATATAAATAAGATTACTAGACCAACTAACCACAACTAACTGTGAAACGATGGGTATAAATGAGGTTTCTATTAGGGCATTCTTATTACTCTCATCGTCTAGAAGTTTTCGTCGAATAGAAAAGATAGTTAGTTGAGTAATATTAACGCTTAATTTCCATGGAAATGTATAGCATATTACAATGTGGTCTTTTGATGAATAAAATGGTATTATTGTTGCGACTTGATGAGGGAATTGGTGAGTTTACTATTTCATTTCCAACTCAACTCAGCAAATAATGAACAGGATAGAAACTCTTGAATTGACGAAGTTTACTTTGACGGAGAAGAATGTTATGTGACCAGTAAACTAAGTGAGCCAAAATCATGATGTGACCTGATAGATGCCCCGAAACAATAAATGTATACCTCTACATATTGGTCTTCAACTTGCTAATACTTATTAGAATCATATTTGCCTAATACTGAAGGTTTAACTGACGATATACACCTTAAGTTGGTATTCACCACAGAAAGAAATTAGTTGGAGAATATTGAAAACCTGAGAGCACTTAACAGCTGTTTCGTCCTAGTACGGGACTCCTCAGCAGTGCACACCCATGACCTAGCATTAGCGGATGAAAATTGAACAGCATGAGACTATCATCAAGTTTCTTTAATAAATAACATTTGATAGTTGATCCTATCCCAATACGCGCCAATCACCATTTAAATACCCAAGTGGGGTACACAATGTTGGATCTCAATATCAAAGAATTAGAGTAAGTTCCAATCAAGTTTAAGAAACGCCTTTTGATGTCTGAGAAAGAATGCACAAAATACCAGACCATGACTCCAAACCAATTATACTTTTAGTAAACTACTTATCGCTTCTAACAAATAATTAGAGACTCACTTTGTTTCCAATTAATAATTCTGATATTTTCCTATCTTCTGAATTACTACTTTGTTCACCTGCTGACTGTGACACAGAACTAGTAGAAGTAGTTGAAGAAGAAAGATGACAGGAACCAGAGGATGATTCTATTAGGTCGTTTTCTTTTGAATAAAACAGTTGTGAGTCGACTAATGATATCGAATGACGTAAACTGGTGTTAACATTATCAACATGAGACTTTTGTAAATCTGATTCCGGCTGTTGGGTTTTCGTACCTATCTGTGAAAGCTTTGGACATGTGGGAGATGATGATTTAGCGTAGTTACCTTTGCCAGATTTAGAAGTTGATACTTCTTCATCACTTTCAACTATTCGAAGGAGATTTGAGTCAGAAATTGAAGTCAACCTTTTTGAAGTCTATAAAATAAAAGCACGTGTTTCATTTTTACTTTATTCCAAATAACTTGTGGTACAATTTAAAATTCTCAGCATGATATACTGCAACAATATATATATATATATATATATATATATATATATATATATATATATATATATAAACTCCTATACAACATTTCGATCAACCACAGTTTTAATCAGCTGGGCCAGAGGTGCTACCACCTACAGTCCTGGTGGTTTTCAAAGCTCTACGCAACAAAACATAGTCCTTTTTTAAAAGACCAGGAAAAATTATTAGTGAACAATTTAGAAGAATAGGAAAATTTTGCAGGAATTAGTAAATTGTAGAAGAGGTAGAGTTATACCAGAGAGCTCCAGGTTATTACGCAACAAGTTAAACAAAAGATTTTTTTACAAGTAAACAAGATATGAGACGACCAACAAAGGTCAGAAGTAAACCTCAACCCAAGATATTTAATATTCGATTTACTTTCTGCAGAAATACCATCAATACAATAGACGTCATGAGACTCACACAAGTCTTATTCACGCCTGGGGCTAAAATTAACAGAATGACATATAGAAGGGTTTAACCTCGACTAGGTAACTAGTTCACTAGTTACTAGCTGGTCCAAAGCCCTGATAAAGAGGGAAGGTTAGGCATACAGCTAGCAACCCTACCAAGTAAAACCAATCCAATCGCTGGAGAAACTTCAAAGCACTGAAAAAATAGAAGGAATAAAAGTAAACTTATTCCTTGCTGGAATCGGAAAGATGAAATGATGCCGGTTGATGAAAGCCTTCGAGAAGCCAGTTGGCCGATGTCTTCTCTCCTCTTGATGAATGCGAAAGGGACATGAAATGTCCGAACAATGTTTGAAACTGGCTAGGAAGGCTTCCCAGATTGCGAATGAGATGAGAAGGTATAGCATAGAAGTGCTAGGAATCTGCAAGGTAACTGCAGATGGAATGGAAGTGGACTCTCCAAACTCTTAACTAGAAAGCCAATAATCTACTCCGATATTGTCACCCAGATGACAACCACGAGCACACTGAGTTTTCGAGTGGCTATCAGGATGTTCCCAACAGCATCCAAGGCTCTCATGCAGTGGGAGCCAATCTCCTCCAGGATCACGATCGCAAGACTCAAATCAAAAGGAAGGAAAGTCACAATCATACAATGCTACGCTACCCTACGCACTTACAAATAATGCAGATCAAGGGAAGAAGGAGAAATTCCATAAACAACTGCAATTAGTACTGGACAAGTTCCCATCCCAAATGGCGACATCAAAATTCTAATGGGTAGGGTGACATGAATGGGAAACTGGGAGCAGATGACACAGGAAGAGAACTAATCATGGGTCGAGAAGCACTCGGTGAAATGAAGAATGAGAATGGGGAACTGTTTGCAGACTTCTGCACATTTAATGGTTTGGTGATTAAACGCGAGGAAGCGTGTCTAAACAAAAGGATACTCACAAAGCAATACAAATTTCACCAGACACCAGGACACAAAAATCATATAGACTTCATCTCAATGTGAAGAAAGTGGAGACGCAGCCAGTCAACTAGACACAAAATCAAGAATGGGGGGCAGATGTATGCTCACACCACTCACCATCCAGTGAAAGAAACCTACATTCGAAATCAAGTTGAAAGCCTTCAAAGAACCTGGTGATAGACCACGTTTCAAGTTCAACACACAGAACAGAAACTGAACTGAAGGACGAAACTACAAACAACATCACGTCGTCAGCCACCCAGACAATATGGGAGACATTGAGCAACATCCCTGAAGAAACCTGTGTGGAAGAACACTGGAACTCTCTGAAAGATATGTGGAAAGAAACTTGCATAACCGTGTTAGGAAGGAAGAAAGAAGATGCGAGACAAGGAATGGGTCTCCACGGACAAATGGAAGCTGATAGAGGAGCGAGAGGAAGATGGTGAAGCAGAAGATGAACCAGTGCATTGCATTACATTGCAGTGCAGTGCGGGGATGAACAACGAAAAGAGGAATTGAACACAACATATAAAACACTACACTGGACAAAGAAGTGAAGAAGAGTGCGCGTAGAGACAAAAGATATTTTTATGACACACTGGCAAGTGAAGTAGAACAGGCTGCAGGTAGGAGAGACAGAGACATGACAACATTATATCAAATAAGCAGCTTATTATCTGGGAGGGAAGAGATCAACGCAGGATAGATGAAACCAATGCAAGATAGTGAAGGAAACCTAGTTACCAAAGAAGAGAAACAAAAGAAACAATGGGCTGACCATTTCGAAAAGGTCTTGAGTCGACCACCACCACCATCACCACCACCTGCAACTCGTCCAGAAACACTAGTAGCCTAGCCACAGAACAATCAGTAAAAACAAATGTCTTCCAACAAAAGCAGAAGTGGAGTCCTGGACTCCATACAGTTGTTGAAATCCAGCTATGCAGCAGGACCAGATGGAATTCCACCAGAAACAATGAAAACACACGCACAGACAACAGCAGACATGCTCACACCACTATTGCAGAAGGTTTGGAAGGAGTGAAGGGTGACTGGCGATTGGGAGAAGGGCTATCTTGCCAAACTCTCGAAGGAGGAAGACCTAAGTGTTTGAAAGAACTGGCGAGGAATCATCAACCTGACCACTCCAAGCAGAATATCAAACCGCATCATCCTGGAGCGACTAAGACATGTGCTGAATTGAAAATTATGATCGGAACAGGATAGCTGGATTCAGGAAGAACAAATCATGTGCAGATCAAATTGCAACGCTACGCTACGCATTCTCATACAACAGAGCATCGAATGGCAGTCAACTCAACTCAACCTCAACTTCATCGACTTTGAAAAGGCCTTCGACAGAGTCGACTGAGAAGTAATTTGTCAGGCAGTTGCTTCAACACTATGATTATATTGCCACAGACCTTTATCAACCTCATTCAACAGCTATGTGCTACATGATGCCACATGCCAAGTGACTCACAATGGAAAGCTCAGTGATGACTTTGAAGTGAAGATAAGAAGGAAGAAATGAAAACTTATGGGTAGTCGTAGAGCCAGCTTCAAGAGATTGCAGAGAACAGAGTGAAATGGCGTAGCGCTACTGAAGCCCATGTTCCACTAGAAACCCAAAGGACAAATAATAATAATTTAGAGGAGTTTAACTTGAGACCATTGGTCACCAAGAGACGAGAATCCGTTTAATTTAGAGCAACTTAAATGAGAGTTAACTGGAATAGACACCGTCAGGATATCAGTATACTTTGTAAAATTAGTTTCAGCAGAATAAGGTAAGTCATGCAAAAAGAACGAAAACAGATAAGGAGAAAGTGTAGCACCTTGAGGCACACTAGCTTCAGTAAGCAGTGAAGTGGAGCTTTTCTTGATAGATGGTATGCTGTTTTCTTTCAGAAAATTAAGAATACAGCCAGCCAATTTGTAACCCATGGCTCAGTATGAGCTATGGCAAGCTTATTTAACAAGAGTGGTCTGGGAGAGTCATCATTATTATTTTTCCCTTGGGTTCCTAGTGGAACATCGAGCTTCAGTAGCGCGAGGTTAAGTAATCCAAGAAGGCGTAACGAACGACGACTGAACACCAACAACTACTTAATTTCCTCAAATACACAGAAATAGTAGTCGAGAATATAACAACACGAAGGAAAACCTTAGTAACTGTGTTGATCAACTCCATTAACCATCTTATCCATAGCCAAAGCAAATGAAACACCATTCGATTCAATTTACACAACTACGAAGAATACAAGAAAGGAACTCATTAGTAGAGAAAAAAGAGATTTTTAGAGAATGTATTGGATTACTACTAATGATTGAACCAAATTACTATTACGCGTCCTGAACTAGTGAATTTTACCCTTCAAAGGATATAATACTTTTCATATGATTCAAACTTAAAACTATTATATATTGTAGCAGGACTTCCGTTGATTGTTCAGAAATATAATTACTTCGAAGCAATTATGCCTGAAGTGATTGAATAACAACTACTTTTAATCGCAAAATTAAAAACGCTTCGAACCCTATGGAAAATGCTACCCTGGTTTCACAAACAAATATGTTGAGTGTTACACAGGTGATTTCATTTTATGTCGAGACTAATATTAGTCTACGCATTCTGTAATCCACAATCGCCAACCAGAATATTTACTCTGCGTCCAGATCTTCTCTTTCTCTTCCTGTGGCTTTGTTTTAATTTATCCACAGCTAGAACCATCGCTTAACTGTTCGATTCCAAATTGTGGTGAGTTAGCCTTTTTCCCATCATATAATGAGTGTAATGAGTGTGGCACTAGGCTAAATATGTTTTGGGTTATCACCTCGATTAGTGAACGGCCTTTTGTGCTCAGAAGTTTCAGCAACTCAAAAGAATGGTCAAAGAAGTAGCGGTTATCAATCACAAGATACTTTCATTCATGGTTCCCAGTCAGTGGTTTTACTGCTGAAATGTGATCACCAACAGATGTATGTATAAAATCAAACAACTAGTCGTCATACCATATAACCTTCAAAAGATTATGAATTTTTCATCAATCTTTCGGACTGCATATAAAAAACATAACCAAACAGTTTAAGGTTTTGAAATAGTGGAGAATATTTGTACCTCAGGTGGATGGTCTTGGTTTTATTGTGTTCTCTGAGCTCAGAGAACACAATACAACCAAGTTTAAGGTTTTCATGCAGTTCACTTAGAAAACCGTTTTTATACAATCACTTGCCAAGTATCAATCCAGTCAAGAGTTAACATGATTTTGGTTAATCATTCAGCTTACTTCACAAATTCCATGCTTGACAGAAGTCGCATAGATTTGCTTACATGCAAGGTCGAAAATAATGTACCACCTTGATTATCCCAAAATTTGCGATGAGTTCCAGATACTGAACACACTCAACTATTGCGATTATTCATAAAATGTTAATGTAGTCGTTAGAGTTCCATACTATTATCTCATTATATTATTAAGTTACGTTACAACAGTTGTAATATATTATGGACTAGGGGTATAATCTTATTTATCTAACTCGAATTTATCGTATTCAATGCAGTAAGGTAACGGTAGCAACTACTTGATTCGAAGTGAACGCTATGGTCTGTGCAAAGACTGAACTTCAATATGAGGTAGCAGGATGAACTTTGATATGAAGTGGGTGACTGGTTCAAACCCAGCTCCACCTATCGAAGTTTGAACACCCAAATAGTATTATTAACCTTCATACAATAGATATGGCTCATTGCTTACTGCGCGGACATGTATAAGGTTGTTGAATGCATTTCGATTCGATTCGAATTAGACAGTGCAGTAGCGTGTATCATCCAAGTTGCATGCATAAATAAAAGCTAAGTAAAACTGATTTGAGTTTGTGAGTTATCACAGTGAATCACATCAAAATATACTCGGGGAAAACTTGGAATGAACATTTTGATGTACCTTAAGAGGCTTACAAACACATCGTTTAATCTTAAGGGAAAAAAAGGAAGATTAGAAACAAACTAGTTCAATCAAATACTGTGGATATATAGTGTGATTTTTTGGAAAGTATGCACCATAGATGAAAGGTCTCAGCTGAATGTAAACAAGCGTATTCTCTCAGCAGTTATAAGTGTGCTGTGCTTCTGGAGAAAATAATAACCTACGGTTGAAGAGACAGCTTCTCACAGATGCGATGAAATACAAAACTGACACCAGACGTAGTATCAAAGAACGCAGCAACCAGATGCAGTAAATCAATATAAAAGTACATGGACGTTTCAGGAAAATGCAAAGTGAGTTATATACAGTTAAGAACTAATTACCTCTAATGAATTCTTCAATTCAGATAAATAAAAACTGAGATAAGCAAAAGCATATTTAATAAGCTTACTACTTACCAAAGTATGAGATTTCGCCAACGATGAATAACTCGAAGATCGATTCATCTGACGATCACCTTAATCAAGAAAATAAATAAAATGAACATGACGAATTGGAAAAGATTCGATTAGAAATAGCAATCAGCAGAATTACTTACCAGTAGAGTACTTTCTGTTGTAAACAAATTCTTCACGTTCAAATGAAATACGATTGCTTCGAAAACGTTCTTTAGTTGGATAAGATGATTTACGAATTTTAACACAATCAGGACTTCCAAGCGATATATGACAATTCCAACCACATTCTAGGCCCAAACGTTCAGCAAACACTCGACTTCGAAGTTCATTTTCCTAAACAAAAAACAAAATTTCAAACATTGAGTAAAATTTAAAGTCATACAACGAGTGTATAAAGAAGGTATAATCGTTGAAACAGAATTACATGGATCCATTTTATTTCACTGGTTTCTCATTAGCTGCTTACAACCTGAAATATAAATACCATGTACCAAAAGAGTTTGAACACACTTTGAGCAATGTAATGAAGTCAGTCAACACAAAGCAATATAGTGTTATTCGAAATAAAAGCGTCATGATGAAGTTAACAAGGCGGGTTAATAATTTTCAGTTATTTCAACCGAAAGTTCCTTGAAATTAATATGGACGGTAAAAAAACTGTTCCAGTATTTAGAGAACGAAGATTAGTTGCACGAACGGAAAACAAAACGTCAGTCAGAAGGTAAGGATATCACATAAGAGTGAATGAGTGGTTGAAAAAATAGATTAGCAGGGGAAAAAAGACTGATGACTGCTTCTTTTTGAAAACATAATATTTAAAAGCCATTTCCATGGAAAACGTCAGAAGATTCGAATTACTATTTGTTCATTACCTTGAAGGATCTCAGGGTATCTACTTTATGTCCTGTGTTGATAAGCAGTTGAAGAGAAGTCAATGAAATAAAATGGATTCATGCTACTCTGCTCCAACTATTGTTCTTTCTCTATTCAAGCTCATAAAGGAGGATGTGCATATGAAATCAACTCGTAATTTTGAAATACTGACACAATACGAAAAGCGGAAAGGGAGCTGTAAACAGTCTCCACTTTTCATAGTTCTCATACAATAAACTTGATAACTCTCAGATATTACTCACAATCGCCAACTGAAGATGATTTCGACTAACTTATACATTGCATCCCCTAGGTGTATCATGTGTGACTTTTCTGAAAACATATTAAAGTAAGAAGGGAACACTATACTTTTAAAACCCAACGTTGGTAGGTGTGTACGATATCTAAATGATCGAATCGTTCAGTAGCTTCGGAAAGATCATAATTCTAGCTTCGACTGAGTTGTTTGTAATGGAAATTCAGTTAACATCACAATTGAATAGCATAATAAACCGGTTGAGAAAAATGGCAACATGCGTTAAGTAGTTTATAGATATTTTGAATGTCTTTACCTGTAGTCCACTTGATGGCTAGTAGTGGAACTCAGGATGGACATTTCGTCCTGTTGGAGACTTATCAGATGGATGTATCTCCATTCCAGTGAGTGGTGCTGTTCGCACTAAGACTCAAACCAAATACCTATCGCTTCAAACTCCAATGCGTTACCCTCTAGGTCACTGGGGCAGGAGAGCCACCCTTATGCAACGGATATTAGTTGCTGTTTATTGATGCTTTTAATTCCCGACCGATAGGTGCTACCTTGACGTGGTCATCGGGCTTGCATATCACAATGACCCAACGAGCTATGCTGGTGGAACGCTTGTTTCCCTCGAGGTCCTACCATGCCAGAAAGGTCTGTTGGATAGTGGTTAGACGAAAAGCAGTTACCGTTATAGTGTAAATTGCTACACTATGATGGGGGTCTGAGGGCGAAGTCGTACTGCTGCTAGCTGGATGGGGTGTGCAGCAGTAAGGTGTTTCCCTTGGATGACCAGCAGTGCCATGCTGATGCTGCCTTCTCAGTGGAAGGGGGGTTAGAAAAGGTCGCCCCAAAAATAACACACCCCACCGTACCCCACGGTCTGCCGGGCCGGCGGTGTTGGTTCACTTGTCGTTTCCTTTCGACCATCCAACCCCAAAACAACAAAAATTCTAAATAATCATACTCAAAAGGCTTCATGTGACAGGCCTCAAGCAGATGTCCGATGGGCTCTGCGGTCACACAAATCTCTTTCAGGTACCTTAAGAAGAAATAGCCTTCCACGGTGTGGGCAGCCGGGAAGTGTCAACCGCCCTCACAACTCTGTCAGCACCCAAGTTTCTTCTGACTGCTATCCTCCTCCTCCATCATTACCTTCTAATCTTCCTTCACGTCTCTTAATTAATGATGCTGCATCATCTTCAATTTCTCCTACCTCTGCAGCCTTCGACAACGATCTGAGTCCACAGAACAGCTTCCCTGGTCTCCTTAAACCACGCTCCAAATTACATATTGGAGCCTTCAATGTCCGCACCCTCCGTCAAATTGGCCAACAGGCTTCGTTGGCAAAGACTCTAGCAACTCGGGCATGGATGTGTGCTGTGTTTGTGAGACACGCATACAGGACCCAAGTGTGGTTATTCACCTGACCTCTCCTGACCAATCTGGTGAATCTGCAAAATTCACCCTTCGAGTTTCTGGAGATTCGATAGCTAGCTCTCGTGGTCTTGCAGGTGTAGGTATAGCATTAAGCACCAGGGCAGAAAACTCACTACTAGACTGGATCCCAGTTGATAGTCGCCTCTGCGCTATGAGGCTGAACGGCACAGTGAGAACTAAAAGGAATAGTGAGACTCGCCGTTGTCTCTTTGTAATCTCTGCTTACGCACCCACTGACTGTAGTTCGGATGAAGTGAAGGACGAGTTCTACCATAAACTGTCTAACCTCCTCTCGAAAGCCAAACGTTCGGACGTAGTGGTTGTTGCAGGTGACCTCAACGCACAGGTGGGTAGACTGAGTGAGGCAGAAAGGCACTTAGGTGGCACTTTCGGAATCCCAGCTGAACGTACAGATAACGGTGATCGCCTATTACAACTATGCTCAGATAACCGCCTATTTTTAGCCAGCACCAATTTCAGACATAAAGAAAGGCACTGTCTGACCTGGCGTCCACCGAGCTCGACTCAGCGATGGACACAGATAGACCACATTGCTATTAGTCATCGCTGGAGAGGATCGGTGGAAGACTGCCGCTCCTTCTGGAGTACGTGTTTGGACAGCGATCATGCGTTGGTCCGAGCACGTATATGCCTGCGTCTCAATGGACGTAGAAAAAATTTGGCAACAAAACCACTACGAGTTCTGCTGGACAACGAAAACACCAAAGCCGTGTTCAGTGAGAAGTTGGCTAGGCAGTTATCGGAACAAAAGACTGTCACTCATCCAGAAGAAGCTTGGTGCCATCTTCAGTCTACTGTAAAAGCAGCACTGGAGACTGTAGCCGACTCCAAGATAATGGCTAAAAAGAGCCAGTGGATATCAGCAGCTTCTTCCAAACTAATGGATGCACGTGAATGCATCCCTGCAGGCTCTGAGTACAATGAAGAGCGAGCGCAACTTAAAAATAAACTGACGAAAAGTCTGCGCAACGATCGTGAACAGTGGTGGGCAGCAAAGGCTAAAGAGATGGAAAAGGCAGCGGCGATCGGTAACAGTAGACAGTTATTTAGACTTATTAAGGAGACTGGGGGGAAATGGTCAACAACAGTTAGTGAGGCTATAGCGGAGAAGGACGGATCTGCGATTCACTCGCAGGGGAGACGACTGGGACGATGGGCAGAACACTTTGAGGAACAGTTTAACTGGCCTCCAGCCACCATTGCGCTGCCCGCTATCCAGTCGGACCCTGAATGGGACATAGAGACAGGTCCCCCAACACTAGAAGAAGTTGAGAAAGCGGTAGGTAGCCTGAAACGGGAAGGGCAGCAGGACCAGACGGACTACCTGCTGAGGTATACAAGAATGGTGGTAGAGTTCTCTTAGTCAGGCTAACGGAAGTGTTAGCCAGTATATGGGAATCAAATACGATCCCCTCCGACTGGTCTAAGTCACTCATCATCCCAGTCTTCAAGAAAGGCGAGAAGTCCTCTTGTGATAACCACAGAGGAATCAGCCTGACAAACATAGTGTCTAAGATCCTAAGTTCTATAATTCTCCGACGCCTGAGTGGAGCTCGGGAACAGCAAGCCCGAGAAAACCAGGCAGGCTTTAGACCTGGCCGTGGATGTATCGACCAAATATTCACACTGCGCCAGGTCCTGGAACATAGGCATGCTTACAGACGCCCGACAATAGCTGTATTTCTCGACCTGAAGGCGGCATTTGACTCCGTTGATCGAGAAGTCTTATGGCAGTGTCTGTCACTGAAAGGCGTGCCTAGTAAGTACATCACCTTATTGAAAGCTCTCTACTCGAACACTTGTGGGCATGTTAGAGCCTATGGTGAGTTGTCCAGGGAGCTATACTCATCAAGTGGTGTCCGTCAAGGATGCCCACTATCCCCATTCTTATTTAATTTTATCATAGATATTCTTATGGAGGTTTCCCTCTCGTCACCTAATTACAAAGACGTTGACCCGATCACAGGTGAATTTTCCTTAGATCTAGAATATGCAGATGACATAGTCCTGTTAGGTGAAGACGCTGACAAGATGCAGAGTCTTCTGAACACTTTGAGTGGGAATTTGAGAATGTTTGGGATGCGATTTTCACCACCCAAATGCAAATTATTGCTCCAGGACTGGTCTTCAGCGGTGTCACGACTAACAGTAGAGTGAAGTGGTTGAGTGTGTTGACCACTTCACTTACCTGGGAAGTAGGATCAGCCCTAGTGGCTAGCTCAGTGGCTGATGAAATCTCTGCACGGATACAAAAGGCTCGATTGACTTTTGCCAACTTACCCCACCTATGGCGCCACCGTGATATTCGATTGTCTATTAAGGGTCGCGTGTACTGCACAGCCGTCCACTCTGTTCTACTCTATGGCTGTGAAACATGGCCATTGAAGGTGGAAGACAAGAGAAGGCTGGCCTCAGGTGTTTGTTTGACCACCGTTGCCTTCGTAGTATAGGACGTATTCCGTGGTGTCACCACGTGAGTAATGCAGAAGTTAGGTGTAGAGTTTTAGGGAGAAGAGGTAAGTCAGTTGACGAGGTTGTGAACCTTCATCGACTGAGATGGTTGGGACACGTGTTACGTATGCCTAGTCACCGATTGCCTTGTCACACAATGTTGGCTGAGGTGGGTCCAGGCTGGAAAAAGGCCCGAGGTGGCCAGACTAAAACATGGCACCAATGTATGAAGTCTCTGACTGTTGGTTTAAGCCATGTAGGACGATGCAGACTAGGTGGTTGGGGTCCATGGGACAAGAGGAACCAATGGTTGGAGACTCTAGGTGATATGGCTAGGAACCGATGTCAGTAACACAGATGTATACACACATTATCCTCATCTTAACTACACTATACCAAATCTCACCATTTTGTCGCTCCTCTTTCTTTTCTTCTCGTACTTTACATTTCTTTTGATTGCATTCACTTATCTTCATCCTTCACCTCACTACCTTTCTACTTGATGAACTGACGTGGGGTGTGGCAACTCGGACCGTTAAGCAGTAATGCCTGGTCCTATGTTGATAATGATACTTTTAATTTCCCGTTGCTATATTATATCAGGTACATTCAACTGACGGTTGCCGAATGGGAAGAAATGCGTGTTCTGGATTCCATTGCTAATCACCAAGCGGACTACAAGATAATGAATGTCCCGGCAGTATCAAGGCATCCGTATAGGAGCCCATCTGCCAATAGAGGTGGAGCAATTCAACCATGTATAGCGATGGGAAATTACGTATCTTAATCCGCATTTACCACAAATCTTGTGAGTTTAAGCTGCACAAAATGATCACACAGAGAGGAATTCAGTAAAAATAATTTCAACAAACAAAAATGCATAATACTTTTTACTTACTCGAGAAAAATGCACAAAACGTATGCAGGCTTGATGGAGTTGTTTAATTGTTTTTACAACTTGAGGATTCGCCTGGTACTGCATACTCACTAAACCTAGGAATATCTGATTGCTTAGGATGTTTTTTATTTCTTTCGGATCGATATGAAAATCACCTCTGTGATACAGAAAAAAGTGAACACAGAAGTATAAAATACAAAAGTAGGTGTGAAATCTGCTCAAACATGAAGTAAGCTTAATATGGGGAAGCAAGCATTGAATGATGATACCCCATGAGATACTATTTAGAGGACCATTGATAGGTCAGTACAAAACATAGGGGGAGGAATTACCGTTGCTGGGTAAACGTGACTGTCAGTTGTGATATATCTAGATACTAATTCCTATTAACAGGCTTCAGGTAGACCCGTAAATACGAGTATATGTGTTGACAAGGTTAAAATTCACTTACCATTCAGTCATAACAATACCTAACTGTCATCCAATGCTAAGAATTTAAGCATAGACCAGTTTAGGAAGGAAAGTAGTTGCATATGTATATTTAGTATCGAATACAAGTGTGCCAACTACCGAGTACACTAAACCCTTACTACCAAAAGGTTGTGTATTATGCAGATGCAGTTGATTTCCATAATTTTCAACTATTTTACTAGGCATTCAATTATTTGAAATGAAGGTGGGTAATATTTAGTACTGGTAGAGTTTATGCATGGTCATCAGCCAGAAATATTGTTTCTGATATATCAGAACGCGCCTGTCTGTCAACACATTCTCCAACGTTTTAACGATATCCAGTGATTTGAATCTGTAATCACGACATGCTTTCTCAGCTCAGAGTTTAAGGCCTTCGACAGCCATCCGGTGGATAAAGTGAATAAACCTACTTTGATCTATGTAAACTATATCAAATCACTGTCTTTCATACATCAATTATGCTGCGTAAGTTAGAGCGCAAGTTTATAAGACGTTGATAGTTTGCAAAGCAGTTGCTGCTTTGTACCGTACTAATCCTGTCAAGTTTGTTTAGTTTTATATGCAACTACGGGCAGAATATCAATGTCACACTAAGTTCGTGATTAGACTTCTCTTCAATGAATTTCAGGCAACGTTACAATTTCACGATCTGACACTTTATCACTGTCCCATATTTCTGAGTGGACATCTTGTTCAAACTAGTCTACTTGGATAATTTAGGAATTTTCTCTCTACTTCTTTTTTCTCTACCCACCACTGTTCACTATTATTACCATTACTATTTAGCAACGTTCATACATTGTGTGAAAAGCATCAGCATCGAAGGTTTGTGATTCGACTATTTCAGACAACAGCAATCATATCCACTGACTTTAATTATCAGTTGATTTGAACTCTCTATTTCTATACAGCTGTCTCTGTAACAAAGTGAATGCAACATCGAACCAAATATTGCACACTCTGGATTACCAATAAGTAGAGAAACCTTTTCGGAGCCAATCACGGTGGTGCGGATGTATCATTTTAATCTCACTTGTTCTCCTACCTCATCTTTCCATTCTCAGTCTATTTATAAGTCTTCTTCACAGTCATGCTGTTCGGTTTGGTAGTTTTCAAAATTTGTAGGTTATTCCTTAGTACAGTCAACTATAGTGCCAACTATCAGTGTTCGGATGGTGACTGGCGCCATACACATAGCTTATACGTTACTAGAATTTTATGCAGCATATCTGAAAACAACCTGCAAGTTATATGGACCCACGTGCTGCACTCCTTGACATCTATTATAGTAAACATCTAAGAAATCCATAATACCCGAAAAATGATGACTCAGTAGTCGCAAACCTTGGTCATTGAGGAAATGAATAACAAGTGAGTAACATTTCTGTTAACGTTTGTGGATTCTTTTGTCAAGGCATGAGTATTCTCCGGCCTCGAAAGAAAAGTTGTTGAATTTTAAATACCTAATAACAACCAGCGTTACTTATTAGTCAACTTTGTTATAATTTAAAAACTACAATTCAACACAGGGTTTTCCATACTTTGTCGACTGTTTGTTAACATGAATCAATGACTCGGAGTTTAATTATGTACTTTACAGTCAGAACACTGAGACGATATGCTCGAATATACACTTCGTTTTTTAATTGTGTTTCTGTATAATAAAGAAATAATCGACTTACATCCATTTGCATCAGCCAATAGTTGAAAATAGCAATTTGATGTCCCGCATGAGTAGAAAATGAATGAATTTACACCAATTCATGAAGCCACTGACTGCTATACTGAGCCTTTTTAGGAAAGAATAAACTACCTGACGAGTATTTACAAGATATTAGGAACCAGTGATTTACAACTACAGACGAATTATTTAAAATGGATTGCAATTGTGGAATTACATTCACTTTCTATCACCCATAAAATCTTGAGTATTTTATTACCATATACACTCACTTCCATTTATAGCCATGATTTTATTTATTTTAAATGCGCTCTCACTTCTATTGGTTTTGGGTTTATTGTTGTGAAGTGTGGCAAATCGAAGTGATGGACTTTCGTGTGAGGTTCTACGCTATTGTACGGCTCTTAAACACACTACTACTACTTGCTCTTTAATAGTATGTGGATTAAGAAGGGTTGAAATATAGGAGAATACAGTATACAGGGATTGATTTTAAAGTCTTCGACCAAGATAAATATCGCAATATAGAAATAAACAAGAGGCTTACAAAGCTTAGAAAAACTAGTGAGGAAAACATTTTATTTGCTTACTTCTGTTCACAGCCCAGATGACCAGACTCATCATAAGCACTAGCTTCCGAAACGCTCTTTTCCTTCGGAAAGTTACCCAAAATTGAATCGTCATAATATTCATCGAAACTATCATTCATCGGATTGAGTTCACTCTCTCCACGCATGTCGGCAGAAGTATTTCGTGTATTCAGCTTATTCTTTGCGTATCTTAGCCTTTTTCCATTAGCCTTTAAATTTTTGATATTTATAGTAGCGAAACTCCGTTCCTTATGATGATACAGTTTAGAGACTGAATTAAATTTGATCTTTTTAATCTTACTTACAAGTTTTGAGAAGTTAGAAGTAAATTGTCCGTTTAATTTTGACATACTTTGACACTTAGCGGAAATCGGCCTGTTGTTAACAGTGTCATTATCATTACTGTTATCACTATCGTTAGTGCTTACTGCATGAGATAGCGAAGGTGACTTTGCATTCAATCGACACCGATTTGCGTGTTGTGCTGCAATATTTCTTTGCAATAACGGTGAAACACGATCAGGCTTCGAAGAAAAAAAGAATAAAAGAACGATAAAGAACATTGTGGAATTTTTTCAAACATAGGAGAAAAAAGTGCAAATGCTTTTTCAGGGTAAGGATTCTTAAAGTATCTTGAATGAATCACATGACAATTGTGATATGGTGTCAACCGGTCAGTCAGTCAATGTCAACGTGGGACCTAGCAATAATGCGTTGCCACACCTTATATCAGTACAGCAAAACGAAGGATAGAGGAATAAAGAGGAAAAAAAGAGATTTTAAGTTGTAGGAAGTCATAGACAGGAACAGACATGATATCAACACAGTACCAGGGACTACTACATAACAATCCAAGAAACTACATCTCATATCAGCACATTATGCGACTGACTGGTAAGATAAAAGGAAGAAATAGAGAAGAATCAGCCGAAGGAAATATGAAGTAGTAAAAAACAGGAAAGAGAAATAATAAAAATACTGAATTCGGTTTGACGAATAAAATGATGATAATGTGTAGAACCATCTGCACCCCTGAGATCAATCCTGAACCATATCACCTAGAGTATCCAACTAACGACTTCGGCCGTCATGCGGTTCTCAACCTGGAAGCCTAAACTTCTCTATACGCCTCAGACTTCATAGATTAGTGCTACCTTTTAGTCTGGATCCTACGTGATTCCACAACACATAGCCTTCGCTGTAAAGGCAACGGTGATCAAATACCTGAAGCCTTCTCATATCCACCACCTTTAATGGCCATACTTCACTACCAGATCGCTCAGAAGACGCACAACAACCATCACAGACAAAATACTGTAGACATAAGTTGCACAAAACCTCTATCCAACTCACACATAGGGATGGGGACATCTGTTCGGAGGTTGTGTGGATATATGCTACAGCATTCAACCCCAGTAATCAGAACATATTTTGTGATGTCAGAAATCCAAATGATACTCAAAAACTACGCGCATGTTCAAGAGCCAGGCAGTGAGGCACATTAATGAGTGAGGACAGATGATGCTATCTAATTTCCTCAACAAGTGGAGCGGAGTTCAAGTTAGTGACCTACCAATTGAAAGTCGAGTGTTTAGACCAACAACCTTCAGTTCTATTCATTGTAACATGAGAAAATGATAAGTCTTGCAACAAAATATAGTGCTGAATATTGATAACGAATTCGGAAACGTAACAACAGAGTAACTGTATGTACAGCAGTAATAGTAGTAATTAAGATAAATAATTAGTTACAAGTAAAAGACTATTACACCTGATAATGAATTATTTTGGATTACTTATTAGTGCATATTTACACCTCACAAAAGAATCACAGAAAGATAACGAAAAAGCTTTCCCTTCTAAGTTCGAAAATCTCAACCGTATCTTCTACTTAATGAATATTTAGTTAATGTACTTTTCATTGAAATAGGACAAAATACTTTTCGGGCACTTTCTGGTTTTCCACTGTTGGTTAATTGTACTCTTTTTTGATGTAATGTGTTTAGAAACTTAGAAATAATGTGTACCGTTTGGGAACAATAAACAAATAACGTAACACCTAAAGTATACGGGCTTCAAACAAAAAGCTTAAGATTCATAAGAAACTATTCTTTCTCTATACTTCACATCTTATTAACACTTTAAAATAAAAGAGAAATTAAAATTCAACTAATACTTACTCCTGGCAGGTGAAGCACTAAGATGTTTGATGAGTCAGAAAGATTATTCAGCAAAGATTTATAAGACTCATCAGCCTTATCAACCAATGGTGAATAAGCGAACCCAACACAGTATGCAGATGAAAGGTGACGATTATGAAATCCTAAGATAAGATCACGTAACCTTTCTGATAGGGGTATGATATCGCGCCCATCCCAAACATCGGAACATAAACTAACCAGGATATCACCAGTGCCCTGGGATAGAAGTTGATAACCATCTTCAGTTTTGAAATCAGAGAAGACAGCACTAAATGAATGGGCCAAATGACTTGGACTCTATATCGAATAGAAATGAAAGTTAATCAGTTAACATTTTGATGTTTTTAAAATACAGGGAAACAGATACAAAACTCTATATTATTATGACTGTATGGAAACTGAGAAAATTATTCGTTCCTCTTTAGACTTGGGGTACTGATACGTGGAGATATGAAGTGCTGATATATCCACCAAAAGACAGACTGCACATCGTTTTACTTTGTAGAATGCAAAACAAAAGATAACTAAATGATGATTACCCCTGAATAACAAGTTGAGATGATATAGTATGAGTCCTGGTGAGATTATTTTATATTGATTTAAATCCTAGCAGACAAATATTTTCAGTAATATAGGTAAGCTGGAAATGATTAATCAAAAAAACCATGAATGTATATCACAGGGACCATAATTAGCTTGTAACTGAAAGACCGTAATAGTATTTACTTACTGCTGAAATATAAACGGAAATACACATTATGCTGACAAAATTGATTAGTGGTAACAAGAGAAATATTGCACACATGCATAGCAGACTTCTGGGCTTCATATTACTAATGTGCAAGAACAGTAAAACAGTAAATATTGTGGATAGTTAACATTACAAGGACTGACCTTTGTGACCACCAATCTCAACTAACCAGGAAACATGCAGGTTTATGAAACAAATTAGGAACCACGCCTACTTTTAAAGGTTACTGATACTACCTGTCTTCTCAAATCGCGGTAGATGACGTCAGATTTGGATGTGCGAGTGTTTACACATATACGCTACACCTCCATATCTGGATCATACACTTTGTGCTATCTTTCAACTTAGAATTACAAAGTAACAAACCGCATCAGATTTCCTATAAAATCGTTTTCTGATATAAGAATCCAGAAATTGTAAACCACTGGCACACAAAACTTAATATTGCCTGCACTTATACCATGATGACAAGATTTATTATGGTGAAACACGAGAATATATCTACTGTTATGCTGCACTTAGATCAGTGGACACTCAGCAACCTTAAAAACTATGGTTACATAGAACCAGTGGAAATGGAAAGTTAATATGCATAGGAAGTAACAACAGGGCTTATCTCAAGCACGACACAATACACAATGCGACTGAACAGTTATATTTAGAATCGTACATTCAGCAATGAGCCAACTAAAGTATTACGGCTGTGACTGCTTCCCTACTAAAAATCAGTGGAGTAAAGTTCGAACGTGAAACTCACTGCTTGACAGCTGAGTGTATGGTTCAGTGAACTAATGATCTATTATGATTGAAAATGGAATTCCGAAAAACAGCAAGAAACCTCAATGTAGTCATTAGCTTCCATCCAGTGAGTGAAGTGAAGTATGTGTTGCCCAATTCTCACAATGACCTGACTTAATACTTCATATTGTTAAGGGCAGAGGAAGAAACAAAGTTCGAGTCGATCAATGCATTTCCAGGTTATGTAGAAAAAGAAACATGGGTTGGTTAGTGTTGCAGATGAAATGGCTATTTACAGGTGACAGGCAAAACAGTTCAAAACTGAGGTCAATGAAGTGGTTACGTTTATTCCATCGAGAAACCAAGTAACCTTTAAAATAATGCTCAGTTTTTCTCTTATGATTCTTCAATGTCTTTCCTAACCATTGAGAAATACATCAACTTAGACAAATGCATCCTTCTACAAAGTCCTACATTCAGTATCCCTAGTTAGTATCAGTATTTACAAACAAGGAATATAGCACTATTAATGGTCAGTCAACGTTAGAAAAACGCGATTCACCGTGTAGCGTAAATCCACTCGGCAACTTTGTGCGAATCCATGCAGTAGGCAGTGAGTTACACATATTTTGTGAGGGCAAATGCTACTACCTGGTTGCTCAAATCTCAGTACGTGAAGCTGGGGTTGAACCTGTGACCCACCGGTTGGAAATCAGGTGCCCAGACCAACGAGTCACAGCTTCGCCCAAGCATACGTAATGGAAAAACAAGCAGCGATATGCAGGCAAATGAAGTTGGAATTACTTAAACAACAATACCAAAGTAGTAGAACTTACATCTTTATTACCTAAATTCGCTGGGAAGGTGTCTTGGGATATCGGTTCATCTTTCCCATCAGAATCGTTAGTATTAGCGACATATGCAGCTGAACAAAAGGAGTAAGCTCCTAAACATCCGTGAGTTAAAAAGCCATTTACAGCTCCATCACGAAATCCTATTTGGCTAGCGAGACCGCAAAGACAAAAAGACAAGGGTAGTGATGTAATACATGATGAAGGGATGAAATATCTTTGTATCGTGTTCACATTGTCGAAAAAGCCAAGACGCTGCTTTCTAACAGAAGAATGACAATTATTGAGAAGGATCGATAAACCAATAGGTTTAAGAGATGATATGAAGCGATCCCAACGCGGTTTTTCAAAATGACATAAAGAAGGACAGCAGAAATCAGTTCGCACATTTAAGACCACAGGAGCAATATTATTGTCCAAAGGGAATAAGGTACTTCTCCTGAAGGAAGGTATTTCATCAAGATCATCAGTACTGATAGGCACTCTTCGAACGGTGAAACTCTTGGCACTGTTGACTTTTCCTTGATATTGCTCATGACACTAGCGATTTAAATGAAAGAAAATAAGTTGCGATGTGGCGTATCGAAATAAATAATTTGTCTGTTTAACGGGAAAATAAAGTAAGGTCATGATTCATTTCATTGGGCGCATAGAAAATATACACCAGAGGTACTGAAAACTCATTCGCATTACTAACTCATATTGCTGTAAGCTTTTTTGCGCAGTGTATACAAGAAAGCTAAATCACAATCTGTCTAGAGTTAAAATGTCATATTTGAAGTAGGGATAGTGGTTCAAAAACTTAAATGAGAACCACGATATCTCAGAATCGTAGATGAGGTCATGGGTGACCGTTGCTTAGCTGGCACATAGTATAACAGGACTGCAGTTTACTGTTTACTGACTTCACTGATAGCAATCTATGATAAAGACTGTTTGAGAAATCAACTCTGCCTTTTGAATGAGAATGAAAGTTACAGTTACCATAGCTTACAACCTGAGATCGCGGAAATCGATCAAAGCATTCCATATTAACTTCTGCGAACACAAAAATGGTTGAATGCGCACCTGTTTCTTCTTCATTTTAAACTCTTCAGCTTATTACTACCACTTATTTCGATCCACTTAATAATAGCGACGGAATTGATACACAACTAGTGTTGAGCTAGGCAGTAAATTTTCAAAGTAATGGGTTACTCCTGTTCCATCGTAGCACAGATAAAAAAGAATGCTTCATGTCATTTATTTGATGCAGAGAGTATTATTACTAAATGTCTTTACTCTACTATTTTTTTTCCTAGTTAGGAAAAATTAACTGGTTGACGGGTGATAACTTCTTCCCTTAAGTCTATCGTTAGACATACATTCACCTAAACGTATGTGTATATTCGCAAAAATGAGCACTGGTATCATAAATTTACGTCCTTCCTATAAAAGACTAACTTCATACGGTATCTACACTTTGACATTACGCTTGAGGGGAACAGCATGGAGCCATGAATTTGATAGGCGACTAATACATAAGGAGCAGATAGCAACATATTCATAACCCAAGGGAACACTGGATAAGTTCATTTATCAGCTATTTTAGATGAAAACTTGATAGTATACTAAATGTGTTTTCGAACTCAAAAGATAAAAGGATACTGAGGAAACAGCTTGGAGGTGAGTGGAGTTTAAGTACATGGATTCAAATCACTGAATGCTGTTAATATTCAATGTAAATCAATAGTCACATTCATTTTAATTAGCTAGTTATCGATAAGTCAACAATGAGAGTTTAGATATCAAGCGTAGCATACGTTGATAGTTTATTGTTGGTAATTATAATTCACTTTACGGTCGACGGTCCTGTTATGAAATTCTAGGAAGGGGTAATCACAAGATGGAACGAAAAGTGGGCAGTGCTTATCTGCTGGCATCTTCCTACTACCACATGCTTGTTTACCGGACTGATGAGCAGATTTCTAACATAGCACGCCTGATGGAAAATAAAAGCATTCTCCTAAATCAAAACCTAGACAATTGCATATAGTACTTTACTACGTCTCCACTTTCTAGAACTCTAACTTATCACATACCGTTGACAAGTTTAGTGTAGCATTCTATCAAACACAAAGCTGACTGACAAGTGAATCAATAATAAGGCTTTAAATACGTGATAAACACAATACAACCCAATACGGCTTCGCGACATTGTATAATAATCATACTAATAATAACTCAGTAATCATGTGTAGGTAGGTTGTAAGAAACAATTATTCTTAGAGGGTTTATGACACTACCAAGCTGCCTAGACTGAAGCAGCTGAAGAAGGGTCTGAGTTTTGGACGTAGTTCTTGAAAGCTTAATGTTTAAGTCAATGAGGCAGTCATCACAAAGTAGTGTGTGTATAAAGTGTAAATTGAATGGACTTTCTAGTAAAAGCATGAAATGCATTTTAAAAGGGATTGAGACGACCGCACTTACAGCTCAGGTGACTTGATGACCGACATATACTATGTGCTATCAAATAAAATTTGTAAAGTAGACGTTCATAAAATAACAGTACTATTCAAGATGTACAGCTAGTATAATTTCCCGATTTTGTTCTATAAAAACATTACTGTTTGAATAGTAAAGTGACACTTATTCAAATGAGCTTTAACAGAACCGAAAGTTACACTTGCATGTGAAAATGTTGTGTATTGATTGGACCATTTTTAAAGTTCTGCTGGGTTAGACGTCCTTGTATGTTTATATTTCGTTTACAAATTGTACTTTGAGATTTGTGTGTACTACAGTTTTCCTGAAAATGGTGATGATGATGCCGTCTGTGGAAGAAAACACCTTCTCTGGAGTTGGCAGGGGCTGACTTATAACACCTTCTTGGTTGACACAACACACAGAACTTAGCGTACCCAGCGTAAGTATAACGTTTTCCATATCCACAGTCATCTGCAGACGGAGCTGTAATAAAAAAATTCTAGTGAAGCTACTCTCTCCAACTGTGCAAATAATATGCTGAAAAAGTTTCACATGCAAATAATTGGCAATAACAAACTGTTAAGTTGAACTCGTTACCTGAAAAGTAGTTTCAGTGAAAAAATATTGAAAATAAAAAAAGCTAATTGTAGTTGTTTTAACACTGGTCTCCGAATGTCAATATTGTGCATATGATATTTTACCAATTAAACCCAGAGGACATAAATTGGGCTAAATGAGATGAGATACTTTCAGAAAGCTAGCGAAGTTCGGTCCCGATTGGTTTCATCAGTTTGAGTGACAAGTACATGCGAGAATGAAAAGTATTATGTGACTCTACTTACACCCGTTAAGTATTTGAAACATAGAAAACGTTTGACAATCTCTGAAATAAAAAACTAATAATCTAAGGAGGCGGTCACCGCTTGAGATTTTCTAAGTATTGATGGGAAACATATGTTTCTAAGTCTTTCGATTATCTAAAAGGTAACTTTGGTTAAAGTTTAAACAAGAATTTATAAAAATCGCAGTGTCAATTCACACCAAGAACGTTATGAAGTCAATCATGACTCCAATAAGCCAGCACCTTAACATAGTGCAGTACTAATGGTTTGGTTGGTCCTGCCAGTATTCCTGAAAGTATAGTTTAATGCAACTAAAGGCTGCGCACTAGAATATGTGAATTTAATATTAGCAATTTGGATTCACATCTGTGTACATCAAAATGGGTATAAAGGGCCAGTGAAAATTGAGAAATGAATCTTAGCAATTTATACTTTTTCTAGAGACTTTGTATTGTGCCTCCGCAAACACACTACCCTTCGACTGCGTTCATTCAGCTAAATAAATGATTTAGATATTAGCCTGTGCTTCATGAAACCTCTTGAAAGTTGCTGAATCCACTAATTCTGTCTCTAAATGACTAGTGAAAACCAAAAAACCAAAAGGGCTTGGTAACAAATCCTCTTTTCCTGTTGAAATCTAGGGATAACATAATCTAGACCTTGACTAATAAGTGGAGGCAGCAAGTAGAGATTTTAGCCCCTCGTACTGAGCACTGATCTTGAATATACATGCATATTCAAAACAGTATTTCACATATTCGGGTACTATATAATCAATAAGATAAGAGTAAAATTTATGCGTTAAGCTGGAATAAAACGTCATGACTACTTTTTCCTTAGGTAGAAATAGGGATAATAAATTGGGCTCACGTTACTAAGTAGAACCATTCCTCTATGGCGCATTCAACAGACAAAGGAATATGATACCAGAAAACCACGTTTTTGATGGCCTTATAGTCTTTTATTCCATATCGAGTTATTGCAGCTTTAAATGGTCAGCACATACCCAACTGTTACGGAATCACTCTAAAGGCAACCTGAGGAACTTACGGTAAAGCAAATCAGGCTTGTTTATCTTATTAAAAAAAATTACTTTCCCAAGTTAAACAGGGGAACCCAGTTATTTGCCTCAGAAGTTACTAGGGCGGTATTCAGGGTCACTCAGTCTTATGATGAACTGGTTAACATGTATTCAACATGTTAATAGCATTCTTATTGGATGGAAGGACTCATGCATTTGTCCTAGGCATTTATTATTATGATGAAACCGTATTTGTCATTTCCGAGACTCATGTCCACAGTGAAAGGCTGTTTTAACATCATATATGGATGTATAACGTAGAATAAACCGCGAAAATATTAACTCAAACCGTGTTAAACCAGAAAAACATCGTGGATACCTATTCGGATTTAATGCAGAGGTAAAATGATTCCTCAATCATTGAATAACTTACTGCTATATTGGTTACACATCTTATTTGCTACTTACACCTATCAGACTAAAAAAGCACCCACTATTAGTAGTTATATGCTACTGAAAGGATTAAATCCTCAAAGTAATTCAGAATGCTGATGTAAACTTGAGTAAATTATCGCTATTCACAAATTCAATCAGTTGTTACTAATAGGAATGAAGTTATGTTTTTAATAGAAGCAGGAAGCTCATATAATTCTTAAAGTCACAATGAAATACAAAATTACACTGGTTTCAAATCTTACGTACCGTGCGCCAAATGTATGAAATCTGGAAAAAAATAGGCGGGGATCGGCTGAACCTAGACGTTGGATGTCAGAGGCTTTAGATTTGCCAGATAGGTAGGAAGATTTGAATTCTTTGCTACCAAATGAATAAAACGGATCCTGAAAACCAGATAACATTTGCCGAAAGCGAAGTGTGACGAAAAAGGAAGAAACTATCCACACGAAGTGAAGAGAAAGGCTTGAGAAAGAAGCAATAAAAACCCCGATCGTACGACTGAACCATACTAGTAGTTGATGATGGGGACCATGAGTTTTATCAATGAAGAAAACAGTAATAAACATGGAAATAAGAAACAAAACAATAAGTGAGCACTTGATGACCAGAGAAATAATAGTGGCAGTACGCAAAATTTTGTAGCCAATGGGTTGAGCAACACATTTGGCTTCTTGGCCTGTGCTAAGAGCGATCTCGAAGTATGAGGCCAGAGGAGAGCGTGTAATGACAGCCATCACGTGTTCATCTGATTCCTGAATGGATGCACCCAATAGACGATTCTTAAATTTTTGTGGCACAAAGATATCACCGGGCAAGTATGTAACACCAGCCTAGAAAAAGGTTAGGTAAGAATACTAGAAATACTTTGTCTGAATTCATCTGCTCGCAGTATGCAAATATGGTCTGCCCTGGTTTAATAATGATGACATCGCCAGGAACAAGTAGGACTGCTGGTAGGACTACTATTTCTCCATCTCGGATAGCAAGGTGAGTATCCAAACCAAACATCTGATTCACAAAGCCATCTGTATGTGGGGAGTAGTACAGAGTATTCGAATCAAGACTTCCTACACACGTGTTACTGAATAGACAAACTTACCGATATATGTGAAAATAGATTTAAAATATATTATGTACTTTGCATGGAGTGAACTAGTCCTCTTATAATTTTCCAAGAAGGTAAGGATTATAAGACAACTTGATAGTAGGGTGAATATGATATCCTCACTTAGTGAGTTGCAGAGAAACTGAAATTATTTATTTAGTTAAGTCTATTTGCTCAAAAACCTAACATACCCTGGAGATTGTCTGTAAAGGGCAGTTGAACTTGTAATGAAATAAGTGACATGATGCTCAACACCAAAGATGAAACATCACAACGAAGCCAAAGTAAACCGTTTTTCCTCAGATCTATTCCATTACTAAGTGTCTCTAGCACTTCACGAAGACGCTCCATAGCTACAATAGTTTTCAACCCTTGTTCCATAGTGACAAGGGAGATATGACGCTTTCACCAGATTGAACATAGCACGAAACCGAATAGGCCAATTGGCATCGACCTTGGAGAGATCAAATACTGTGTCAGAGTTCAAAGTCAAAATTCAATATTTTTAGCGCATTAAACCACTGACTTCAACAACATCCAGTAGTGTGAGAAGAGCAGACTAGCATTTTATGAGCTCTTGCTTTCAGATCTTGAGGACTGGTTCCTTTTGCTCAATTATACTCTTTTGGTGGTCGCAAATCTCGTTTCAATTTGCCTGTAAATTGTTTTTGAAGTGATGATCATTTAATTGCAGATATTCTTTTAGAATTGTGAGCTGGTTTGTCTGAGAGACGGAGGGAGCTAATGATAAGATCAACTAACCTGCAGCAGTTCTCGCTCTTGCGAACATATGTGAATAAGCATTATGCCTTATACTAAAATAGTGCAAGAATTAGGGCAAGTAAAGGATAAGAAAGGACAAGAGAAAGGCAGTTATGAAAGATTTGTGTTACTAACGATATTGTCGAGATGGCACAGGTCTCACTGAAGATACTACTGTTGAAGAACACAGGAATGGACGAGCATACCCTCAGTTACCTTCGACGAATGTTCATAGCAAGTCATTCGCACTAACATACTTACCAAGCAGTCCTTTGAAGGAATCAGATAATGTGGCTGTTGCTAATTCTTTTGGCACAGAGTTCCTTGGGGTACATGCTCCGTGTGGGAAGAAGCCAGATGGAACTCTCGGTTTTGCTCTCTGGTGGGGAATGAGAATGGGGTTCCCACGAGACTTTTGGTTTTAGTTTCGCGTGTATTTTGCCTGTTAGCCCGAAAAGTGGCTTCATCGACCTTCTCTACATCTCGCGAGTACTCACGTCTTGCTTTGGCAAAGGAGGACCTGTGGTGTTGAATACCTCTATGTGTTGTCTAACACAGGTTTAACCACTACGAGGAACAGTTTAGGGGTTAGGTGTCCGGGTTGTCTTCTCAGGAAAAGCATGATGGTGTTCGTCTTTACCAACATTCTCCTATCATATCTAGTGCCCCAGATCCTTCTCCGAGTATACCCTGACGAATGCTTACCTGCTGAGGGCATAGCTTTGTTTCAACAGCAGACTAGTCGAAAATAAAACCCGCAGCTAACCGACAGCGTCGAAGAACTCGATGGCTTCCATTTTCACCCGTCCACGTTATTTTCACGGAGCTATTCAATTTTCTTTGGGCTCCATTCAGGTTTAAAAGGTAGTGTGCTATTAAACTGCGCTTTTTCTTTCAGTAGTTGTCCTTATGAAGGTGCGTTCTTGTTGTATGCACAGAAATAATCGTTGATAGTGATTCAGCTGACGAGCTATGGTTGTTGACAAATCTACCGGAGAAATTGTAATAAACTCAAAAATGATCCAGCCATGTCTTTTGAACCCGGATACGTAAGTCCTCGTCGATAATACGGACACTCTATTGTAGGACGGAAAGCAGTGACAAGGAAATGCAGAAGGAAAGAGAAAAAGAGAAAGACCAGACGGTAAACTGGCAAGCTCATAAATATATTCACACTGAACGATAAAAAGGGATACAGCAGTCAATAAAACGCGGAAAGAACACAAGACAGTGCGGCAAAAGAAGCTGAAAATTAGATGAGTGCGTCTATCTGTAAGACAGTCAGCCGATGCTGATGGAAGGGGATTCGATAGGTTAGTAACTCAGTCATTTTTCAAGGTACTTAGGTGGGAAATAATATCTCTTCTTTATCGCTGTGGGAGTAAAACAATCACTTTAATCTCGCTAATCAATTTTACTGCAAAAGGTAGATAAAACCTACGACTGTCTGTTGGCAATCCTCAGCACCCATTCTGTTGCATCGGCTATTTTGGAACATTTGAAAGGTACAGTGCTGGAGCGAGGCCTTCAGTTGGTATGGGATAGAAGCCTAATTACACGTCGATGGAAGCATTTTATCGCCTGCCAAAATGACCAAATAACACAAAACTCAATACGTATGCAGGCGCTGCGAGTTGAAGTTGTCTTCGGGCTGCGTCAAACCCCGTGGCCCACGTTGGAAATTTATTCAGAACCCGCCAGGATTGTCACTTTCGAGGTATGGCATCGCACTATAAATAGAGTTGACTTATACGCGTTTCTATTTCGACCGATCCATGCGTATCAACTTAGGAGCGAACCCATTACCGCAGTTAATGATACAATACATCCTGTCCTCATCAGCAAATAGCAGACATAACAGAATGACCTTCCGTACCCGGTTGAAGTTAAGAAGTATGAGTTGCTGCCAAAACTGACAAACATGGGGGAAAAGATAACGAATGCGCAAAAAGTGGGTGAAAGCTAATGATGGGCAAAGCGTGAAATTGGGCAGAAGTGCAGGAAATCAAAGGAATTATCAGCAACCTGACGACGCGTCCACCTTAATTCGCCATGACTTCCGTCTTCGCTCCCTCTTTCAAAAAAATCCTCATGCCTTAACCGTATAATCCTTCATTCCCAATAATTCCACACAATTTTAACGTTCCTAACCAACGACATTCCCAGCGAAATGCACCGGTTATAAAGCAATCAATGCGACGAATCTATCGCTAAACAATAACAGAAATACAGCGTAAACGTGGTAAAACAGAAAGATCGTCAGCATCACTGCAATTTGTCACCACTATTCACCCCATGCTGTCTTGATCGTTTACCTCTCCAATTCATTTTTCCACCTAGCCCTCTTACTCCGTTCTGTATTCACACAACATATATTATTTTCCTTTCAGCAATCCCCTACATTCGCTGGCACGTGAAAATTTATCAAAGAGTTAACCCTTAATTTCAGAAAAAACACATACCAGTATGTAAATAGCCTTCCTACACCGCAACTGGCATATCAATACAGTTATAACTCAGTCACAACAATGACCACGCATGAATATTCTGCGAATAACAAGACAATCGGTAAGAAGGAAGCAAACTGTATTTACACCGACACATGATACATGTTATCTTTCTGCGGCAATCCACTTTACAAAAGCTCGTCTGAATCCGCGTTTTCGCGGGCAATATGCGTCACCTGTGTGTTTAAAAGGCAAACAATTGACTCCGGCCTCCGTACACACATCACGTAATTAAAAATTAACCGCTATTTGGGGAAAGATTGAAAGCAATAATATACACCAACACTATCAGTCAGTTACTACACTTCTATTGCAGCGGAAACACTTGTTTATCTCGTCTTGCAACTTGTGAAGATATACCTTCATTGTTTTCTTCGGGATAGTTTCTAACTCAGTCCCCCGGAAAAAGCTCGAGAAAAATCTACTTGCAACAACAATTAGTAACTTAACATTTACCCCTCATTATCTTGTGTGGTGATGATGTATTGAACGCAGCCTCAACCAGGGTCCCCGAAACGCATATTTTGCTGTCAAAGCGGGACCAATTGCGATGGAAGTCATCACTCTGGCAGATGATTTAGGGTCTCCTCGAAGCTTACGTGCCATTTTCGCGGTCTACAGACTTGAAGCAATTTAAATTAGCTTACAAATGTGTCATAAAATCTGGTATTTCTCGGTGAGGATTCACGAATTTGGATGTCTTTATCCATGCAAAGTGGGAAGCGGAAATGGAAATCATCCAGGGACAGAGATGTGCTGCCTCCCCTTCCCTCATCAGCCTTCCATGTAGTTACGTTTTAGACCTGTGTTTTCTGCATCTCGTGAATGGACCCTGTATGGGACAGGTATAAAGGTAACGGGGGCATCTATAAACTTGCTGATAGCAATCATCATACTGTGAATATCTTTATTCAAGCCACTGTAGGCAACTGGAGTCACTCACTTGTTGCTGTCAGGCGTCGGTGATGAAGTGAACACTGTTATACGTATCGTTGAAAGCCTGAGAGAGCAACAATGTATTTTGTACTTACCCAGCTGCTGGAGAAAATTGCCCATCTGAGAAGTTGGTTAATGAGCATGTAAACGGTGTGCACTTCAGTCGCATTTGGATGACGTCCATATCCACGGAACTGTCGGCGTAATCCACGGTTTCTTTCTTTGTCTACCTAATTGTAGGACACACATGTTCGCAGCAAGTCCCACTATTTCGTCTTTTTCAGACGAATAGACGTAGGTCGAGAAAAATTTACTTGCGGCAGCAGTTAAGGAATGTAATCAGTAACTCACTACTCATCCCCCGTTACAAATTTGGGGAAATGACTGAGAATGTTGGAGGAGATGCGGGTATGGTTGAGGGGCGGAATGGGGGTCGGTGCGAAAAACGGAGGAACGTGGGGAAGGGCAGTGGATAAAAGATATTCGAAGGGTACTGTGTGGGTATTCCTGGATGAGAAGAGGAAACAACCCGTTTGAAGATAACTGACGGGTGGAAGGGCGGAAACGGTGGAAAGCGGGTAAGCACTGGGGTCACCGGGAAAGTTATGCCGTCATCTGCTTTGCAATCGTAGAGCAGATAACTACACTGCTGTAGGACATATCCCGTGTAATTTTTGGAAATTGTTAACAACCTTCCTCTAATTTTTACCAACTAGTGTCCAAATATTCGGGTAGCCTAGCAGAGGAGGATCTAAAGGCTACAACGACCAGCTGCCGGTACATTTTCGTCTAGCCTGTAGGCAGGTACGTCGTTGCAGTGGAGCACGCGGAGCAGAGTGAGTTTAGTCGTGACCATCGGAATCTGGAGGAGAAAAGAGTAGAGAACGGTGTTAGCCGGAGACTCAGAAAGTACACAGGATTTGCCTACATTTAATCGCAAAAGATAGTCTTCAAACGGTGAAACACGAGAACGAAGTGGTAAGGTAGTGTGAAAATCCGAACTGGAACTTGAGTTAGCAAGATTCCGAATGTAATGCCGGCAACCAACTTTGCTTTAGTGAGCAACATCTACTTTGTGAAGCACCAACAGTGTAGTCTGTCTCCTAATATGGAGTTACGGTCAGTTGTCTTGCAAATTGTTAAGCTATAGGAATTTTGCTCCTTTTATATTAAAATTTATGGTCTCAGTCGTTAGCTCGTACCAGTAAGAGACCATGGTCGTCTTGAAGGATCCCTGATTTACCTGTCCGTTATTCGTCGTCGCTTTCTCATCGATGTGATGGCTGCTGCAACCATTCTCCCTAGTTTTGTATCGCCAACCGCCTCACTGAGTATTAGGCAGGATGAAAATGTGATGGCTGATTGTTAGAGCGTCTAAAATACCAGTAAAAATCCCTTGACACTACTTGCCGCTGAGGAGTCCGAAATGGTGTATGGTCAACTCATATTTCACAAGACATGTAGATGCGACTGCAATCACATCTAATGGCACAGTGCTGCATGAAATGCTTGCTCATGTAGTAACGGAATCGATGTTGGTAACTAAATTCTGAAACTGTTCGCAATATTTCTACCTACACTACCCAAAAATGTACGGTCTATAGTAGGAAGTAGTGACACATGTAAATGCAGGATAATAGTTTAAGGAATGTATCAGGTTATGTTACCAAATAAAAATCTATGCAGATGGACTACGTCGTCTGGTTATAACGCAAACTTCGGACGTTGCATACCTTTGTTATCTGTGTGATGGCGGATGAAAGTCCGTGCCCGTCTCATGGTTTTCAGCAAGTTTTATTGGGGTTGTGCACATCGGTAACCTGGCATGTGGATTATATAATACCGAATACTATTTTGTAAACCTTCAAGAATTATTAACTTGACGGTACTCATAAACTGGTACCTTTTGCGTTAAATCCATTATATAAGAAAAATAATTTTTATTATCTTCGCATTGAGGCTTTGCATATGTTTCAAAGTGGCACTTTCTTCTTTATCTCATAACCGCCATCTTCTAATGTTTTTCATAAAGTTCAACGAGCCCCCCTCTGTACTACTCAGGACACAAAATTCTGGTAGGTTTTTCAACATATGTCAATGTGATGATGCCTGCAACTGGGTTTTCTCGTGTTAAATTACTAATATGAGAATAAAACATTTATTTCTTTATTGCTTTGTTTATTACTGCATCAGGTTGAAGAATTAATTGATCCATAATCTAGATTGATGGTGGCATCGTTATTCTTTTGAAGTCGTTGGGTTGTAACTCGACTATGATGGCTTATCATCTGCCAGAGGCTCGGATCAACAGTTGTCGCCCTTTCTAGGTAGGATAATGATCCAATTTTTTAATAACGCACTGCTTATTGGAGTTTACGGGGGGCAGAAAGCTCTGTGATTC
>OX104134.1:7983692-8047112 GCA_944470555.2 Heterobilharzia americana | reverse complement strand
GTTTTGCGGGTTCACTTTGAGCGGAAAATGTTACCAATGTCTCATTTGAAAGTCCTATAATGACTAGCTAATACAGCCTATAACTCATACGAATAAATGGCTGTTCTATGGGATGACGTATGCTTTACAGTACAAAGAGAAAAAATCGTAACTAATCTGATTTCAGATGCATAAATCGTTGATGATTTTCCAAACACTAGATTTGAAAAAAATTTGTCACCGGTAAAAGCTCAGGAGTGAATAGTATTTTGAAGTTCAAAACTGAAATTTAGAAAATACTCAGTGATTTTCCGTTGCGTCTATCAACTATTTGATTCTTACAACCTAAATTTAAAATGTAAGATGAATTAACAGAATTATGAATCTAGTGCCCAAAAGGTGTTAGATCCTCTCTACTAGAGAGAATTAACTAGTGTATACCCTAAATTTATATATTTTTAAATGATGCGCACAAATAAAAATATTTCATACCCTCAAAAATCCTTGTTTTACTTACAAAACTGTTCTTTTAAACACATCTTTGTTGATAAGTTAAGATACATTCATTTTTTGAAAAAACGCTGCAGATGAAAGACTAAAAAGCGTTAACAGCACAACGTCAGAGTTTGAGAATTTCAAAAGTGTTCACAGTTCGTGGGAAAACATTAAACGAAGAGTAAACTTTTAATCATTCACTGGAAACCCTAAGATGACAAATTTATACTACATTCTCAGTTTTCACACCCATACCTATCACAGCGCTAAAAGTAAAAATGCAAACCGTTTGGTAAATTTTAAAACACTAAACGGTGATATCATCAAATGTCTGGTTCTTTGTAAGTTATGAGCTCGATCTTTATAATAAGAATACTAGGTTAGGTAGTTTTTCAGGGAACCATGAGTATATGACTTATTGCACTAATATTTCTTCGGACACATAAATATCGGCCGGCTATTTTTTCTAAAATTTCAATCAAATAAAAATGTAACTATAGGTTTTGCAATGTTTCACTTAATCAGTCATTCCATAATTACCTAAAATAAAGCTCAGGAGATTATTCCAATGTTATAATACAGATGACTTACCGTCCTATTATTAAAGCTGAAGTATACAATTCCATAAACTCTTGAATTTCTTCTATACTAGTCGCATTAGGAAGTGTTGCACATGGTCGAGGAGTGGAAAACTTCTCTTCTTTAACTGCTCTGCCTTTGGTGCTTCAAACAACTTTAATCCAATATCTGGTTGATCCCTCGTGGTGATTGGTAAATCTGATTCATGTCTATAAATTGGCTGATCTCCGTTCTCACCATATTCTGAAGCAGAACTATTTTCTTCCTCTTCAATAACTGGTGCACTAGGCTGCTGAAGTATCCGTGACTCTTCATTTGTTTTGAATGCAGTCACATCTCTTCTTGAATGCTTTGTCTTCTGATCATCTGACTGTTCGTCAACTGGTTGTCCCTTATTGCCAGATGGTCCAGATGCCTTAATCTGTGCAGAAAGGTTTGTTTCATCTAAGCTCATGGCTCTACTCAATGCTGCAGTACTTGGAGGAGGTGGTCTAGGTGGACGTGGCGTACTTTGTGTGCTTTGTCGTCTTAGCCCACTTCCAGTCTGTGATGTATTTGACTCCTCAGATCTTTGAGATTCTTGATTAAGTGGAAACTGAACATTAGCTGAAGACTTCGTCGCCTCAGGTCTGTCGAAGTTCACTTTAGATTTATCACTAGAAGGTGAATATGAGAAGGAATTTCTGGTGGAATCATTGACATCTTGGTCAAAATTCGACTTCTTCGAAGCATCTTCTAGGGTTTCACTTTTTTGGGATGTATCTTTGCTATCTGATCGACTCACTGAAGATCCGCGCACAACTTGTTCTAATGTTCCGACTGAAGCTTGTTTAATTGAGTCAAGTTTCCCACTTATATCTAGTTTTTGGTTTAAATCTGAAACAAGATGACCTGTTTTTGCATTGACACTTTCAAAAATCCTACTGGGTGATGTAAAGAATGAATTCATTCAGATGATTCAGTACTGTCCGAAGCAGGAGAATCGGAGTGAATTTTCTCACTGTCAAATGATATACGTCTCAAGAAATTTCCAAAGCTCATGATTTCCCTAGTACTGGGATCACTATTTGGAAAGTATTATTATGATTCTACAATTAAAAATAAATATAGAGTTTATTGATTCAGAACGCCTCGAGAAAATTCTTATAAACCAGAGCTGTTGGACTAAGTATGCGCAAACTCTTCATAAGAAGTGACTTACCCTACTGGCCAATGAGACCATACCTCTCAAGGTCACCATTTCTTCCTTTTTGCCTCAACCTGACTAGAAATCAATAGGATACGATTAGCATCATACTTAAAAGCTAGGCGACAGGAGGGAGAGAGAGCAGAGTAACTGAGAGATAATAATTTCTTCCCTGACCTAATCGATAAAACTGCTGTATTATAAGAGGCTGAAAGTATTTTTCATTTTGTCCACTTAAATTTGTTGAAGACTACAGATTATGCTAGTAACTTCGGTTTTATTTTGAAGGATGAAAGATACCCAAAATTCAGTTGCGGACACCAACGTAGCCGATAATGCATAGTAGTAACTATGACAACGGGAAATAAATTTTCAAATATTCAACACAAAACCATTGGCATCTTAAGATGCATCATCAGTCATCTTGAAGTATTGCTTTACTTCATTTCCAAAGTTAATCTAATCGTCACTTTTTTCTCAGCTGGTAGCTATGACTAAAATGTCAGTCTTAAGTATCAATTTCCGTAAAACCAAGCTGTTCTGATACACGAGGATTACCATTGAGAGGAATAATCCGAAAAAAATTGTTAACACCTCATCTGATAAAGCAGTAACACTTGATTACAAAAACTAAGCATTTTGTAAATTGTTTGAATTTAGGTCTAGTATAATATCACTTGTCTGAAATTCCCTAGTAAGACTTTTTAATCAGTTTGAATCTCAGGGTTAGACATATAGGCTCAATATTTAATTGCTTTAGGTTCTAGAAAACTCTTGAATATGCGAACGAAGAATAGGGACGTAAATAATCAGCGAAAAATTTTCTTACTTTTATAAACCATTATTCTCAATTTCTAAATATGGTCATTTCTATTGACTTTCAACTATAACAAGATAAAGTAGACACACTACGAAAAGCCAAATTCATATATTCTATGAGTAATATGTTACTCAACCGTAAATAATATAACGCTATGTAGATGAGTATTGAACTAAGTTTGCCGTCTAAGTTTCCTTCATACTAGATTGCTTATTGAATATAATTAATGACCGGCTTCACTTCTAGGATTGTTATTGTTTTCAAGAACTAATGGAACACGTCAATCCTTCCATGGTAGGACAAATCAACTGAGAAAGCTAAATTATTTGACCACTTGCAACAGATCTGAGAATATTTACTTTCTTATGCATCACATAATGAAACAGCATTGTTTGGTGTGTGGCATTTCGACCCCAGTTGACTGATTATAATGTTATCAAGGTGACTACACAAATTTCTGGTTTTGTTTATCTGGTACCATCACCTTCCACTCATTAGTTTTAATGGCAGTAGAATTTTCCACATATCTGCGATTGGTAATCAATCATTCCCACTACATTTGGTAGGTGTTGATTCGATAAACACAGCTTCAGTCATCAATCCTTGTGTTCACCTTCCTGTATTTTTTCAAAATGCCGCTCCATTCCATCTGAATGCGTGATTCTTTGTGACAGTAAGTATGATTGTAGCTGAGCGTTTTTCTAGTTTTTTTATCTTAGTGCAGTCGATCTTCCTTTTTTAAAAAAAGGTTTTTGTGTTTTGCTGACCGAACTGAACCCAGTCGGCTAGCTTGACCGCTTAGTCTTTAGATGGTAATTCACTGACAAAAAATTGTTTCCTATGCTAGATTACACAGAATCCCTTAGCCGAAGAAGCTTTTTTATGATTGAAATTTTTGGCTTAGATACCATTTTAATCTCAACTTTATTGAGAGTCCTATGTGGGGCTAATAATGACCCTTTTTCGTAAGGCAACGCAACGAAAGTCTTAAATTCCTTCCCTATGGTCTTATTACTACTGTTATCTGTGTCTATATTTGCATTCCATGAATTATTTTTCTTACTACTCCTCATGTGTTTCTTCTGTTTATTTATATCTTTTATCCAGAAGCTTCAATACTGTAGAAGTCATGTATAATTACATCTCTATTGTTAATTTCCTCCACTAGTACATTGTTTTCAAATTCGGACATTTTTTCAGCATCCAACTTGTTTTCGAATGCCACAATAGTTATATTCATTGGTAAGTTAGTGTAGAGGTCTGTTACACCAAAAATAATCATTTTCATAATATTTATTTTATTTTTATCAATTTTACTCTTAGTTCACAGGATTAAAAACACATCAATTAGAAAGAATTCCTAATGGGTTAAAAATATCATTCCTGAATATCTAGATACCTTATAGGTTGGCGTTTTTAAAATCAACTGTGTCTCATAGTACAACCTGACTTTTGGACTTTAACAGTCCCGTACATCCTTCTGGAGTCATTAGTTTTATTCATTAAATTAGACATTTTGACTCAGATAGCTTCATTCGATGTATTACATCAGCTGTCGATCCCTTCACCTTATTCATAACAGTATTGACTGGTTTCGTAGTTCGTCATAAGGTCCTGCTTCAATATATTCGTTGTCTTTCTAAATGTAATCGGATTTGTTCATTGTTCTTACCGAGGTGCGTTTATCTCATTTGTCTACTAACATATTCCTATTGTTTCGAAGGCTCCTTACAGCTTTCTTTTCTTGCTTTGTTAAATCTATACTAGTTGTTTCTTTTTTTTCAGTGTTATCGCCGATTGCACTCGGACCTCTTCAGTGGCTTTTTTATCCATTAAACACAATGCTAATTACGTATGATGGAGCCCTGGACCTAGGTTTCTTGCTTTTCGGTACTCGTCACCAAGGCACATCTGCAGCCTCAATGGAACTGATGTTTCGTCTTAGATTCGAATCCGCATCACCCAGTGTTGCAGTCAGAGATATTTCACTGAGCTGTTCGGGCAGCGATTGACCTATTGTAGCACTGGGTTAGGTATATTGATTAGTAACTGGAGGGTAACCAACTTTTGAAGTGTAACCGCAAGGCTACGAGCTTCACTAGCTCAATACACTGAGATCCATATTAGTTGGGATGACATCCTTAGGTTACACCTAATTTAAGTTAATTCTCTTTCTATACATTTATCTATAGCGGCTTTCAAATGCTACCTGAGAAACTAATAACCCACTTTGTTGATTAACAGTTGACGCTGTGGCAATGTTGATCTCATTGTTCCTAACTCAATACTTTTTTTCCATTATTTTGTTGAACCTTCATTATTCTTTGACTATATGAATTTGAATAATTTGGCTTCACCAAAGTCTTATGTTAAACGTTCTCAACCTTTTTGATTGACCGTCTCTATAAGTTTAGATTTTGATTGTTCAATGTTACCATATATGGTATACAATTTTTCCACTGCAGGACGAATTCAGCTAGCAAATTCTGCTGTCTCTGTTCTAACTTTAACATTTGGAAGTAGAACAAGTCGACGCAGAGAAAAACGAAAGATATAAACCCTTTACAGGTAATAGTTAAGAAAACAAACAGAAACACTGGAGAATATACATACTTTTCGTCAATATCTGAAACTTCTCAACTTGTTATACACGTCAACCTTTTCTAGTATGAGTTCAAAAGTGAAAATCTTGAATTATTTTGGGGAAATCTGCAACTCGTTATTTCAGATAAATGACTTCCTCCTGAAGGTACTTAACAATGAAATCTCTGAACGCTTGTTATACATTACAGATAAACATTTACCTTTACTCCTTGCAAACTTTTATCAGTGGGCATAAAGTCTGATTTGAAGTTATCTTTCACGTAGGAATGGCTTTTACAGGGTCACTCAAGACTCCTGGAATGCTTGAAAGTATTCATTTCACCTCCATATATTACTGAATCCAGAATATTCGGATTTTATCAAGATTATGCAAATATTAGGTCGAAATTGGTGATCAACACTTTCCAACTTCAGTTCATGTGTCAAACAGCGCCGTCGTATTTTATTATCTTCAGCGATATTGTTATTATGAATAGGCCAAAGAAATGGAAGTAGGAACTTCAGACAAGCATTATCGCCTGTATTATTTTGTTTATTTAAAAGTACATTTTACTTCATATTCATTTTACAGTGTTACTTCAGATACCTTAGCCCAAGTGCTTGTATTAACTCCTTAACCGACTCCGTACGATTTATTGTTGCCAAATAATTGTACGTTAATTGAAATCAAATATCATACATTACTTCAATTTCTGGGAAGGAGATTATCAGTTGTAGTGTGTTGTAATCATGTAATTCAGTCGTTTTACACATATTGGAAAGAATACAATAGTAGGAAGCTGTTAGTCTTTGACTTCTATTGTGCAGTAGGATAGGAGGAAAGGCTGATAGTTAAAAGGTTACGGGTGAAAGCTTGTCGTGCGTGTCGTTCAGTAGGTGAGGCACTGAGGCAATCAGAATCATGTGATAGTATAACAGTCATGTATTTTGCTACTATCATTTCAAGCATGCGGTGTCAACTCAGTCAGCTTCGTTGCCATTACAACAGATATATATTCCCACCTTGATTTAACTAATGCACGGGTCATCACCTCCCACTAAAAAATCTGAACTACTACATTCTATAACAGACAAAAACCCCACTTAGCAAAGACTCCCCTTGTAGCCTATATGCGTATGCCTAATTGGTTACCTCAAACGTTTCTGTAGTGGCCTTTAAAGTCATTCCTTTTTAAAACTTGAAACCACTTGACAGTAGTTTTTATAATAATCCCTTGTCATCAGGTACCCAACTTCGTTCATTGTTCTTAACTGTTTATATGCAGTACGTCTAACTAATTAGTTACCAGTTTTCCCTTCCTAACCTCTACTCTGCAAATGACGGTACTAACTTCCATTACCTTAATAATTAATCATCAAACTTATGCCCATTACAGACCCATAATATACACATGTTGAGAAAAATGAAAATATACTTTAGTTCAAATACAAAATTTCATAAACTTCTTTTTGGCGTAATATTTGTTATCTTAAAAAGATGCATTAAAGAATATTATGAAAATTAGTACTTCGATAATCAACTTTTAAAATAAGAAATGAGATCGTCATAATGTTAGGAGTTTTAGAAATTTCCCTTCTGTGGGCCGCTAAAACATCAGAGGCTTGAAAACATAAGTGTCAAATTCTCAACAAAAAGATAACCGTGTGTTAATAAACAGATAATATTCACATTTCGTCACAGGAATTTTATCATCATGAGAAAATATGCTGAACTGAGAATTATTCAAAGTTTTATAAACAGAAACGAAAGTTCGTAGTACAATGATTTAAGTAGAATACTTATTTTATGTAATATCAAAATATAATATATGGTTACTCATGTGTATTCTCCACTGGATCGATTACATAGCCTGTTTCACCTGAATAATGTGAATAATTGATGACTACTAACCCGGTCTGGAAATCTCGCTAACCATTTCACAATGATCTGACGTTGTTAGTTTTATGGCGGGTAGTGATACTTAACTGCAGATTACTTGAATTGCTATTTAAGGTGTTTAATTTAATGCTTTATCTGGCAATCCTAATAAGTTGTCTGAGTTCCATGCCTTTCAGTAATAGTCTTATCAATCATTTTCTTTTCTCTACCCGTCTCTTTGGTCAGCCACAATAACCAACAAGTATTACTTTGCAGTGATGTCTTCCTCAATCCTTTCACTTTGATGAAAATTGTAATACTGGATGATATCATCTATACTACCTGAAAGAAGGTTTTTTCACTTGAGGTTGTAGATATGCCTTACAGTAGAATGTGAACAGGTACGAAACTTAGGTGAAGTAGAGCTACTAGTCGTTTGTCTTTAACAAACTAATACGTAGGAAGCTTATGCTCAAGCTAATTTAGTTTCTGATTGCGATCAAACCCATCTAAAATGAGCCTGACTGTACTAAATGGTTCGCTATAGGTTGCAGAGATCCATAGGAACTGATTCACTTTTGTTTCTGGGTTACTAATCACCCTCACCGCTGGTTCCACAGTCAAACGGACACTAAACAAAACTTCATCGTGATTGAAATTGCTGCAGTTCTCACTTAAATTCTTGTTTACTGTCAACCCAAATAGTGAGTAGATTTTCTTGTCTAGCAGCCGACAAAACAGAAATTTGCAGCTGTATCCATTAAGGCTGAGACGGATACTTGCTGAGCATAAGATATTCCGAAATGCACGAGAACAATTCACTGGCACTCTCCGACAATGGGTCGCACCTATATGGTACCTGTCATTATGCATTGAGTCAATGCCAACTGTAAACAATAGGCTGTCGGAATGGTTTCAGAAGACGATTGTCATTTTCTGCTCATAAACCCTAAAGGTGCTTAATCGACTGGTCCAAATCATCCCCATTCAGTCTGACTTACTTCCTTATAACGAAATTCATTGTTAATCAGTATAATGGATACCTTTTAAGTTTATGTTATATAAAAATCACTGGCAGAAAGGTAAATGAGAACAAATGTTGACAAAACTGTAGATGTCTTAAAGATACTAATGTTTTTCTCTTACTGAGTTGATTGAAAGTCTTACGTGTACGTGATGTGTAAAATGAGTTGTATGAGAAGAGGAGAATGCATTCAGAATTCATCTTCCTGGAAATTAAATAGAAAAAGATTTTCAAAAATAAATGTTGGTAAAAAGCCATAATATTCACATCAACTATATTACGGAATGAATGACAGTTAACTAAATTTTAGTCTTGAAACTAAGTACAACTTTATGATAAACAAGGAGACCAACGAGGACAATTTTTTAGTTACAAGTAGTTTTTAATATTTAGACTATATGATTAAAATTCGTTGATTGTTCCATAGATTCAACGAAATGGTGTGGCACAAGGAATCCGGTTAAATCAACGCCCTATTTCAATCACTTCTTGATATAATGTTGAACTACTCATCCAAGTTATCTCAGCAGTCAGTTAGTCTTTGCATCTTGACCCATTCTCTATAATCTACAAATATACTTCCAGTGTAATAAGATCATCTTGGCGTTTTACTATGACAACACAATCTTGGACTTCGATCAGTTCAACAGAAATATACTGAATTAGTTACTGTCTTCTGGATCCAACAAGACCGTGATCACATATAGTAAATAAACTAATAAATGTGCCATTTCAGTGGAAAAAGCTTTTAGACACACAGTTGTTGTGGTGGAAATACTCTATCCATCTTTTTCAGAAAATGTGTTACATCACCTCTAAAGCAGGCCTGCCTTAGATAAATAAAGACTTACAGCAGTCATTAGTAGCCGAAAAGCGTTTGAAAGCATTATTCGCATGTCTTGTTGATGGTTTCAAGTTACGGATACTTTATCTATTCCCACTTTAGACTATAAACTTTATTTAGTCGCCAATATTATCCAAATCATCACCAGTGGATGTCGATTCTGATTAAGAGAGTAAAAGACTTCTAAATATTGAAAAATTTTAGTTAACAGGAAGTAAAGCATTTTAGCTGGTCTCTGTAAATAAGGTAAAAGTATCTAGCTAAAAGTGCTTGCTCAGTCACTTTATTATTTGCCTGAAGTGTCGTAGTATGATGCACTGTTTGTAGAATCTTTCACACTAATAAGCAACTTGCACATCTTTGGTTCAGGCTGTTAGGTAAGGTTAGTTTCTGTCAAATAATACTGTGGATTCTAGATAGCAATTTATCGACATTACATTTCATAAAAGTTAATATGTTTTTTAACTCTCACCTTCAAATGAAATGCTTGTTTGATTATCTTGACACAGAACAACTGATTGCCTCTGAGCATTTAATGTTGTCTGCTGCTGATACACCATATTATACAGATGGGTCATGAATGTTCTGAGTATTAAGAACGAAAAAATCATTGAGAGGATCTGGTACATAGAACAAAGTCAGATTTGAGCAAAATTAAGGCTCCATCTTCATGATTTAACCTCATATTTTATATACCAATTGTGATTAGAATCCGCTTTTAGCAAGGACTCCTCGAAAAACTTAAGACATCTCCCGAAAACATCTGCAACCTAGAAATTTCAGAGTAAGGAGGTCAGGAAACAGAATAGGAATTCTTTCTGCACTCTTAAAAGCATAGCTTCGAAAAGACTGATTGAGTGGAGAAGTATATTCCTTTTCAATTAGGTCCTCGTCTTCTCTGCACTGAAGTATAGGCTTACAATAAATATCAAAATACCAATCAAGTGATGGTGATAGGGGATAGGTTGGCTAACAATAATTCTAGACTCTAAGTAAATCCTGAGGATGATAAACTTGAGAAATCAAGATACAAATAATTAACAGAGTAATTATACGGGGTTAAAAAAAGTAATTACAGTAATATGGAAGAGGTTACTCTTTGGTATAGTATCTGGCAAAGCAAATGGAGTGTTTTTCTTCTTCAGTGGTCAGTCACAAACAAGAAATAACTACTTAAGAATGAGAAATCAAAAGGTACTGAAAGAACAAGAGGGGGAAGGGGAGGTAGAAAGTAATGCTAAAAGTTACATCATGCTGATGGCCACGGTCATACAAGTGATTGAAGAAATTCCTTTTGAATCCTAAGGTTAATTTTGTGAAGGTGAATTGCAATCGCCTCTCCTATGCGAAGAAGACGAATGCGAAATCCATATGGTAAATGAAATGGTGTGCGATATATAATTTAAAATGCTTTGCTAGTATCCACTTGGTGTCCACTGTCAGCTAAGTTCGCAAGTATAGAACTCTTCATTATTCTGATCTTTCTCTCAATCAGACACGATGGTTGATGCTCAGAAATTCAGCCATAGAGTTACCTCATCGTACGCCCTATGTAGCTAGACGTACAGGAGCAGTTAAACTGATAAATACATATGGAAGTGACAGAATCCGTCTGTCTGTCTTCGTTTCTTGCATGTAGAATGGGACAGGTTTAGAATATGGGACATAATTAAGGTACTGTAATCGCTTTTTGTAGGAATTTTGTACACCGACCTCACCCTTGAATCTCAGTTTCAAGAAGATTTTATTCCTGGGACCTATCAGCATTCTTCATTTATCCCCCGTAATACTGTTATGCTTAGCTACAAACTTTGCTGGATAGCCATTTCTACAAAGCAGATTATAGACAAAGGTAAAATCTTCCTTTATAGCATCATCGGAGCAAATGGCTGTTGCAGCATAAATTAATCATTTCGCCAGGTTCCGCTTGTATTTGTGGAGACTATGAAATAATGTTTCCTTTTCTACACTTTCTACACATTTTATACATTCTTCCTATTGCCTGTAAACAGGAATGCTGTTTGTTTCTACAACTTAAAAATTGGAATTTTGGTTACGGCGGTATCACATTAGTTCTAGGTTTAAACTTGTAAATATAGTGTGCTTCTATCCACTCCTATTTCTGCCTCCGTTAACTGCTGTCTGACGTGAATGTTCGCTAAGTGTCCCTAGACTTCACAGGACCTCTCATCCTACTTCCAAATATCAAGATAATCAAGCCAAACAACGTCGACTCTGGAACGCTAACAAGTTTCGCCTTCTGAACTAACATTAGAGTGTACTAAAATTGTAGTGGACAGCACTGAAGAGATGATATTAAAGTAACCAATTATTATCCATAATACCGTTATTACTATTTTGTATTATGACATAAAACTTTTCATATTTGTGTATCATTGTAGCTATTTTAGTTGATTATTTTGGTTTACTTGACATTTCTTTGGGTCCACTACATATTGGATGAGTACGGCACTGAACGAGGGTGTGGATTTACCTGTCAATTTCGGCTTTCTTTATATAGATCGTTTCACAGTTTCATCTAACCGTCTTACAAGAGAAACATCGAGAAGTGGAATTTTAACATTTTGCTCCTCTTTTATTGTGAATTTGATTTCCCGATGAACACTGTTAAACTGATTAAGAACAGTATTCTTGACGACTCATTTTCCAGAGGTATAAAGTTAGTCTTTATGTAACGACAACATAGTTTCTACCTCATAATCTTTTCATTCAGAGGATCATCCTCTAACTTTGACAAAAAAGAATCTGCTAAGAGTGAACCAAGGAGTGGCCCCATAGCGAAATCACCAGACTACCCGTTAAATTCATTGTTAAAAAGGAAATGTACATTCATCGCACATCCCAGATGTAGTTCTTTCTTTTAATTCCGTAAATTCAATCTGTTAATCATTTGTATCTTGATTTCTCAGGCTTATCATCTTTAGGACTTACTTGGAGTCTAGAATTATTGTAAGTCAACCTCTACCCCTCCAACACTGCTTGATCGGCATTTCGATATGTATTGTAAACCTGTACGTTAGTGTAGAGAAAAAGACGAGGATCTAGTTGGAAGGGAATATATTTCTTCGCTCACTTTCCTAAGTGTCTTAATGAGAATTCCAAATTCTGTCTGACTTTTATAGATGTAAAACTTGGGCACTATGGTAGAATTTAATTCCATATTAGATTTGTTTATTTGATTTATAACACAGTGATATAGTATTATCTACTTGATGACGTTTCGAGGATAAATTATTGCTCATAATCATATCAATGTAATCACACAACTTTCGACATTTGATTTTTATAGCTACATCACTTTATATGGGTTGTTTTAATTGGCAGTAAAATTCTCCACATCTCTGGTATAACCGTTGTGTCATTTCTACCACACAGCAACCTAAAAATAAAATTAAACGATTTCAGTTTTAGTTCATAAATTAGATGTATCACACCGCCATACGACATTTCGACTGACAGTTTTCCTGTAAGGCCGGCTAAAAACGCCTACCCGAAAATACTTGTTAATACATAGAACCATAATGAAATGGTTACGCACAGATAAGATAGTTGAAAAATGAGGTATTATTGCGTACGTATATCGCCCCCAATTAGAAACTCAACTCAGAATTCAATGACAAAAAAAGAATTTAATAAACCCTAATGCAAACGAGCCCAACCGATTAGTTAGAACACAAAATTTATGGTAAAGTTATGGGTACCGGTTGTTTGCCTAAATATTCTCAGGCTGTAAACAGATATATGGAATATAGGTATATACAGTTAGACCCACCAAGCTAAAAACAAGATTATTTTGTGTAATTACTTACCAACTAAATGCTTATTAAAATATCTTTTCAGGCTTGAGATTCGTGTGATTGAGATAATGAAAATATAGTCAGGTAACATCTAGTTAGAATTCGTTCCTCCTTTTTTCTTTAAAAGTGGTGTGAGAGACAAACATATGAAACAGAGTATATCCGTATAAGCGTCATTTGGAACAAATGAACGGATACGATAGCTAAGTCATTGCGTGGGTTATCAATGTTGTACAGTGATTTCATGTATTAGCACAAGTATGATGTAGATCATACATGTTAACCACAGTAACCTTTTAACAGCCTCCTTGAACCCTGGGCTATCATTAATTTTCCACCGACCATACTCCATCAAGTTCTCCCCTTTTGGTTTATTTCAATCTCTTAAGTACCTCCTCCGAATGTACCACATATTTTTGGGCATCTTTAAAGTGTTTTCAACCAGCTGTTTTTCCAGTAAATAATAAAATCAAGAAAAAATGTCGCCTCAGACGGAACTGGACTTCTGAATGCACAAACATACATGATATTTCTATTCGTCGGATGCTTAGCTCGAATATTAGATTCTTGTACTGGCTGAATGAATCACTACTAATAAGCTAACGTTGGCTTTTCTGTTCATTTTCCATTCTAGACTGAACTCTAATCCAACATCTGAATGTTTCACATTCATAGGTGTAGGAATGATTTCGTTTGAAAATGTTGTTCTTGGAGTGAATTTGTTAGATTAGGTAAGATGCTGACACTTTGCAGATGTATATTTAGAGATAAAGCACTTTTAAAGTCGCTTATTTCATAAGTAGACTAGGCTGTCTAATTATGCAAAGAGTAGTAGCCAATAGATGAGTAATGGCTAGCATATTAGTTGTCAAACATTTATTGATAAACTAATACATTACTTGTCAAATGCGTTCATCCTACTTACCTTCCAAAACAATAATGTCATTTTACCCATATTTTCTGCCTTATTAGGAAAGTGACTTGAAGATATGATATTCCTATAATTTTATTCTGCTGTTTCTGAGTTCTCCGAAAGCATTAGCATAATTCTTCCCTTCTCTATGTGACACACCTCTTTTATATATTATATGACATCAGTTGTTATTATTATAGTAGTTTAATTCTGAATTGGAAAAATATGCATGACCGTTTCGCAGATACAATTAAAGTATTTTGCCTGTGATATCTTCCGTGACTATGTTGAGCAAACTAAATTTTCAAAGTAGTGACATCCTCCAGGTTTATTACGAAATGAATATGCCGCAGGTTTATGTAGCGACAGAGATTTATGGGAGACAGAAAAAAACCTGATATGCAAGAAAATACAAAATATGTCAAATGTAAAAGAACTGATAAAAAAAGAAAGGAAGACAAGTGAAGCAACAGGTATCTGAAGGATATATTACTGGCTTCATACTGGAGAAGAATTCCTGGAAATCGATAGCCTAAAGTTCAAAGATATTCGACAGTGATACTGACCTCCATAGTTTTAAAGGACTCTTTAAGCTGAAGATGCCCAATCCAGCATCCAAGCCGTTCAGCATGTTACGATACTCTGTATGTTGGGACGACTTGACAAACGCATGACTCATAACTGGTCACCCAGTTATGTTCTTTCTTCGTCTCTCACTTGTGTTTCCGGAAAATAAGAAGAATTATTGGTTGGCTTCTGCATCTGTGCAGATAACGTCTCACATTTACAAAAATTCAATCATTGAAAACAAACTTTTAACAGACAAGTAAGAAAATTATCATTGAAACAAAATCAGTTGAATTTTAACGAATATAGTTTAACCCAAAGAGGCATTTGTCGCAGTGAACAACCATCTGTTACAGTTATCGCTGATTGTCTCAGGTGCGTATAAGTGAAATAAAAAAACTGTGTCATGTAGTGCACGAAGTGTCAAGGATGAGGAAAGCATGTTTCCGAATGAAAGTAGTCAAACAAATTAGCTCAGCCTGAAACAGAACCCGATAATACCAGAAAAAGGTCAATACCACAGCAGCACAGAGGTAGGTGTATCATAACCGTACAAAAACTATTCGTTGCTTTTGTTGTATAAATTGGTGTGTATTACAGGTGAAAGGAGTTTTAAATCTTTCAGATTAAATTTGTCCATAAAGTAACAACAAACTTCCAGAATGTTTGCTTGTTTGATGCCTGTAATATAAAAGTAAAGAGAAATATTACTATTCGGATTTCAAAAATATATTTATATATTCGAACGTGATTAGTTATTCCTCAGTGCATAGTAGGGTTTCACAAGTGTTGTATACATTAGACACCTAGAGATTCACCTTTCATCTACTTAAAGTCAAATATGAACGAAGAACATTCTTTTCAGTGACCTCATGTCTGGTTCTACAGTTATAAAATCAAAGTCGCTAACACACTACTAGCCAAATTTCTAGCGAATTCATTTTAGAATGGATTCAAAATCATGTGTAATTAAACTGAATTAGGTTTTTGGATGATAGTGTGACTTGCGTATGTAAGTCAATTTTAGTGATAAGTTGAATGTAAATTGTAAGTGTCAAATAACTGATGGTCAGGTGCATGATATCTAGTATCCAATATCTGTTTAACGAGCTTGTGTAAACTAGTTGATTCCTTCTTGCTCACTTCTTGGGGTTAAGGAACTGTTCCAGGTCTTTGGCGGATTCAGATGTAGTAGATCCACTCGTTCCTCTGCTGTAGCTCTGGTATACGGAACAGGAGGTTGAGTGTTGGTTAGTTCACCTAGGACTGTAGTGCACTTGGTTTCTATAGATGTCAAGTTGCCAGACAGTTGTTTGGACTGGTCGTTAGGGAGAGTTAGGGATAGGGAGGAGAAAACCTAGAAAGGCAAATCTGTGTGAGTAAAAGGAAACGAAAAGTGAACTAATGGAGTAATCTACTTACACCCAAGTAAGGGGAGGAGGTGTGCAAAGATATGAAGAACTTAGACAGGTAAGGCTAATTCATGGCAAGTAGAAGGGATGAAAAGGACTTAAATGGTTACCGAAGAAAGGAAACTGGTGTAGAGGTAACATAGTTGCAGCGGCGTGACAGCAGTTGATTTCTTCTGTTTAGTTCGTATTCCAGCTAAATGTGGGTGGACCGTGGGTCTCTGCATAACTATCTAGCCTTTTCTTGAAGCTTTCAACAGATGTGGAGAATACTACCTCTACTGGTAATGCATTCCGATGCGTTCTCGGAGGGAGAAGAAGCTTGAACGCATATGAGTTTTCGATCTTTGGTGGGCAGTTCTCTTAGGGTTTCCACGAGGATCACCACAGTGGCCACTCGGCAGTAATCCTCTGTTCGGGCGACTAGGGTTGTCCAGTTTTTCTAAGCCATTATCAAGTCACCTAATAACCTTCGTTAGATGAGAGAGTATAGGCCTAGGGTCATCCAGTCTATCCACATATGGTTTTCGTTGCATCCCAGCAACCCCTTTTGTGGCCCGTCTGAACTTCCTGCAGTAAGTTCGTGCCTCTTTTCAGCTGTGGTCGAGAGCAGACGTTATGGACCTCCAAGTGGGGTCGTATGTAAGTCTTGTAGAGCTTCAGAAAGGGCTCTATGGTGAGGGCACCTAGTTGTCTGAGCACAAAGTGTAGTACACAGTATGCTTTTGAGGCGTCACCTTGGTAACTGGAACTGGTGTCCAGTTTCTCCATCACCACTATGGACAATAAATAGTCCGAAACGTTATCCAGTAGATGATACTGTCCCACTTTCTGGCATTTCCAATAATCAGACTAAAATAAACCAGGCATACTGAATTTGAACAGCATGCAAAATGAAACTCAAATAATAAATGTTGCATTGTGTCAGTGAGTGATCAGTACAGAGACGGACATGAATTTATTAACAGAGTAAAGATAGAATGAATATTTCATGACAAAATGGTCAAGCTCGTTAAGAGAGAATGTTAATAAGACTGACAGTGGCGTGAATGACGAGTGAATTGTGCAAACATTTTGACGAATCTTAAAGGTTTATTGGAGTACGGGAAGAAAAACGAAGGAAAATCAGGTTGGAAGGAGGGGAACGATGATTAATCAAAAGGTGAACGACAGAACAAGAGAATTTTGTTCAGTCGGTGGAAGTTCAGGATAGCTGTAAAGTTTAAAGGTGTTGTTCTTGAATATAAATTTCAGACCTAGTTGACCTTACAGCTAAACTTTGCGTTATAGGAAGAATGCGTAAACAAGTAGCGGGTGACACAGTCTACAAAACGTGTTGTATGGCCGTAAAAGCTGTGCTATCATCTGCTTGGTGTCCTGTGTCAACTAGATGTGCCATTACAGAAGGTCTGGTGAGTATGATTTCACCTTTTGCAAAAAAAATGCTGGTAGATGTTCTTATATGCTGAGACGCATATGTTTGATAATTCGTCCATGGAATAGTATCACCCCCACTACAATCGGTGAGCCCGAGTACCACTTCTTACTCTGGCTAGTACTTTTAATCTTGCGTTGATTTATTTGTCCTATTTTTGTTTTCAGCACGGTTTTTCTTTTTCATTGCATTCCTCGTTGGTTATTTTTACATTTTAATTTCCTTATTATCAACGTCGTGCCTCGTTAAACCCCCTTATCAACGGCTGACAGCAACGGCTCTACTGCGCAGATGGCCATAACTACTCAGCTTCCCACCTTCTGGGTCCATAGATCATCCGCATGGTTCTACCACGTGGAAGCTCAATTTATCTTGAGACACATTCACTCACACGAAACCAAGTCTAACTTAGTTATCATAAGCTTGCCGAAGAAAGTGATCGAAGGTGTCTGAGACGTGCTAGACGAACAAGCACCAAACCTGTATGATCGCCTAAAAGCCACCTTCATCGAACGCATTGCATTTACTGACCAGCGGAAGGTGCAAGAACTTTTCAGGAATGTGCATCTCGGTGATTGTAAGCCCACTCAACTGCTTCGTCAGATGAAGCAGCTGGTTGCAGACTTCAATAGTGATGAAGCTTTTATCAAGCAACTGTGGTTACAGAGGTTATCATAGACGGTGCAAGGAGTCCTAGCACACTTTCATAAGTGCCCCTTAATAGAACTGACGGAAGCGACTGATAGAGCTTTGGACCTTACCAAGCCCAACACTGGTGTCTCAGCTGCACTGCCTGCTGCCACTGACTCACTCAAAGAAGCCTACTCTCCCCTAACAAGCGAACCAACAGGTTTCAACGCTGCAGCTCACATCACTAAGTTGTACGAGGAATTGTGCAGCATCAGGAAAGAAATCCGTTCTAGTAATTCTTCCTTCGGTCGCACAACTCACTTGCGCAATACATCTGCCTCCCGTGCCGGTAACAGGCGTTCCGAATCGCGACATTCCCAACCCAGGTTATGCTGGTACCATAAATGTTGTGGCACCAATGCGAAGAGATGCACTCAATCCTGCACCTTCGAGGATAAGCAGGCGGGAAATGTGTGAGGCAGTACGTGACGGTGACTAACGTCGCTGGAGAACCACGTCCTTGCCGACTCTTCTTCGACGCAGACCAACATTCTGGGATGTGCTTCCCAGTCGACACTGGGGCAGGAGCTAGTGTCTGCAGCCAACATCTCTGCAACTTCGCGCCCACAACAGTTTGTCCATCACAACATATGGTCGGAGATTCCCCGACCTCAACTTGGACCGTGTCGTTCTTTCCTTTGGGTTTTCATAGTGGCTGATGTGACCACCAGTATTATCCGCATGGATCTCCTACAGCACTATCAGCTACTGGTAAACATAAATCGATTTGATTATGCTACTAAACTCTCTGCTTCCAGCATTGCCACACAGACGCCATCTCTCGGTCCAGTGTACTCCACGACGAACGCCTCTAGTCCCTACGCGTCTCTTGTTTAATCCTTTCCGGACGTCCTCAAGCCAAGTTGTTGTGCACCTTGTGTGACGTTGAACATTTCTCATTACATCACGGCAACTGGCTCACCAGTTTTCGCTAAACCACGGCGATTATCCCCGGGGAAACTGCATGCCGTAAAAGCCGAGTTTGAACACATGCTTGGAATGGGAATAATCAGACCATCCAACAGTCCATGGTCTTCACCCTTGCATGTGGTACCGAAGAACAATGGCATAGACCGGAGGCTTTGTGACGACTACCGAAGGCTCGGCGCTAAAACGATTTCAGATCGTTACCCATTCCCTCACATACACGACTTGACTGCATCTTCAAAAAGCTGATTTATCTTCAGTAAACTTGACTCGACGCACCCCTATTATCAGATCCCAGCCCAGCCCGATGATTTCCACAGGACAGTGGCCGTTACACCGTTTGACCTCTTTGAGTTTCTTCACATGCCCTTTGGTCTTTGCGACACAGCACATACTTTTCAACGTTTCACTCACAATGTTTTACGTGGACTGGACTTCGCATACACTTATTTAGACGACATTCTAATGGCTAGTCCAGACAGAGATACTCATTTTTACCACTTGAAACGGGTGTTCTCCAGACTATCGAAGCATTCCATGGCGGTCATCCTGGCCAAACGCCAGATTGGCGTCCCTTCACTGAAATTTTTGGGACGTGTTTTCGACGAGCAACGCATTCGCCCACCACCTGTAAAGGTACAGGCTATCCAAGACTTCACAGTCCCAATGTCACTTAATGCTCTGCGTACGCTTCTGGGGATGGTGAGGTATTATCGTCGTTCCGTCACCCAGTGTGCTCAAATTCTGACTGCGCTGGCCGACCTGCTGAAAAGTAAGTGTAAAACTTTCAGCGTGACTCCTGAGGCACTAGGAACATTTCGCGAGATTAAAACCGCAATAGCAGATGCTACAATGTTGGGACATCAGGACGCAAACCCGCCTCGCAGCATTACGGTTGATGCACCAAACACGGCCATTGGAGCTGTGTTGCAACAACTTTGATATCACACTCGGATCCCGCTTGCATTCTTCTCTCGGAAGCTATCCGCTTGCGAAATCCAGTACAGCACTTTTGGCCGAGAACTGCGCACCATGTACGCCTCTTTTAAGTATTTTCGTCTCTTTGTGGAAGGTCGTGGTTTCCTTACATTTACCGACCACAAACCTTTGACTTACGCCTTACACACCACCACCGACAGATATTGACCGCGTGAACTAAGTCATCTAGACTACATTTCTCAATCCACGTTGGACATCCGTCACACTTCTGGTGTGAATGTCCCCATCCCAGATGCAGCGTCTCACATTTGCTCCACCACTTTGCCTCGAGCGGTTGACTTACGGAAGATTGCTGAACTTCAGACGAGGAGATTAAAAAACTTCTGAACTCAACCTCTCTGAAGACAGCGTATACCGCTCCTGAACGGTGAGACGACAATCCTATGCGACGTCTCCACGGGCACACCCAGACCAGTTGTTCCTTTTCCCTTGTGTAAGTGCGTTCTTGGTGCTCTACACAGTCTTTCGCATCCTGGTATCCGTGCTACTGATAAACTGATATCTGCTAGGTTCGCATGGCCTGGTGTCAACCGTGATGTACGAGACTGGACACGGTCATGTATTCACTGCCAACCCTTCAAGGTGAACCATCACATCATCCCACCACTTGCAACTTTCGCCAAACTGGATTCACGATTCACCCATGTCCATTTAGATGTTGCTGGCCCACTTCCACCCTTCGAAAGTTGTTGTTACCTACTGACATGTGTCGACAGGATACCATCCCATTGTCTGACATTACTGCCGAGACAGTCAGCCAAGTCTTCGTTGAAAGATGGATTTCACAGTTTGGATGCCCATCCACTGTGACAACCGACAGAGGCCAACAGTTCAAATCAGTTACCTTCCGGAATCTGACGAATCTGTTGGATGCAAACTCATCCTCACTACTGCATATCACCCGGCTTTTAACGGTTTGGTAGGGCGGTTTCATCTGCAGCTTAAGGGCGCACTAATAGTAGTCAACAATATAGAATGGACTGAGTCTCTGTCGTTGGTTCTTCTTGCCTTACGTTAAACACTTAAGACAGATATACAGTGTACTCCTGCTCAATTGGTTTGCAGCAGTAACTCACTCTTGTCCGATGAAGTGGTGGCTTCAGATGGTAGTGACATAGCTCCTGCCGATATCCACAGTTATGCGCAAACCCCTAAGCTTCACATGCGTCGCCTCCAACCCTCATCCACACGAGTCCAGTGTAGGCAGGCGCAGTTGCATGAAAGACTTCAAGGTTGCACACACGTCTTTGAGCATTGTGATGCTGTACATAGACCCTCACATCCGCCGTACGTAGGAACTCCCAAGGTTGTCAGCAAGGAGGAAAAGTTCTTTGTCACTGACAGGTCGGGTCGGCAAGATACCATAAGTGTCGGTCGTCTGAAGGCAGAGTGTATAAAAGATGACCCACCTCCCTCTACGCCGACACAACCAGAGAAACCTCTGCCGTCAGCCCCTCAAAAAGACTGATGCAGTCGTGAGTACCTTGAATCTTTTAAAAAGTCATCTCTAACTGCGCCGATACAGTACCCTCCACACGCACTGGGAGGCGTGTGCACTGGCCAAACGAGATACCGATTTCGTTAATTTGTCCCAGCGCAAATTCACATGGTATCCTCTGCGTCGCAACTATTTAATCCTTCCGCGAACTAACGTTGCATTTGCACATCTAAAGTCTTCAAAATTTTTTGTTCACGACCAAAACGTTGAAATTAAAATTAAAAAATAAAAGACCCAAAAGTACAATAAAAGTTCTAAAACGTGTTTTTCGGTTGACCATTGCTTTTTTTCTGTACTTGGCTTACCATTGGTATCTGTTTACTTTCTCTCCTCTTAGCACGCTAATGTCGCTTATTTTTCTTCATGCAGAACCCAGAAAATGCAACAAAAATTGGATGCAATTGGCCCCTAACGATGCTATCCGCATAGCTCTGTGGCTCTCTTTGTACCGATTTCCTCCCTTTTACACTCCCCTATAGATTCAGGATCAACAGGGAAACGTGGACGGAGGCTTTGGGTCATTTTCCACCACTACGAGACGGGTTGCGCCTAGACGCAAAGTCCTCTTGCCTCATAAGCGTGCATAGTTTCACCAACTTCGGAGATCATTACGTCACCCACCCCACCACCAATGTGGAACGGTGTTGCGTGTCCGCCTCGCGGCTGCCCCTAGGATCGGGGCTTGCTGGTGTCCCAACAACCTTATACGAGGCGGATAAACTGTAATGCAACTTCCTGGTACCAAAAGCATGCATCCGAGCAGGCTTCGACGCCATTTCGCGCTTTTTCAGTACTGGCCAGCACGAACATACTCAGAGTCTTTATCTTAGCCATACTATCCAGATAAGTTGAATAAACGTTTTCCCCATTCATTACTATCACATTCACTCTAATTAAATGCACTACTTCTTCGAATATATTCCCGAATTAGTCCTTTTGATTTGTGTTTCGTTATCAGCACTTACACGTTGGGCAAGTTGCTGGTTAAGCAGGTACTACAGCACATCAAGTTAAGTAGGGTTGATCAAACGCTACGGAATAGTAACACACCCCCTACACATGCAGGATGATGGACTGAAGTTAGGTAAGGAGTCACTAATCCCAGAGATGGACACTAGTTGGCGACTATAGGGTAAGGCAAGGCGCCCTGGATAGAATGTTCCACTTATTGCACTTGATAAACGTTGTCATAACTTTTTACTTCGGACGCCACATTGGAACTGGTGGTGCGGATAAAGAGATTTGTTTCGCATGTTTTAGAATATTGTGAACGATATTTGCTTTTATCGACACCTCAGTGTGTCCGCTTCCTCTTAAAATATCTCCGAGTACCTGTGATTCATTCCCTACATGCTCCCTCCAAGATACTTATCCTGCTGTGTGTGCCAAACATCTGCTCCCATTTTTTTGTTCGTCATTCGTACGAAGCTGAGGAAGTGTGCAAACTGTACTGTGGTTGTCTTACTGCTTATTATTCATTTTACGAACCATCTTTTCTCGTCAGTATTGGGCCAGGATAGTGAAAAGAATTGTTATTTTCGCATTCTTACATGAAATGAACTGCTGGATGGGTGTTATTTAATTAGTTAAGGACGGAATTATTAGGTATGCGTTCACTGCAGATTAAAAACATATCATCTGTGGACTGATGATAAAAATCTATGTCTAATTTCGTTAAAACCGCACCTGTAAATATAGAACTCAGTTGGGGATCTTATCGCTGTGCTATCGCTTTCTGCGTTTATCCTGCTGACAAACAAGACCGAACGCTCATTGGGTAGTTGATCAGAAACTCCCCTAAATTCCCAGTAGGATATTATCTTTCATACTCCATTCTACCAACTGCTCCCAAGTACAGTTTATAGTCTCAGCTTGAGAAACATTAATGACCAAAGATTTAACAACGGGCGAGGCCACACACTTATCTGCAACACTTATGTTGCTTATGCTATCAACAAAATGGAAGGAATCCCTGAAGCTACATCTTAGCAGTTCATCTTTTAACGGCTGTAGCTGTAATACAGGCGGGTATGATATGTTTAGGATTGCACTGGTGAATAACCAAGCTTCAGTTTGTTCTAGCCGACTTTCATGACTCCTGTCGGTCGTTGCACATGGGTCTTCCCAGAAGTTTTGGGTGAGTGGTTGTAGCGGCCTGCAGTTGCAGGTGTCATGGTAGTATAACCTCACCAGTAGGAAAGTTATTGAACGCAGGCAAAAGGCGCTTCTAACCTTTTGGTTAGAACTATGAATCTTATCATCACTGATGCATTTCTGACAGTGTCCTACTAAAAAGGAACGAGTTCTCTTCAACTAGCATGCGGTGGCTAGAAATGGTGTTCAAAGTCACATGGATACGGTTTGTACCCAGTATCCCCGTTGTGTTCCGACGGGGTTCTAGTCTTCAACGAAGCCCTTATTTTATGATCAAATGACATATTTGATTGCGAAATCATCTGAGTGTGTGCATCCATGGCCTGGATGCGAGGACAGGGTAAAGAAATGCATTATCTATTGGGTAAAAGTAGGGGTGTGTGACATAACAGCGGAATGGTGTTTTTGGCGCTCGGCTGACACGCTCTGTTAGTCCGTTTCCTTGCAGATGGGAGGTTGCAGTGTTAGCCTTACAAAACTTCCAGCAACAGGTGGAATTCTGGAATCAAGCGGCGATCAAACACTTCCGTGGTCAGATTGGAATGATGTCAAGGCACAGCCGTGAGATACTCACGTACTGGCAAAGGCGATGACCGTAAGGTAATGCTGTGGCATTGCAAACGCTCTATGGATTTAGTAAAGTAGCGTACCGTAACCCAAATATAACCACTGCACTTTTGGGAAGGCAATGGTGGCTCTAACACTCAAATCCCAGTAGCTTTATTCGGTCCATCTATCAGAATAAGAACTGCGTCATTTCAAGAAACTTCGGACGGTGATGAACTCGATAAATGCTTTATAAAACTGCTGGCGTTACAACGAAACAAGTCACCGAAAGCACTGATGAACGATGACCCCCTCTTTCCTCTCCCAATATGACCTGTTTCCTCAATAGTTTAAAAATGACAAACGGAAGTTTGGGTTATGCTATGGAGTATGTAGGTGATATGCTTGGTTCCACCAAGGACAGGAAACCGATCGGGTGATGATAAGCCCATACAACACTGGTACAAAATGTCATCAAAGTCATACCCTTTAGCTTCTATCTACACGGCCTCCCATCACCATCACCTTAGTTTTCACGGATTACTTGGTAATCTGCATCAGTTTGAGGGAATCAACTCAATTATTGAAACTCATCCAACAACCACGTACACACTGTGGCATTAGGCAGTGGGATACAATTAAGTTGTCACGGCTAAGGACACTAAGTGGCACCCGGGACTTTGGTGAGCGAGGCGACATTCGAACCTGTGACTCACTGGTTGAAAGTCAACTGTCCAAGCCGATGAGCCACGTCTCCGCTCAGTCTTATGAAGAGATACTCAGTTCACTTCACCACAGGCAGTCGCCAAACCATTCACCGAACTGCTGGCAGTTTGAATTCTTTAAAAGTTTCCAGCTTCCACCCACATTTGAAGCCTCGCCACTGCCCCTATCAACACGTGGCTTGTTTGACCTGTCACATCACTCGATCCGTTGTCTGTCTGGGCAAGAAGCAGACGTGGCAGCAAGTCATATCCGGAATGACAAAAAGTACACGAGGAACTGTACTTCTGTGCGATTACAAAATGGGTGATCTCGATTTTATCCAATATTCTGCTGGCAGAAACTGTTGTTCTTTCTATCCGCCTTCGGTTATGGACCATGATAAACGACTTTGTTGCGTTACGCTTGCTCACTTGCATGCAACGTCAACTTTTCGATCTCAGTGAGATGCGGGGTACCGAACAAAGGCTATTCGAAGGCTATTCAGCCCTATCTCAAAAGCAACGTTTCGTCCCTTTTGGTGGGATATGAAAAAGGTAAGGTTTCGTACGACTCGTTGATGGCTAAGTGTGAGGGCTACGCAGCTTCCGAGTTCGGCGGCTGACCGTGATGCAGGTTATTCAAGGATGTGACAGGCCTTTTCACTGCCCACCCTAAAGTCATGTTCAGTGGTTCGATGCTCCAGAAGTGTCACGAACGTTTGGGGGTAAGTGGCGCTTAGAAGTCTTCAGCTTTGGGCCACCACTGTGGGTGTGTTGCCAGTGGCCTCTTAACTAGCGCTACGGCGTCAGGGCGATCGTTTAGACACAAACATATCGTAGCGGCGAATAATTCCTCAAAATCAGTAACCCAAAATTTTCGAAAGACAAAGATAAGTGGTACATGTCTACTTGAGCCGTTCAATTGTGTCTTTATATATTAAAGGAGCCCGATTATTTGACCTAATCATGCTTCCCATTGCAAAGATAAATGATTCGTCTGTATAATACCGCGTATACCCTCACAAATTTCAATAACTCTGGTGTCCGCCGGTAGAATAGTGTCAAAGGCAACGTCGCTTACGGTGGAGTTACCATGGGAGCACTCTGGCTTCAAACGGTCAGTACTGACAATATCTTCTCATCCATCCCTTTCTATCGCACAGAACATTTCGTGCTGCTTCATGTCTTTGGATGACCCGTCGTAAGGCGGCCTAAGCGATCAACGAATGGCATCTTGGCGTACGAAAACGTGCGATATCGCTTGTAACATGGGCTGAATGAAGATTTCCGTTGTTTGAGATAGAACAGCTAAAGGTCTAACTGAAGTATCACGTTCTTGAGCCCACTCACTCAAGACGTACGATTAACTTGTGTGAAAGTTTAAGAGGTAGCGAAACCACCTGGCTGTGAAAGAGAAGCTTTGTAAGCCATCTGTGCAGAAATGCATCCAGAATCAGCCTTCAACGCATTCTGGATATCCAGTAGGACAAGATGCAGCACCGTGGCTCACTGTGGTGTGCTTGCGGCTTAATGGCAGCTTTTAGCTGCCTATGGGAACGTTTTGTCATGCTATTTCCTTGTAGATGGTAGGCTGCCGTTCGAAACTGAGCGTGACCTAAAAATGCGAGTATAGCATGAGATACACCGAATGCCTTCAGCATAAGCATTCCACTGAAACATAGACAGTCAACAACAATACTGAATTTCGTTTAACTTGGGCCATTGATTTCGAGGGCTATTTGCCAATACAGTCATCCTTAGGAAGACTATCGTAGGCCACGTAGCTCTTCTTTCTGACTGAAGGTTCAGCCTAGGCTTACGCTAATCTGTTTCAGGAGTACACAGACTTTATTCTGCCAAGTTTTCAAGCGCGAATTCTGGTTTACCCACAAAAGACCAAGGTTCTGTGGCGTGAATTTTGATAAGTGTCGCGGGTGATAGGGCCTGCTATCGAGATTATGATCAATTTGTTCAGAGGATAGTGCCCGACTCTTGGAAGCCGGGCCACATAACGCCAATCTTCAAAGAGGATCAATGAAGCAATCGAAAGAAATGCGAACCGGCAACACTTCTATCCATTCCCTCCAAAGTAATGTAATCGTTAATATATGATGGACTGGGGGATTATATCACATGGATCAGCTTCTTTGATCGTGTTGACCACGAATGCCTTAATAATAAATTGAAATTAATTGGGATTCGACCTCCACTCACTGACTGGTTGTTTTTCACATCCACGAGGCCGTTCATTTAGAGTTCGAGTGGGTTTCTCTTTATCTGAAGAAACAGAATGTCCTGGCGGTGTCCCCCAAAGTTCACCACTAGGGCCTCTCTCTTTTCCAATATACACAAGAGACTTGCCTTGGTAGGTTGCTTCCATAATCCTTCTTTTTGCCGGTGAAGACAGTGTTTCTCTACGGGAAGACTAACTCAGCTTCACAACTGGGCAGTCAGTAACGGGTCGGCATTTAATCCCGGGAAACTCAGGGTGATACACGTAAGGCACAATGCATCTCATGTATTGTAGCCTCAACGGCAGGGAACTTGGAGCGTCACTGACAGAGAAGGATTTGGCCGTCTTAGTCCTTCATGATTTAAAACCCCATGCCAACTGTGACAGAAACGCATTTCGTAGAAACTTGGCCTTAGCAACCTTTAGATGAAATTCCAGACAGTTCGATCGTTAATGCTTCCACCAAGTTTTCAACAGCTTCCACGGCCTCACCTGGAGTTCGGGACCATCACCTTTCCCTTTCCTTTAGAAGGACAAACTAAGCTTAGAGTGCATTCAGAGGCACTCGACAAAGTCTGTTTGAGGCCTTGGGTCTAAAATATACGCAGAATGACTGGTTCCAGGGGAAATGTATCCTCTGGAATATGGAAGGCGAAGAAGAGGCTTGATAGTGGCCCACAATATTCTGAGAACTCCCGGACACCCAATCCGTCGCTTATTATATCTTAGTTGGCACACAGAGAAACTAAGCCTCGAACATAGCAGGTTAGATATCAAATACTATTTCTATCTCCTGTGAGTTGTTAAACCTGAAACGCCCTCCCTTAAGATGTGATCCAAGCCACTTCGTCTGAATCCTTTGAAAGCAAACTGGGTGCCTACCTGACATGCGGCTGAGGTCTGCCCAGGACTAATTGAATTTTCACATGTTAACCACCGCTTTTTCCTCCATCTTTACTTGCACGCATTTTAACAACCAAAAGAATTAGTGCTGCATGGATTGTAGCGGCAGAATCCGGTCAAGCAAAAGCATCTTCTACTCCGTCTACAACCATCTGAACTCTGGCCTGTCGCTCAAAATACTCTCACCAGCTAACATGATTCAGATTGCAGGTTTATTGCTTGGGAATAGGAGGCTGGGAGCCTACAGTAATCCCTTTCCAGTAGATTTCTGTGCTTGTTCAATCCCCTTTTGAACAAGTCGATTCATGATGTGGACACCACTTCTCCTGGAAGTCGGTTCCAAGCATTGATTGCTCGACGCGAGAACCAGCACCCTTGGGAGATTATATTCCTTCTTTGCTTTCGTAGCCTCCTACTATGTCTTCTGAGGTGTTCTGACCTGGCGGGAAGGAAATGAGAAGATAGATCAGGTCCGAAGTCACTTCTTAGAATCCTGTATGGCATGGTTAGGTCTCCCCTCTGTCCTCGATAAGACAAAGCGAACAGGTTCAGCTCCTCAAGTCGGCTTTCATGGGTGAGGACAGCCATCGCAGGGATCATATGAGTAGCCGCCCTCCGAACTTATTCTAGAAGGTCTGCATCACCTTTCACACAAGGATTGGTCGCCTGTGTACAGTTTTCTGATTCAGGCCTAACTAAGGATGTGTATAAGATGGTGAACATGTCACCACTTATTTTCGTAAACGTTCTGCGCAACGCCCAGATAGTCCTGAAACTCCGAGCTGCTGCCAATCGACAGTGAACCGTGGTTTTCAAGTCATAACTCACTGTGACTCCTAGGTCAGTGTGAGCCAGTACTGACGGTAAAGGAGTGCCGTCAATGTCGCAGGTGTTGCTGTGTGTGTGTGTGTGCTCCAAGTGCATGCTCACACATTTACCTGTATTGAAGGGCATCAGCCAATTCTCTAACTGGGTGAGCAAGCTGTTCAGGTCTATCTGAATCGCACGTATATCCTCATTGTTCCTAATTTCTCACCAGATTCTTACATCATCATCAGCGTAGAGAGCCGTAGGGGATTTCACGATACTTGGCAGCTCGTTTACGTGTAGGAGAAACAGCAGGGGACCAGGGACTACGCCTTGCACCGCTCCACTCTCTACCGACTCCCAGTGAAGAGTTGAGGATTGATCCTCACTCTTTGTCTCCTACCAAGAAGAAAGTCTCTTATCCATGCGAGCAGACTGCTGGTGATTTCAAAACCTTCCAGTTTCTCGAGCAGCCTGGAATGAGTGCCTTGACGAATGCTTTACTAAAGTCAATGAAAAAGACATCTACAGGTGTCCTATCATCTTTAGGCCTTACCCAACTTTCTCTGACTGTAAGGAGGTTCGTCAAGCAGGAGGAACTTCTACGAAAACCGTGCTATGAACGAGACAATAGAGTGTCACTCCCTAGGTGGACTGTGATGGCTTTCTTGATTACTCTTTCTAGGATTTTCACTGCAGTGCTAGTCAAACTTAACGGTCTGTATTTGACGGGAGCTGCCTAGAACCTGCCTTATGGATAGGTGCTACTATGGCATCCTTCCAGTCATAGGGGAGTGTGCCTTCACTGAGAGATAGTCTGAATATAGTAGTCAATGGGCCGACCACATAGAGTGCAAGCTCTCTGAGCAGCCTTGAGTGCAGCTCATCCGTCCCGTTGATTTTTCCACATCGATACCACTCAATATCCGAAATGCATCATGATGAGTTTGTGGAGTCTCTGAGTGCCATTCCTGGGGTAAGGTGTGCTACTTGCGCTTTATGAGTCATCGGATTGGGTATTGGGGGGATTGAAGACTGAAAGAGGGTTTGACAACAAGGCGGTTTCTGTGAATTTTACCGATGCGCCTGAGATTTGTGAAATTATGGAGGACGACTCGTTTATGAGTGATGTAGAAGATTATGTAAAGCAGCACGATGTACAGAAATTGCTCAGAGACTGCGTGGTTAATCTGTGTTTATATCGTCCCAGCAACCCAGTAGCATTTCTTCGTGAGTATTTCGAAAAACTTGAGGTAATATACATTACAGCATACCTGTTATGTTAGTTTGATCGTTCATATTCAATCAAAATGTTCAACTTATACTAGTTCCTGGTGATCTTTAGATTCGTCATGAGATGTCCCATTTTTCCCATAAATAATATGATCCGATGTGCGTGCTATAGCTACGGGACTTAGGGAACTTAGTATCCTTTATCCTTCTAATGCAATTGGCTATTTTCATGTGACATCTAATAGATACATCTGTGCGGCAATTTTTTTAACTGTTGGGTCTTAATCGCCTTCAACTTATGATTAGTGCAGTTCCCTAAGTGAAATCTGTCCTCTCCTTTTTCCGCTCTAACAATGAACCCTCGGTTATGATAAGGATTCTCTGTGTTGCTATTCAACGGTGATATGAGAATGTGGATGGTCATACGTAACAACTTTCAACCGGTGGGTCACGGGTTTGAACTCCGTTCCACCCACCGACATTTGGGTAGCCAAAGGGTTTCATTAGCCCCGACACAATAGATGTTGCTCATTGCCTACTGCACATGTCAATACTTTAGGCTGTAGGGTCATTGTAACATCATGTATCTTGAAAAGTACGTACAGTTGTGGCAGCGAATCCCTCCAGTCAGCTAGTGGCTTTGTCTACTTTCTCACAAAATTCTCCTGAGGATATTGTAAACAAGATATAATTAATCGTTCTGTTCTCTTTTAATATCATGACTCTGACCTTAGGTTTATGGAATCATGTTGCTCCAATAATGTAGGACTGGGCCTCCTGGAAAACTGGCTGTAAAAAGGCAAAGCCAGATGCAAGGTAAAATGAAAAAATGAGGGGCAAAACTTTTGGCCAACTGAGAAAGCAAGGCATAGTACGCGAGGCAAACTGTGAAAAGTGGGGTAAGACTAGGGGGACTGTTGCGAAACGAGCCTTCTGTAGCTGAGCTGAGACTTTGTCAGCAACTAATCCGTTTGGGTTGATCCAAATTCTCATTTAAGTGAAGTGGTCAATGCATCCCACCACTTCACTCGCTATTATTAAAGTGAAAGTAATTGCGGACCAGTCTTGAAGCATCTTACACTTGATGGGTAAAAATACATCCCAAACATACTCAAATGTCTGCTCAAAGCTTTCAAAAAACCTGCATTTTGTCAGCATCTTCACGTAGCGGAACAATGTCGTTTGCGTACTCCAGGTCAACGGGATGCCCTCTAGGGAGACCTCTCTGTGAAGTCAGAAGCGTCTATTGTAATCACCAGTACATTTACAACGAAATTAAATAGGACCGATGACAAAGGGCGTTCGTGGTGGACACCACTGGCTGTCGTCAATTCAAATGACAGCTCTCCATAAGTACTTATAAAACTGCGTTATTTCGAGTAAAGTACTTTGGTTAGCGTTATATGCTTGATCGGTACCCCTTTTATAGTCAGACACTGCCACAACACTTAACGATCGACAAAGTCTTATCCTGCCTTCAGGTCAAGAAATGTGGCTAAAGGGTACATTGGCAAAGGAAGACAGGGCAAACAGAATCTATAAGGTCTCCTGCCAAAGTTGTTCACAACACTAGGTTGGCCAATCCAGCCGTCAGGTTGCTCGAAATATTCATGAACGCCAACCATAAGTAAGGAGAAATGATGAAGCCTTCCTGGTTTCAGTGAGCGCAGACAATCATGATCGCCAATTCGACTGAAAGAATGCGGAATACCTTCAAAAGAGCAGGTTCAGAAGTTGCAGGAGAATTTCCAGGAGCATGACATTCCGAACAAAAGCTAATCAACAGGCAATGTACTTAGGGAGAAGAAGAGATCTTTTAGCTACAGCATACCTCAAAAGCGAGGCTTTCCAGAGTCGTAAGCAGATGTTTTTATCTACCCTTCACAACTTTCTCAACCTATTATACTCGTAGTTTCCGAATGGTTGTATTAGATACTGCACCGAAAACAGCTTTCCAGAGAGAACTATTCAGCAACTCAAAGACGTGTTGGTGGACAGAAATTTAAGTCAGTTATGAGCTTCTAAGTGAAAAAAATACCAAGTTACATTTTGAGATGATAACGAAAAGACAATATCGAATAATATAAAAAGTTCGTCTCATAGTGTATTTGGTTCGTCAAAGATGTGGTAAACACTTATCAGGCTTCGTTGATGACGTTGGTTGGTAAATTCCATGTAGAATCTAATAGTGTATGGTCGTGCACACGAAAGCAGGTGAGATTTGTACAGTAATTGGTTTGTTCAAGTCGACCTGGATTTTCAAAAAGTCAGCTGGTAATGTGTAATTTACCAACATTATATGTATTTAGACTAAATTCCTACTACGCTTGCTTTTCAGTTTTGAAATACCGTTTTTCCTCATTGTTATTTATTTTTTGTTAATCCTCTAAGGTTTCTCATGAAAAGTGTAACGTTACGCAAACCAACAATCTAGTAGAGTCTGCTTTTCCCAAAAAGGAATCAAAGGAACGTAGAACATATTCTCACACATTTCCTGTACCAAATACATCTGATCATCTCTTCGGACACGAAGAGTTGGGACACACAATTGGTTACAACAGTATTCATAATTCGGGTGCAAACGATGAGAGTCGTGGTCAATCCTCCCAAATGAATAGTCGCCACTATTTTTCAGATTCAGATGTCATCCTTCCCAACAATATTGAGAACTCTATCAATGAAACTTCTCTAAACATGGGCAGGAGTTACGAATTCAGTAACTTAAATGAGGAAGGAAGCGGGGTTGGGGTGGAAGGTTACATGACTATATCACCGTCTTCTGGTGTTAATCTAACCAGACGTCGATCTCGAAGAGGAGCAGTTAGTGGAGAAGTGTATACAGAAGAAGATGCAGCATCCTACGTTAAAAAGGTAGTTATTTATTTATTGTGCTGTTGTATAAGTGCTCGCGTTTAAGCATGATGCTACGTGTTTCGGCCATACTTTTTTAGTATGAATTCGAAAAAGTAGAACAATACGTTTTGAAAATTTATAGGGGTTGTTTTGCGTGATGCCAAAAGTACTTGTGACTTTTTTGTGACCTTGGCAATAACGCTTAGTAATCCAGAATTATGGAAGTCACCTTAAAACCTGGATTTACGCAATGTAAATTTGCTTCGTGGCATTGTCAACTGTTTGGAAAATGGCTATTGCTAGAAAAGCTATGCATATATATATATATATATATATATATATATATATATATATATTATCAGTAAAAGTAAGCAGAAGTGAATATGACTGTATGTTAACTTGAAATGAAGTTGGTGAATAACATATTGCAGTTTCCTGAGTAACCTGACGTTTATGACTCATGTCAAGTGGAGTTAGAAGTGCTATCAGCCATTCCATGCTAACTAGGTATAGTGGGTTAATTTCCATATTATGGCCGTCAATGGATATTGAGTATGAAGCGTGCCTGTGATTCGATTGAAATTTACTTCACCGTTCTGCCTGACGTTCTGGTCACCTGTGGGGAAAATTTGTGACTTACGTTTCTGGTCACAGTCTGACCTACTTTCCTCCCTTTCGCCGAAGTGTTTAGTGCCATTAAGTAGGTATTCACCATAACCTCACACGGATGCGTTTTCCATCTCTTTATTTTTTGCTGATTTTGCGTCCTATCCCGAATGGAGTCTCACCGATTAGTTCAAAGACAGCTGGGAAGATCAAATACTTCTTGCCTCCGTTTTTCAGGGAGTCAGTATCAAGGCGCGACATGCCATTACTGCTTTACAGCATTAATTACTGAAGCCGATCTAGGCAAACATGGAGATACTAATAACCGAAATGAAACAAGAAGCTAGTCAAAAATAGTCCGGAAAAATACTAAAAAAGAAACAGAAAGCTAAAGCGATAACTGGATTTGATATGCCTGTGCACCTAATCCAATTCCGAACCGTATCAATTCAAGTCTCCACCTACCGATTTCTGTTGTCACGCGAACCACAACCAAATGAACATTTTACTACATAATTCTGATTAAGATTCAGCGACATGAACTCATACCAGTTTTCTGTATAACCGTCTTCAAGTTTTGCAGCTTATATTTGCTTCAGCTGACATCATGTGACTAGGTAAAGAGTGGCTGTGGATGCACAACATATATCCCAACGATGAAAGTTTACCACCTCATCAACTAACTGACCCGTTCTGACTAAACTTCGAGGCTTGGATTCTGCGTTACTGATGTGGTGGTTCCCCAAAACGCAGTCTGTACTGCGAAGGCAGTGGTGGTCGAATAGCTAAATCTTTCTCATATCCTCCACCTTTAATGACATGTTCCGCAGTAAAACAGCAAAACAGAAGGGAAGTGGTGGGTTTCACTATCCTTTCCAGTCTTCACAGTCCCTTTTATTCGAACAGCGCACATGTGATTGTAAACTGGGATCCATTTAAACAAAATGCTTTCTGTCCCAGGACTACACTAAACCTATACCCACAAGACCACAAAAACTAGCCATTAGATCTCCAGAAACTCGAAGAGTAATTTTGCAGAATCACCAAATTGACCTGGTGAGGTTAAGTGAGTAACCACGCTTGGGTCATTTCTGTATGTCTCGCAAACACAACACACTTCTTTGACCCGAGATGCCAGAGTTTTAGTTAGTGAAGCTTGTCTGATTTGAAGAAGAGCATGGAATTGAAAGTTTTGGTATGTGGTTTGGAGTTTAGTTTCAGTGGACTAGAGATGATTTAGACAAATTTACTGAGAGATGTGAGGACGGATTAGAAGGCAAGGATGTGGAAGTTTGATAACGAATGAGTGAACTTGAATGCTAACAGAGTTGTGAGGGCAATCGGTACTTCTCAGCTGTCCACATTATGGAGGGTTACTTCTTTTGGAGGTACCTGCACAGTTGTTTTAGTGATAGTGGTGTGAGGCCACAGAAGCCACAGAGCATCCACTTATGTCTGGCTACTCGTGGGCTCTTTCGAAACCTCATGTCCAGTTTTGAGTTGCAGGAATCTATTCGGGTTTCGAAGAAGATCAGATAGTGGTTAACCACTGTTAGTATTCATATTTGTAAGCTACTGATCTGTTGCGTATTTTGGGCTCAGATTCACTTGTCATGGGCTATTTTTCCGGGTAAATTCATCGTATGACAACTTTTGTTTACACATCTCGGTGACTAACTTTTTTTTGAAGAAATAAAGCTTGGGCAGTTTTGTAGTGTAATACCACTTTATTTGATGTATTACATGGAGACGTTGATATGATGATGGACAATAATTATGTACGAAACCCAATCCAGCGAACAATTATGTCGCGCTGTGGTAAATCTAATAATTCAACTATAATGGACTGACTATTTTTTAGTATTCTATTTTCCTGAGTCTTTATGTGATGTTTTTGAACACATAACGAGCAGCTAAATGAAGCCTGTGCATCGTGTCTAAGCAAGATGTTATCGTCAACACATTTAATGTTCAACGGTTCGTTTAGAAAGCAAATCTTCATTTTGTCATTCATCTATCATCCACACCGCTCGAAAGGCTTTGGGATTCACTAACTCAACTTTGCGATCTGTTGGAAAAGGTTTAAGCTTAGTTAAGTGGAGTATAGTAACCACATCAAGAACCATGGACTGAATTAAGGGGCATATAACACTATCTTTTTGAACGAGTGGGAGTAAAAAACACAGCATACAAACCGGTGGTTTATTGTTTTTAGAGCTTCAAATCACAACGTCATTGAAACAGTAGATTAGAAAAGATTTGTGTCTTATTAAACTGTGGTAATTTCTTTCGTCTATGATAATATATAATCAGAATCCAGTAAATTTACATCTTCCTTTATTTCAGTGAGGTCGATGATATTTTGGTATTCACATCTCTGGCTGATTTTGTTTTTACTTTTCCTTGTTTTAAGGTTGTACCAAAGGACTATAAAACAATGACAGCTCTCTCAAAGGCCATCGCTAAGAATGTACTATTTTCTCATTTAGATGAGTCAGAGAGAAGGTATTTATTTTTGTGTTAGTTTTTTCCATTCTAATGCAAATTGTAGTTTTTATTTACATAATTTTTCGTTTCAAAGAAGTATTCATCACGCAATAAAATCTAAGTTTGCACATTAGTTAGACTTTAATAAATGCAGTAAGTGTCAACACTTATACTCTAAATCCTTTTTTCTTGAATAAATTTACCTGTAAACCCTTATGAATTGTTTTCCATCGGTTGACTTGTTGTAATGTTCTAATGTATGTCACATTTCATTTTACCCAAAGATCTACGTATGATTAACACGTTTGATTGTGTTAACGAGGGATCAGTTCAATTCATAGTACTTTTGAATAAACTTCATAAGAAAGCTAGAAAAGCAGGAAGAAGAGAAAAGTAATGCACAAGACTAAGAGAAAAGAACAGAGTTTTCTAGAATAATGTGAAGTGCTAATCCGGTCCCACCATTCAGATCAGTTCTGCACATTGGTAACTTCAGTTTGATAGCTGCTGATTTTTAGCCTCTTATGTGTAATGGACTGCTTGGTTGAGCGATGCTCAAATTAGGTGTCACCAGCCAAACTGTAAAGTCATACTGGCAGGTAAGTAAGACGCATTTTTCTCATTGTTAACTGTTGTCTACTTTAAAGTACCTTGTTGTTCTTTCCTGGGAAAACTGACTGCGTCATCTTGTTCCTCAAAAGTATTTTTACATTGGTATTCTCACCCTCCAATGAGATGCTTCCACGTTGTTCTACGATGTTCTCTACGTCAGATATCTTGAGGGTCACTTTTATGTTAAGCAGAAACTTGCTACAAAATTAGCAACTAGAAATGTGCCACACAACAGTATGGCAACACATTGATCTTAAAAATGAAAAATAGTTAGGAAAGAAAGAGAAGAGTGATGAATGAGTTAGCTTTTTGAGGAACCTTTAGAAAACTGAGATCGTGTTACTTTTCACAACCAAACAATATGGAATTATACTGTACCACAGCGCCCAAAGTTTACTCTGATATTTCATGTGGACCGCTTTCACACCTCACCATGGTCGGAACCAGGCAGTTATGAGTCTTGCATCTATTTTGTTGGGTGTGGTTACGGAAATCCTCTGATAATTCCTCATCTTTCGTTGTGAGTTATTGATTGTGTTTACTATTTCCATGGCGGAATGAACATTATATTGTTCTTCATCCAGACAGTAATTGTTGTTATGTTCACATAGATGCACAAATACCCTTCATTCAATGTTCTTGTTTACCAACCAAGCCTAGATTGTTTTCTCAGCTTTTGCTTTCTGCTTCCACTAAGGCATAGATAGATGGATGGTTGGACTAACATACTATTGGAATCTAAGTGAGTCCTCTAAAAAAAGATAACAATCGTGTTCACTGATAACTGATAGCGAAATGATATGTTTTCACCGTTGGCTGGATGCAGAAGGACACCAATTAAGGTCACTGCTGGTCATAACCAGTTGGCTTTCAGAAACAATTGGTAAGGATGATCACTGACATCGGTTCGTTGGGATACAAGGTTTCTTGCCTACAGTGAATTTGATAAGTGCAACGACATATACTATTGTCATTTGTATTCGTAACTTCCCACTCACTTGCTTATCCTGACCACGAAACTTTACTGTCCTTTTGTAGCCACTGTATGTTTGTCGCGTTCGTAATTTACGTTTACTATTGTACTAGTTAGGGTAACCTAACCCTAACGCATTCGACAACCTCACTCACTATCCTTAAAATGTACGGAGCTGCAGATCAGTTGTGAAACATCATCTTATTAGGAAGTAATGCGCAAAATGCCTACCAAACGTACTCAGGTGACAATGCGCTTGTCACTTGTCCTTAGAAGCTATCAGGGTTCCATCCTTTTAGGTGATATTCTCACTAATTACCTTCCTCCTGCCATTATCCCTAATAAGATAAAACAATTACGGAGTATTGCCGTGTGCTGATGGCTTCGCCATCTCTTTTACCTTCCCCAAACGGGTGCCTTAGACAGAGAAGCAATTTTTCACCGGTCCTCGGACTCTGAAAAGCCTCAAAGTGAAATTCACAAGTGTTTTGAGGGGAGTAAGAAGGATGTTCCGCTGGTTTGGGTCGTCAGCAGTGATCGCGAGGTAAGAGGTTCATGGCGTTCTAAGATGCTTAATACTGGTATCAGGAAGCGAAGGTGAGGGAGAAGAAAAAGTAAAGGTAGTCGGTTGAGTTTTTTATACTGCTAGAAGCGTGCGAACGAATGACACTTCTCAGGTCCCTACACCGTGGAAATTGTTTCTACAAGTTACGCGAAAGCAGTCACAACAATCTTCAGCAACTGCAGAGCTCATGGGATGTCTGCTTGATGCCTAACAAACATGATCTTTTTAGGATTGCTGCATTGAGATTTTATTGTGCTAACGTCGGAAAATAAGCTAGTATCTCTGGGACTGTATTGCCTCAAAGCGACGAAGAGCGCTATTTTTCGGATCCACTTTTTCGAACTGCTTTTTTCCTCAGGTAAAGTGGCATCAGCATGATGTTGCTAGCCATCCGTGGGAAGTCCATTGCTTCCGTCACACCCCGTTGAGCCAGCACTACTACTTTGCCCTCGAACTCCCATCATAACATAGCTAGTTACGTTACGATGACAACTGTTTTTGTCGTGCTGCTGTCCAACAGATTTTTCTGGTATGACAAGACCTCAAGGAACAGATGTTCCCGTCAGCATAACTCATTAGGTCATTGTGATATTCAAATCCAACCACTAAGTCAAGGTAGTAACTATCACGTCAACTAACCTATCTACACAGTCATATAGCAAAACGCGGGAAATTGCAACACAATACACTCGACGCCTTATAGGCAATTCGATATTGTACCGGTGTCATAAATGGCGATGATTCTGGAAAGACAAGTGAGCCTTTTGAATCCATTTCGAGATCTCATCTGTCATTGATCCACAAGGTCGATCTGACTTCCTAGATGAGCGCGCTGAGTCTTTTCATTCCCTATTGGTAAACAAGGTGTCAGTGAAGGCCAGTTTTGGAGGAGAGATGCACATCTGAGTGGTGATAAACGCGTTCTATATGTTATCAGATTGTCACTCAATGTAGAGGGTATGAACACAGACCATATGCGAGGATTACGAGATAGATAGTAGCACCTCCTACCGTTTCAGGACATATTTTACTCTACAACCACAGCTGCACTAAAGGCTTAGTTTGTACTGAATTGCATTTCATGACATTTTATTACAGGCATTAACCGACTAACCTTTGTTGTACGTAATAACATATTACAATTATTTTTCCCAAATATTCTCTCTTTGATTATGTCTGAGGAATTGCGGAGAGAGAGTCGTTGGTAATTTTACTCCTGCGCATATTGAAGCATATGTATATGGATTGAATGCTGGGAATGTTGTGTTGAAAGGGCAATTTCCACCCTGATTCTAGTTCAAGGTTACTATTGGTATTGAGTTCAGAAGTAGGGAAAGAATCCAACCTTTGTTATGTACTGTTGTAATTCTGCTCACTCAATTTGTAAAGAATTTTGAAACTACATATTCATTGAATCCTAAAATTGTATGATAGTAGAAATTAGCTAAATGAATTTCATTTGTTTGTTTACTTATCTTTCTTACATCGTGATGCGCATATCACTCTTCTTGTATGGCTAGGGTCATTATGGATGTCCTCATTTGTATTTTTATGGTGCTTTTAATCTATATTATATTACGATTGAAAATTGTTCAGTGTATTGTATTTCCAATTGCCTAATGCGTTCACACCTAATTTATGATGTTTTAATCGTATTCTACTTAGTGATATATTTGATGCTATGTTCCCTGTTCATCGTAATCCGGGTGATGTGATTATTCAACAAGGTGATGAAGGTGATAATTTCTATATTATCGATCAGGGCGAAGTTGATGTAAGTCACATTTTATGGTCATATTTCTCAGTTGATGCTTAAGCATTTTTTGAAGGCTACATGATCATCGTTCATTGTGAATCAGTAACTATGATTTTTGACTAGTTATATTTGTTTCACTATGACAAATTCCTTCATTGTCATATCGTGATCCTATTGTCTTATTCCTAATAATTTTTAGGACTATCGAACTCCAACACTAGAAATTTAAGACAAGAAATCAGTTGCTGACTGGTTCCAAAAATTAGTACTCCAGATTTTTTTTTACCTTGGTTTCAGTAAACAATATTTCACCTTCAGGTGACGTAACGAATGTAGTCTGACGTAAAATGGTAACTATACCGTTTTACATCTAAATCCTGACAATTCAAAATAAGTAAAGGTTAACTGTCTTCTCCGAAGCAGTTACTTAAAGGTGAATAAATATAATCACGAGATAAAGGAGAACCGTAGTAGTGATGAACCAAACGAGCTGCAAGAAAGAAGCAACAGAACATCTTGGTGCTGACTACTGAGGAATTAAGAGTTGTAAAAATACTAATCACATTGAATAAACTCAAAGGTGAGTCTAGAAGAATGTTACAATTCGTAGAAGCGAAACTAACACCTTCACTAGGAGTCTCATTTCCACCAAAAAGCTGTACCCTTTTTAGATTCTATAGAATCCTGAAAATCCACGAAGCAGATATCCAACTTTAACTGTTTGTGAGCTTTACTTACATATCATTATAAAATTAGGCTAAATATATATCCTAGATTATCAGTCTATGAAAGTAACAGTCATCAAAAATGTGATCAACAGAGCTAATCGTATTGGTTCTATAGAGGACGCGATAGAAATGAACAGTTAGCACTAGTTTATTGTACATGAAGAAAAAATTATCTTGAAGAATGAAGTTTAAAATCTACCGGAATTCCCTCTAAAGAATTCCAATGACGTACTGAGACTTCGGAGGAAATAAGCAAAGTTCTTGACAACTGTGATATAAAGATTTATTTTCTTACATCTTCCCACATAGCTCAGACCAGCAGTAAGAGACTTCATCGACTGGTTTCAAGTCTTGATCTGCCCCCCCCCCTAATATGGCATCACTATATTCATGAGTTGTCACTGTCAGTTTTGAAGCCCCTACTGCCTGAATTGATGAAGTGATATAGTTCGATATAACTCATAACCATGTTAACACTTTCCTATGCCCAACTTTTTCCTGAGAAGTGAGACTGACTGGTACGTACAAACAAATGGTTTAGCCTAGTAATTATTGCTCATGAAACTGTATTTATTGATTTTGCTCAACGTGAGAAATTACTTTGTAATCATAAAAGCACACAACGGTTCTGTATCTAGCTTTGTTATTCCTTTCAATAAAAGTAATCATTACCCGACTTAGATACCAAGTAATACTTGGGTTGGGGCATCTGAGAGAACTTGAGTTTCATCATAGTACAGATAGATCTCTCTTATGAGTGTCAGTAGAGCGACCGGTAGTATCATCAGGCGCCATACTGTGCGTGTGGTTAGAATGCGAGTTAAACTTTCAAGTGGTTTAGTGTATTTTGATTTTAAGAACATCTGTAATACATAAGCAAACTTATCCGTTGCTTACGATAAACACTAACACTTTTAAATGAACCCAAGCTTCTAGTAGCATGATAGGTGTTGGTCAGTGTAATATGCTTTTATTAGAGTACTGATAAATACTTCGTAGTCCACACCTGAGCAAGTTACTTGTAGTTTCATTGTGGTCACAGAGAAATGTTGATTACGTATGTATGCGTCTTCGGCGTGTTATATGGTCAAACGAACGTTCCTTATCGCTTAACTGTAAAAAGAACTAATTCAGTGTGTAGAATAAGCAAGTTTGTTAAGAGCTTGGGTGACGTACTGATTATAACATATGATGACTGGACAGTGCCTTAGTTCAGCATCGACAACTTATAAAACCAAGTTGCTTCATGTTTTTTCTCAGATACTACAAATTTAGTGTTTTCTGATGAGATATTTTAAGAAGTACTGGGAGAACGTCCTGTTCCAGGTTATTATATATTATCAAGTATCGTTGGTCGTAATAAAACTAGATTATGATTGGCGGTTGATTTACGTGGTTGTAAATGTTGTCTATTCTAAGCAAACTCCGACTAAGGTTATCTGTTGTCTTCATTCATTATTCTCACATATACATCAAAATTTGGATATTAGGATTGATCATCAAAATACTCTGCCTAATTTGTAGCGATTTACAGTTAGATTAGACTGCGATGGTTCTGTTGATACTTGGCGAAAAGATAATTTGACTGCTACTAGTAGATTTCAGTTGTTGACAGTCTTCATCAGAACATTCCAAGCTAATGACTTGACTTGTATAAAAATCCTGAATATTGTGAACCCCTGATCTCGATTTAGTTGAGAGGCTAATTCTCTACAACACAAATTATGATGGCAAATATTTTACTATCATAAGGAAAACATCAGTGTTGAATTACTATATCTGAATACAGAAAGTTCTTTTTCCCAGACCATTTACTAGCTTTTTTTATCTTCTGTTTTGATAGATTTACACTAACAATCCTGAAGTACCTCTCAACATTGACGCATTAGATTATCTTTTCATATCTTTTCTAAGGTGTCCCGAGAATACGTACTTAGATTCTTTAAATATCTAGACTAAGTACAACTTCATTTTACTTGAAATAGATATTCCTTAATAATGAGTACAGCAGTACTATTGGTGAAGGAGGCAGTTTTGGTGAGCTAGCCCTCATTTACGGAACGCCAAGAGCAGCTACAGTTAAAGCAAAAACAGAAGTCAAGTTATGGGGTATCGATCGAGATTCCTACAGGAGGATATTAATGGGAAGTACTATTCGTCGTCGGAAAATGTATCAAGAATTCCTATGTCGTGTACCTATTCTAGGTAAATTTGTAGAGTTTATAAGGTTAATTGTTTTGATTTTTGACGTGAATTATTTTTTATATAGCTACTGAATAATATTTGTCTTCACGAGCATTGTCACTGTGATCTAGGTTTCCTATTCATCTGAATGGCTTGTCTTAACTACTTAGCTTATTGGTCGTGTTGACTTGTCTTCGCTTCCTTGTTTAAATACGCTTTCATATTTCTCTGTCTACACTTTGTAGTTCACGTAAATGTTATTGCTTCTAGTAATTGTAGAAAAGTTACTAAAGTATTTCTGTTTCAGCATCATGATGAACTAAGTAATGCTATTATTTGACGGTTAGCAGTACTCTATTATAACTGATGCTATTTGATGATAGTTAACAGTGAAACTTGGACCCCCTTTTCTGCCTATTAACTGGGTGTACCAGCAACTCAGTGTTTATTTTGTCAGTAAAGCCTTTAGCTCAGTGCTTATGGCTTCAAGCGTGAAGTTTTTATCCATTGAGTTGTGGTAGTCGTCTTATTTTTAGTGGATAACAGTAAATAAACCCTCCCGTTGTTCATTCCAAGTGTTCGTTTGATGTAACAACTCTTTTAACATGAAACTGTGTGATCACTTCTATTCTTTATCTTGGTAGAGTGTAGTGTATCCGTCAATTCTATTTCCTGAGATTATACTAGGTTCCGTTATTGATAGTGAATATAATGGTTACTGTTGTGACGTATCCTAATGCTTTTTTCATATATACAGTTTCATATCTTGCCATTAGTGGCGTATACTTCTCATAAGCTTTACCTTCGACAAAAATTCGAATTGCCCAGTATACTTCAAGCTTAAGTTGTATCACATCACTATGCATCGTGGGCTAACCCTACCTGATGCTTAGATCACGAGTGATATGGATCAAGTTGCTATAAATGCTATTTTTTACAGCCTGCTAGGTTGCTTTCTATATGTTAATGTTCATTGTAGGTTAAGAAATATAAGGATAATCCATTTTCATGTAACACCTAGACAACATTGAAATTTCACTAAAATTAACCTATACTTTATTGGATTTATTTAATTAGTAATATTGTTTTATGTGTAGTTAGTTACGTTACAACCGACCATATTGCAATCACGCTACTTGACGTAAAAACTTCTCATCAGAATGCCTATGCATTCAAATCACTATACACATTGTGTAGAGAATAGTACTTAAGAAATTACCATGTATTTCTAACAGATAGGAACTGCTGTCGTTCAGTGATTTACGCGATCGGAAATAATAGTATTCTGTCTTTCTACTCTTATGTATTCATGCAATGTCGGTAACATTTGTGAAATAGAGACTAACTAATAAACTTAATGTGCTTCTTGAAATGACAGAAAAGATTTTTTTTAGCTCTTATTGCGAATAGCTAGGCGGGTGATAGGACGTCCTTAAAATATCAGTCATCAAAGATAATGGTCATCTCCAAGGTTGATTACTACTGGTTGACTGTATTTAAAAATAAATGTTTTCCGACGTTTTCATGTATAGGTTTGTGGATAAGCCATTCATTCAGAAGTGTGGAGCTGTAGCTCTTTGACTGAAACACTCGACTGTCAAAAACTAAAGTCTGTGTTGAAAACCTACTACCTACTGCAATCGGGGGTACCAGGTAGTACCACAAGTGTAGTACACATGGTGTGGTTCATAGCCTGGAAAATAAACTTGTGTCGGGTAGATAAGTTATTACGCCGAACTCCGAATACTGATCCTCACCTTTATCATATTTTAAACACAGTGGATAAATATTGCTCGTACGTGCTCTCAAAATTATGTTGGAGCTATTAGATTCACAAATTGACTCCACTTTCTCAATATTAAGTTGTGGTTTAATCAGTTAACCTTTTACTCAGACTCACTTCAGGTTGTTGTTTGACATTATGGCTCCTTTCTGTCTTCTCTTAAAAGACTATAATTAACCTGTTCCTTTTACTATAATGCCTACCTTATGTTACACATTACGCTGAAATTTTCTAAATTTTATGAAATACTGAATCTAATTTCTTGTTTCTAAACTCTACTTTAGACAATCTTGACAAATGGGAACGTTTAACTGTAGCAGATGCACTGGAACCAGTCCGTTTTGAAGATGGTGAAGTTGTTGTTCGTCAAGGTGAACACGGTGATGATTTCTTTATAATTACAGAGGTAGGTAGTGTAGCTGGTTATGAACTTTTTACTTCCCACTGTATAACTTTTTCTGTCCTTTATAATTTCGATGAATTTCTTGTCAATGGCCCTCAAGTAGCAATCACTGACGAGACAAATCAGTCATTGAAAAATCAGTCTTTTCGTTAACCTATGGAACCCCTCTTAAGACGTGCCTGGAAATTACTAGATGGACTGGCTGATTGATTGGGAAAATCTCTTCCAGTTGTTATTAGTCGCTGGTTTTATAAGGAAAGATAGAGATCCTCCCATAATAACCATGGATTAGTTCTTGATCATTACATTTTATGAATGAAGGTGGTAAACAGTGGTTTCCGAAGTATCGACCTCTGAAGTTATGTTTATCAAGACTTCATCCTTCATTGCATTCTTAACCATAGATATAGTTGCCAGGGTCTTTTAACTCGAATTCATGGAATTGTATTAAAGCCTGTTTAAAATCATCATATAAACTGGTATCAGCTATTACTGTTTAGTTCTCTCAATCTTTGTTTTACGCGTACGGATAAGGACAATTTTTTGTAAGAAATATTGATCGATTCTACTTCAGTTTTCAAACAGTAAACAGTTGGATTGTACTGTATACCAACCTTTTTTAACAGTAGACGGTGTTAATCGTCTCACTTACCACAGGGAGTTGCATCGATTTTGGTGATGTCTCCACCCAGACGCGAAAAAGTTTGAGATGCTTTTGCGAGTATACTTCTAATGTAGTGTTCAGTCGCATATCACTGGAAAAGTATGCTGAAGTGCATCATTTGCTTCTTGTCCAAAGCAAACCTTTTAACCTCTTTTTATAAGAACTAATCGCGCAGAGACTTCCTAATTTGATGTAAAATATATCAGTAATGCAATCCTGCGGGTTGAATGCATTAAAAATGCAGTCTTTTAACACCTGTAGGGAAAATTTGCTCTCATAAAGTTTCTACTTACTGTTGATGAAATTATTGGGTTACAGTAATCCGATCATTTCTGATGTGTAGTGGAAACAGCAAGTGGGGAGCACTTTAGTATGACGGTGCAGGAAAACAAGTAATTCCACTTTTTCGAATATTATTATATTGATTTGGAAAGCTGCGGCGTGTCACATCAACATACACACGCGTGTTATGAAGTTGGTCATTGAGCACAAGGTAGCATTACTCAGAATCTGTCTCATTAATGCACTTCTGTTAACTCCATAATTGATTCGGAGCATTTTTTTATTTCCTGTGTTTTGATCCTTTTTCGCTATTTCATTATTACTCTCTCCCTCTCCCTTCCTCTCTCCAGAAGTATCCAGTAATATATATACTCTCTAAATGGAGAAGAGGTTGAATATGGCCACAATAATTGCATTCCTTTTTCTTTAGATCACCCTGCCATTTCCTTCTTCTATGAACCTAGTCCAACCGTGCATATATTTCATTATTACAGTCTAAACTGACAAATTTTAATACTTATTGCTCTGTATTTCTACTTCCAGGGAACAGCTGCTGTCCTACAAAAACCGTCTGAATCTGGAGAACAAGTTGAGGTTGGTAAATTGAGACCATCAGATTATTTTGGTAAGTATACAGCTTTTGACATTAACTTGAAATACTTGCAAAACATTTAAGTAAGTAAGTGAGGCATGAACGTACTTAATACCTTACTTCACAGTGTAACACCTTATAGTGAGTGCATTCCCTACGAATAGGTTGCCACCTTGACGTAGTCGTCGGGCTTGCATATCACAGTGAGCTATGCTGGTTGAACGGTTGTTCCCTCGAGGTTCTACCATGCCAGAAAAGTCTAATGGATAGTGGCAAAACGAAAAACTATTACCATTATAGTTTAAGTTACTACTCCATGATGTGGGTCTGAAGACGAAGTCGTACTGCTGCTAGGTGGATGTGGTGTGGTAGCAGTAAGGTGTTTCTCTTGAATAACCAGCAGTGCCACATGGATGGTGCCTTCTCAACGGAAGGGATTAGAAAATGTTGGCTTCCAAAATATACTTCATCCTGCCTCACAGTCTTTCGCTGTCGGCGGTGTACGTTCTCTCTATCCGGCATTAGAACAACCAAACTTCAAAACAACGCCCCACAAAAGACTGTGTCCGACAGGCCTCAAGCAGATGTCCCATGGGCTTCGCGGTCACAAAATGTTTTTTGATACCTTAAAAAGAAATAGCTTTCGGTGGTGTGGGCATCCGAGAGGTGTCAATTGCCCTCACGCTTCCAGTAGTACACAAGACTCAGTCAAACATATCCTATCCTCCTCAACTCTATACCCTTGTTTTCTTTCACCTCGTAATACTAATATTGAGCCCCTTACCCAACCTCACTCTGCAACCATTGCCAACGATCCTAGTCTCCTAAGACCCTGTCATCGATTTCATGCAAGAGCTTTCAACGTCCAAACTCTATGCCAAATCGGACAGCAAGCATCGCTGTCTAGAACTCTGGAATCTCTAACCATAGACGTATGCTGTGTCTCAGAGACACGTATACAGGCATCGAGTATGGCTATTAGATTGACCTCATCTGGTTATAGTGATGAATCTTCAAAATTCATCTTGCGAGACCCACGGATTAGCTCTTGTGAACTTGCTGGTGTAGGCATAGCACTGAGTTGTAGAGCAGGAGGTGCACTTCTCGACCAGATATCGGTAAACAGCCGTCTGTGTTGCTCAACTAAATGGATTTGTAAGGACTAGGAGGGATCGTGAGACTAGGCGGTGCCTTTTCGTAATCTCCGCTCACTCACCCACCGATTATATTTCGAGTTACACAAGGGATGAATTCTATGAGAAGCTGTCAGTTTTGCTGCAGAAAGAAAATGGTTGAGGTGTAGTCATAATGGCAGTCGACATTGACACTCAAGTAGGAAAGCTGAGGCAAATGGACAGGCATCTGGGTGGTGTTTACGGAACTCTGTGTCAACGAACCGACAACGGTGACCAGCTGTTGCAATTTAGCTCAGTCAACCACTTGTTTCTAACTTTAGGCGTAAGAAAAGACATTGTCTCACATGGCGTACCCTGACTTCGAACTAACGATGGACATAGATCACCTTGCATTAAACCATCGTTGAAAAAGATCAGTGGGGGGTTGCTGCTCTTTCTGGCATACCAGTTTGGACTTCGGTCACGCGCTAAAACGAGTTGGTGTATCTCCGCACCTTACTGGCCACAGAAAACAGGAGGTAGTAAAGCCTGTCTATGGTCGATTGGAAGATGAGAACGTCAAGTTCGAATTTAGGGAAGAAGCAGCTAAACATTTATCTGAGCATGACAGCAATGATTATTCTGAGGAAACCTGGTGTGACATTAAGTCTGCTATAGAAACAGCGGTAAAGACAATTGTTAACGTATACCCGAAGGTTAACCAACGTCAGTGGAGCTCTGCGACGTTATACAAACTGACATGCGACAGGACTGGTTCCAGCTGGCTCCCACCACGATGAAGAGCGAAGGCAGCTTAAACGTAAGTTGTCTTCGCGTCGATCCCGATCCTTGGTGGGTAGCGAAAGCGAGAGAGATGGAGAAGGCATCAGCGTTGGGTAACACTCGACAACAATTCAGGTTTATTAAGGATACCGGAAAGAAGACGACGGTCAGTGAAACCGTCACCGTAAAGTATGGGACGCTGATAACCTCTCAGGACAGGCGGCTAGAACGTTTGGCAGAACACTTCGAAGCACAGTTACACTGACCCCCAGTAACGTTCTAGTTGCCCAACAGCCAGTCTGAACCTGAATTGAACGTAGATGTCAGTCCTCCAACTTTCCCTGAAGTTGAAGAAGCTGTGTTGAACCTGAAGCTGTTCGATGCAGCATAAACTGACAGTTTTCCACCCAAAGTTTTCAAGGGTGGATGTAGGAAGTTGCTGATTAGATTGACGGGAGAACTGAGCAGTATATGGTAATCAGAGTTAGTGCGTCAGAGTGGTGTACTCCTGATGTTCCTATTCTATAAGAAGGGCGAGAAATTTTCTTGTGACAACCATAGGGAAACTATTTTGACTAATATTGTGTCCAAGATCTTAGGATCCATAGTAAGCCGATGCCTAACTGGAGCCCAAGAACAGGGAACTCTAGAAAATAGGCAGGTTTCAGACCTGGACGAGAGTGCATCAATCATATTTTTATCCTCTGACAGGTTCTGGAACATAGACATACCGTGGGCGGCCGACACTTGCCATATTTGTCGATCTGAATGCGGAATTTGACTCAGTCGATTGTGAAGCGTTATGGCAGTGTCTGACTGTAAAGGGAGTACCGAAGAGGTATAAAACTCTAATCAAAGCTCTTTACTCGAACTCACCCAGCCATGTCAGGGCTTATGAAGAGTTGTCATGTGAGTTAACGGCAACTAGTGTTGTCCACCGCGGATGCCCACTGTCACCGTTCTTATTATAGACGTACTAACGGGCATAACCTTAGGTACTTTTGACTTCACAGAGATTGACCACTCCCTCTACCTAGAGGTCATCTGGTTAACTTGGAGTATCCAAACGGTATTGTCCTGCCAGAATAAGACGCTGGCGCAATGAGGGGTCTTCTGAACTCATAGAGCAGAAATCAGAATCTTTGGCATGCGTTTTGCTGACACCTGCCAAATGTAAGATGATACTTCACGACCGATCTGTAACCGCTCCCATGATAGGCAGGGAAGTGGTGGAATATGTTGAGCACTTCACTTATTTCAGAAGTTGCATCAGACTGAATGGGTTGGTTGCTGACGAAATCTCAGCTCACATGCAAAAGGCCTGATTGTTATTTTCCAACTTGCGTCACCTGTGGCGAGATATCAGACTATCTATCAAGGAAGGAGTATACTGTCTTGTAGACCACTCTATCATGTTTTAGAGCTCTGAGATATGGCCGTTAAGAGTAGAAAACATAAAGGGACCACTGGGTTTCGATCACAGGTGTCTTTGTAGCTCGCGTTTGGTGGGATCACCATGTGAGCAATGTAGAGGCAAGTCGATTGATGAGTTTGTTAACCTTAGTTGGCTTGGAGATGTACTGTCCATGCCAAGCCGCCGCCTACCCCGACGTGTCATGCTGGAGAAAGTTGGACTAGGTTGGAAGAGGGTTCAGGGTGATGACCAGACCAAGAACTGGCGCTAGTCGATGAGGTGTCCTACTGTTGATCTGAGGCGTGTGTGGGGATGTAGACTTAATATAAGTGTAAAACTTGGGTAGTTGTAAAACCTAATTCTAATTAGATTTGTTTATTTGATTTATAACACACAGTGATATAGTATTACTTATTTGATGACGTTCTGAGCGTAAGTTATTGCCCACAATCATATCAATGAAGTCACACTACTTTCGACGTATGCTTTTTATAGTCCTGTCACCTTTTATTCTTTGTTTGTATTCATGGTAAAATTTTCCATATCTGTGGTACATAAGCGTTGCGTCGTTCCCATTGCATGTGATGGATCCGATAAAACCAATTAAGGAAAATAATCTAATCTATCAAGTTTAAGGAGTGCGAGGTCAATTATATATGTCAGGGTAGCCGGTCGGGGTCAGTTACACTAACAGAACAGGAATTTAGCTAAATACAGAATGACAGACCCCAATAAGATCAATAATCTAGAAAAACACTCAGCTATTACAGTGCATACATTAACATACAACCACACAATAGGATGGGATAAGACCACTGTACTTATTTCCAATATAATTCGGTGGAGAGAGGGACTGATTACTGAACCTTTGTTCATCGAATCCACACCCAACACATGTGATAGAAATGACGCAACACCTATGCCAGAGATACGGAAAATTTTACTACTAATTAAAACAACTCATATGAGGTGACAGGACTATAAAAAACAGACGTCGAAAGTAGTGTGATTACATTGATATGATTATGAGCAATAACTTGTGCTCAGAACGTCATCAAGTTAATAATACTAGATCACTGTGTGTTATAAATGAAATAAACCAATCTAATATGGAGATGTAGATTGTCCAGTTGGGGTCCTCGAGGTGAAAGGAATCAGTGACTGAGGACTCTTTGTGATATGGCTGAAAATCAGTGGGAATGGCCCAGACGTATTCACTCTTTGACGTCTAAAGCTTGGATATTTGCGCTAGCCTTTATCTTCAGATTGTTTATTCTCTCACACAACTTTATCTACTTTGATATCGCCTCTTTTCTATCCATCTGTTCTTTTTATACTACTGTGAAGTGTGGCAACTTGAACCGATGCCCCTACTCGTGACGTTCTACTTTGATTTTGTCAACCAGTGAATGCATTCTGAAGATTATTGGCTCATATCTCTGCAAATCACTGGAACTAAGAAGCCGCAAACAGCGTATGTTAAATATCAACAATTAAGTATTTGACTGCAAGTGTGACATTTACGTCACCGGAAATATCCAACTATCTAAGATGTAGATAACGGATTAGGCAACATCAAACTAATACCAATTGTTAAAGTACAAATCTTATAAGGTCCGCTCAAAATCTAATATGATTATATTTTGTACAAGAGATGGCAACCGTTATTCGATTACCTAACAATTTACTCACTACATACACTTTTAATTGGACTGCAAACAGGGACACATACCTTTGCTTTTGAGGAAAAATACACTAAGGTAGCTTTATGCTGTTCAGCTTGGTAATCACACTATATTTTGTGATAAGGAATTCGGGAAGAAGACCGGCAGTTCAGGGAAAATTCTGCTTTCTATGGTTACAATTTTATACATCTCGGTCATCATTTCTGATGGGAACTATCCATAAGGCTTCACACGGGTGCATGGGTTTGAGGAAGAGGGCTGTGATCAGTGTTTTGTAATCTCCCAGTGCTTCCTTTTTACTTAGACACTACCACAACACCTCTTCGTTGACAGAGTCGAGTGCAGTCTTCAGGTAAAGTAATATGGCAAGTGTCGACCCCGCGGTAAGTTTGTCTGTTTTTCCAGAAACTGACGGAGAGTGAAGTATGATCGATGCATCCTCATCCAGGTCTGAAACCTGCCTGGTTTCCTCGAGTTTTTTGTCTGTGAGCTCGACTTAGGCATCGAATAACTACGGAGTCGAGGATTTTGAATATGATATTAGTCGAACTGATTCCCCCCCCCCCCCCCCCCTATGGTTGTAACATTACGTCTTCTTATAGACTAGAAGGACCAGTGAAGTGGATCAGTGTAACGGGACTACTGCTGATTATCATACACTAAATAGCATCTGCGTTACTCTTATCAGCAATTCCTTACCTTCATTTTAAAATCTTCAGCCTTCAAACCGTTAGATTCTGTTGCTTTGCATTGCTTTAGGTTAGAAACAGTCTTCTCATCTTGAAGGACCGACATCTGTGTTCCATCCAGGTTCGGGCTAGATGTTGGGCAACTGAGGCGTTCCTGTGGGTCAGCCTGACTGTGCTTACCGGTTGCCCAGACCGTGGTTGTTTCTGTAGGGCACCTGAAACAGAAAAGATTTGTGTGACACCAAAATCTATCCGGGTCAGTTGCTCGAGTCCTTGTCATACCCTGTCTTCTAAGGATACGTGCTGACGCCGGATAGAAAAAGCCAATACCGCCAGCACCGTAATACTGCATTGCAGTAGGTGCTGTTTTGGGGACCCTCTCCCACACATCGAGCTACATAGCATCAGTATGATCTGCTGGTAATCCACGGGAAACGCCTTACCCCAGCCAGCAGTACGACTTCGCTCTTGGACCCCAATCATAACGGCAACCGCTTCTCTTCTTACCACTATCCAATAGGCCTATCTAGCTTGGTAGGACGTCGAGTGAACAAGGGTTCCTGCCAGTGTAGTTCTGTGTGGTGTACAGGCTCTCTGTGTCAAAGCTGCAGTCGTCGATAGCCGCTAGGCTGTCGGTCGGGCATTGGATATCTTGCTTTTGCATTGCCGCCCGGAGTAAGAAGAGATCTTCAGAGCGATTGGATTAATACATGTCATGAATCGTCTGAAGCTCTAAGTTGTCAACGCTTTTTCTGCAGTTCACTAGAAAGCCGTGTAGAAGCAGGCGTCTTCACCCGTTATATTTTCTAAATCCTGAAAACTTCAGTTTACGAAAAATCGAATCCCTACCAGTTTTTCTTATCATCGTCCACATAGTTACTTTCGTTTTATTCATTTCCGCTTGTACTGAGTCAGGTATGACAATCCGAAATGTAACTTCTCCCATACTGTTCGTATGTGACTACTTTTTCCAGAAAGTTGACTTTCGAAACGATATGTTTCAGCTAAAAAAGTAAGCGTATGACTAAAGCTATAGCTAATTGTTTGACAGAAGTACTCGTACATGCTTATTTAGCACCAAGAGCTGCATCGTGGGGAACAATTGAGCGGAGATTTCCACTGTATTGTTTTCTTCATGCCCAAATCTTTGTTCTGACTAAGAGTCCGTTCCAAGCAATGCGCATTTCATTCTGATTCATCCAACCGCATCTAATACCCACCTTTTGCAGTCCTTGTCACTTGATTTAAGTGTTTTTTCATTTTTCCAAACCTCATTCAATAATGTAAGTAGCGATACTTCTCTTCCCCACTCTAATGTTATAATTTTTTCTTCTTTATGCAGGTGAGATCGCCTTACTACTTGACCGGCCACGTGCAGCCACTGTGGTTGCACAAGGTCCTTTGCGATGTGTAAAACTTGATCGCAAACGATTTGAACGTGTGATGGGTCCCTGCTCGGATATTTTGAAACGTAATATCGCTAAATACAACAGCTATATCTCTCTCAGTGTTTAATACTGCAGTTGCTTCCCTAATCAATGCAGTTTCCAGTGTGATCTGAATGAATAGGAAGCCAGCCACGTAAACCTATCGATGATTCAGAAGCGTTCAAAACACTGCACCAATCTCATTTACTCTGTTCAACTTATTTCTCTTTTCTAATGGTTGCTTATTTTGTTGTGAACGATGTATGTGGATATTTACTTTTTTTGACAGAAAACTTATGGAAAAAATCTTTTTCTGCAATACAAATGGCGCTTATATAGGATATATCAGACGAACGTATGCTACTGCAAATAAGCTATGTTCTCATGAGTCGTTTATGTATTACCTCTACAAGCATTTTTATTTTCACTCAAAATACATTTTACGTTGCACCTAGAGTTAAATATTAGTCTTACTTAAAACTGGGTAACTGGTTCATTGCAAAACACTAAGTGGACCCTAACCCTGGGAATCTTCTTACTTAATGCGAACGTAAAAACCTTAGTTTCCAGACGCAAAGCGTATATTATAGCCTCGCTCAAACCATGACTTCATTTTCCCTTCAGTTAATATAACGATGGAAATGGTCAATGTAGGTTGCAGAGTTTTCTCTAACTTATTTCTGCGATCTACGGTAAAACACACACTTTGCAAAGTGATAACGTTCGTTTCGTGAAATTTGCACGTTGTGTGTAAACTGGTCACTTACTACAGACTGTTATGAGTGGTATTCTGATGTGTAGCCCGGTACCGACTTCACTTCACTGCATCTAATGGATTAATTTATCTAACCAGAGTCAAGGATGACTTCGGTCTCCTCGATTGTTATTGTACTCAGAAGTTCGTCAATCTAAGTAGTCATCACCAAGCAATCAAATTTTCAGTTAACAGCAATATCTTGCTAAAGTAATGTTGATTTTCAGGACGTCTTGTCACTTTGGGCCCAATCTACTTATACTCATTTAACATAGTGGGTACAGCCACCATAATTGTTACCGAAATGGACAGTTAACGTCACAAAATTTGATTAAGATGGCAATATGTCAAATCTTGCTCAGTATACTTGTGCTGGTTTGCGCAGCAGGCGATGACTTACACCTTTTGTATGACGGCTAGTGATACTACTTGGCTGCCCAAACCTCGTACGTGAAGCGATGTTCAAACTCGTGTTCTACCGGTCGTAAGTTAATTCCTTTAACTACAGCCCCACAAAGACTGTAATCATAAAGGTGGAGTCAAAAGTTTTTCATGCAAGTCACTTCTTATTGAAGCAGTTTCGTGTTAAGGTCATGTTACGCATAAATGAAATCGAAGCTAATATGTACAAAATTTCAAAGAATAGCACGAAATTTGATCTACATTTTTTAATTAGTAAGTACTGATTGATTTTCATTACTAGTGAGAATCCCAGTTATGTTATCACATTGTTCAGTTGGATGTATGTTTTCACTTGAGATCCACGAAGCAGATAGAGCAGTAATTCGAGCACTCCATACGTCATATGTGAAAAATGGGATAAATGACTTTCCCGGCTCAAGAACATCTGACGAGTTTAGATTTACTGCATAACCTCGTACGTGGCTACAATCAGCTTCCGTTGAAATGGTCACCACTAGACGACTACGTCCCTGGAAAATCGACTCGTCTTTTACCAAGCAGGATGGCCAATGCAGAACTTGAAGGTATTTAATCCGTTTGCCTGGTAAAAGAACCTTACTTGTAACTTCAGGTTTTCCCAGCTTAGCTGAATTCTTGTGAACATTGAATTTAAACATATTAAGTGATACATCTACTCCAATTAAAACATAAGCGAAACATGAATCTGAAGAGTCCTGAATGTATTTCCTCATCATCTTCACTGAAAAAAACAGGCTCGGAAGTAGTCGGATTAGGAAACTGAACACCTCCAAGATTGAAAACTTCATTTTTGCTGGTATCAGCATCTGTATCCAACTCCCCGGCAAGGTTTATCATATCGAATTTATCAGGCCAAATCAGAAGGATACGCTTGCCCGTAGGTGACATTGACAAACCTTTTGCTCCATTCGCCAAGTTCTTTAGCTTTACGGCGTACGCTTGCCGACCTCGAAGAAGATTCCAAACTCTGAATGTTTTATCTTCACTAATAGAAAAGAGACAGCGGTTGGAAGGATGTATTGCTATGCTTTGAACTGGTCCTTTGTGGCGGCGAATTTGACGGACACACTCCCATGATGATGGATGTGGGCATTTGGTAAGTAACCCACCTGGGGTTTCGCAACGCCAGATAGCAATGCAGCCGTCATCACTAGCACTGAACAAGTGACAGTAGGTGGTGTCGTGTGGTTCTATAGTGAACTTCAGCTGTCTTATCGTGCCGACATGCATTTCGAGAGCGCCTAGTCGAGTTTTGGAATCCAGTGAGAATACCTAATAAAATATAAAAACAGACAGGATAATACTATTCTTCACATCCAATATATGTTGCATACGATAGTGTGTTTTACGATACCCATTTAGGACATTATGCGCTGACACTTCGTAGTTATCATTTGATAGTGACAGGATACTTTTCATAATAGAAAGGTGGTAAGTCTTAATGCACCCAAATTTGAGCTGTTTTACAAGTTCATAAAAAACTAGGAAACACTAGCTGCGAATGCCTTGTAAAAATTCGACAGTGGAATCATCAAAATATTTAAATCACAGGGTTTACAATGAGTATGGCACGATGTCCTGTTTGGCAAATATTAACATTCCATGTAGAGCCTGAACATGAAGAAAATTTGTGCAACATATACACTTGCTGTCTCAACAATTTTTTTTCGAGTTGACTAGATCTACTTGGCCATCACGGTCACACATTTGATGACAGTAGCAGTGTGCATAGATTGGACTTGTGTGTTTTGGGGGACCTATAAGCGAACTTACTTACTGTCCTGATAGCCGAAATAATTCAGTTCTTATTAAAATCATTGTAAATTTGGCCGAAAAATTGTGCTTGACGCGTAGGAAACTTGCTTAAATCATACATTATTGAAGTGTATGAAGACATTTTATGACCTTTCACAGTACTGAAAGTTTCGGCTACACTAAGAAATAAGCAAAGGTATTTATATCCAGTTACTGTGAATTCATCTAACGACCTAATTAATACATATTAAGTTCTATCTACCCTGAACCTTATACTATGGTTTTAAATAACTCCCCTACCAGACATCATCAACTCAGTTGTTTGACGTTTAATATATATATATATATATATATATATATATATATATATATATATTATATATATATATATATAAAATCTAGTCAGCAGCTGGCTTTTACCTGTTCACCAAATCGCTAGGAAAACACGTATGAATAAATCGTTAAATGTATTTACATCCTCGGAAATTCTAACACTGTTAATCTGAAAGATGTGTTCTTACGGCACCAAGTAATTAGATCAGTCTCACTATTAGATATTAAAGCGATGTACTTGAAGGAGCATAACAGCGTAGTTTGAGGCGCTCCCTTTAATGCTGGTATTATACTTAATTAATAATGCAACACACTGTAGGTTTGTTTCACGGGGATTTCTCAGAAAATTGAGCAAAACATTTTCCATTCTCAAATTCGTCAAAACTAATTATGTATTCTAGTAGACATGTTCAAATGAAAACACAGGGATCGTGGGAACCTGACTGATATTCAAAATGCACAGTGAGAAGTTTGTGCACTGATGAAACTGAAAATAATTTTGAATGGCTTCCGTAAATATTATTGGGCTGGTTTCGAAATATAAATCAATAACGAGGAAAAGAAAAACCCTGAAATCCCTCTTTTGATTGGAACCATAATTAAGATATGTCCGACTGGTACATAAGGTGTAAAAACCACCACTCGAAAAAAATCAGTACAGAAGTCGTAACCCGCAGAATAAGGATGACCGTTTTACACATCACGTGTAAATCATATTTCAGTGTAATGACTTACATTTAAAGACATGTGAGATTCGAAGAAAAACATTTCACGATTGATTAACGAACCTGAATGATTTCATCACTACTTCCGGAGAGAACCACATTGTCCTTTACTGCAACACATGTGACTGCTCCATCGTGTGCTGCAGGATCAACAAATATAGGCTTCAACTGCTTTGGCCCGGAAAAGTCTATGTTATCATGAGCATATTCCAGTGCGAAAACACTACCATCATACGTACCACATGACACTATTACGGAAACCATGCGTTGAAGCAAATTACTCTTCTAGGTCGGACCTTCGGTAGGCCACTTTTCAATTCTCAATAAACAATTCCAAGTAGTGAACTAAAACCTTATCAGGTTGTGATTCTGTGAAAAGTAATGGTTTTGCGTGTTCCGTCTTCTTATTTTCACTTCTTCTCAAGAGCTGAAAAGAAATAACGTTAGTAATCTCAGCTAGACTCAACAAATGCAAAGCGAATATGGAAGTTATTAACCTGGCAGCCTTTTCGGAGGAATGGACAGTCAACCCAGAAGCCTCGGTTGAAGGTGAATGGTGCTCCTTCAAATAGTTATATGCATGAGTGACCCAACCGCTCATTCCGTGGACTGTCTTGAGGGGACGGAAACAATGTCCTCCATGGATAAACCATGAGATCCAAATCTTGGCACGAGGTAAGAAAACGTTTTGGAGTCTTGCCACTCATCTTAGTGCGCCTAAAGTGGTGAAGCATTACAAAATAGCTCATGATAAATGTATCGCGGCTATCCGCCGGTCTGGAACATGCTTTGAAATACCTCTTGCGCAGGCTCCATCGCAACACCCAGGGGTTATTTTCGTATATGAACTAAAGGAATAAGGTGTGTCGTGGTATACTCGCTCTAATCAGTGTGGAGGAAAGAGATTGTTTCATTGGTAGCGATAGGGAAGACGTAGAATCCATGGCTGGATACTTTGCCTAGGTCTTCACAAAGGAATCTCCTGTGAACACTTGTTCACAGTGGTATCCAACAGAATAAACTATGTGGGCATCCATAGCGATTATACATTTCAGATATTGAGTGATATCGATGTGGAAAAATCAACGGGACGGATGAGCTGCACTCAAGGCTGCTCAGAGAGCTTGCACTCTATGTGGTCGGCCCATTGACTACTATATTCAGACTATCTCTCAGTGAAGGCACACTCCCCTATGACTGGAAGGATGCCATAGTAGCACCTATCCATAAGGCAGGTTCTAGGCAGCTCCCGTCAAATACAGACCGTTAAGTTTGACTAGCACTGCAGTGAAAATCCTAGAAAGAGTAATCAAGAAAGCCATCACAGTCCACCTAGGGAGTGACACTCTATTGTCTCGTTCATAGCACGGTTTTCGTAGAAGTTCCTCCTGCTTGACGAACCTCCTTACAGTCAGAGAAAGTTGGGTAAGGCCTAAAGATGATAGGACACCTGTAGATGTCTTTTTCATTGACTTTAGTAAAGCATTCGTCAAGGCACTCATTCCAGGCTGCTCGAGAAACTGGAAGGTTTTGAAATCACCAGCAGTCTGCTCGCATGGATAAGAGACTTTCTTCTTGGTAGGAGACAAAGAGTGAGGATCAATCCTCAACTCTTCACTGGGAGTCGGTAGAGAGTGGAGCGGTGCAAGGCGTAGTCCCTGGTCCCCTGCTGTTTCTCCTACACGTAAACGAGCTGCCAAGTATCGTGAAATCCCCTACGGCTCTCTACGCTGATGATGATGTAAGAATCTGGTGAGAAATTAGGAACAATGAGGATATACGTGCGATTCAGATAGACCTGAACAGCTTGCTCACCCAGTTAGAGAATTGGCTGATGCCCTTCAATACAGGTAAATGTGTGAGCATGCACTTGGAGCACACACACACACACAGCAACACCTGCGACATTGACGGCACTCCTTTACCGTCAGTACTGGCTCACACTGACCTAGGAGTCACAGTGAGTTATGACTTGAAAACCACGGTTCACTGTCGATTGGCAGCAGCTCGGAGTTTCAGGACTATCTGGGCGTTGCGCAGAACGTTTACGAAAATAAGTGGTGACATGTTCACCATCTTATACACATCCTTAGTTAGGCCTGAATCAGAAAACTGTACACAGGCGACCAATCCTTGTGTGAAAGGTGATGCAGACCTTCTAGAATAAGTTCGGAGGGCGGCTACTCATATGATCCCTGCGATGGCTGTCCTCACCCATGAAAGCCGACTTGAGGAGCTGAACCTGTTCGCTTTGTCTTATCGAGGACAGAGGGGAGACCTAACCATGCCATACAGGATTCTAAGAAGTGACTTCGGACCTGATCTATCTTCTCATTTCCTTCCCGCCAGGTCAGAACACCTCAGAAGACATAGTAGGAGGCTACGAAAGCAAAGAAGGAATATAATCTCCCAAGGGTGCTGGTTCTCGCGTCGAGCAATCAATGCTTGGAACCGACTTCCAGGAGAAGTGGTGTCCACATCATGAATCGACTTGTTCAAAAGGGGATTGAACAAGCACAGAAATCTACTGGAAAGGGATTACTGTAGGCTCCCAGCTTCCTATTCCCAAGCAATAAACCTGCAATCTGAATCAGAATCAATAAAGCGATCAAGGGAATCTCGTAGATGTCAGATTGCCGCTTCTGAGGCCCGAGACTTGGTCCTTTTGTTCAGTTATATTAGTTTGACGGTTACAGGAGTCTTTTCAGTTGATTTGCTTATGGCCATGAAGGTGGGTATTGTCCATTTTAAGGTTTTCTTTCGCGAATCTTAGGCTGTTTTTCTATAGAGTTGACGGGGTTTCAAACTGCAAACTTCGTGTTGTGAAATTTGTGAACCGTAGTCGCATGAGTTCTACGCCTGCCCTACTAAAGTGAGTCCTTCACTCGAAATGGTCACTTTTGTCTTGTTGGTTCCAAAAAACCTAGAGGGCCTGAGATAATCGGTAAACAACTGGTCCGATCTCTACAGGTTATGCTTCACCCCTTGGTCAGCGGATGACAGAAAAATTCTCGATCACAGCCCATCGGTACCACAAAGATCTAAATGTGCAAGTTAGTTAAACGCTGCTGATGAGATAAGTTGACATTCTGCAGCTCGTGCTTTTGCAAGCACCTTTAGGTAAGGTTTAGGCGTCGTTTAAAAAGTGATGTGAAAAACTGGGCTAGTAAAGTATGAGAAGAAAGTGTAAAGTGCTTATAGAAAACACGTTTCATCAGCATAAACGTGTATAAGGCATATATCGTATAGGAAATTTCGAAGTTGGGCACCACAGGTGTTGATGAGCACACCTTCAATCGCTGCTAGAGAATGTTCATAGTAGACCTTTTTCACCCCTATACCTATCCACCAGTCATCTTGAAGGGCTAACTGATACGGCTGGGGCCGCCACTTTAGGCACAGCACTCCGTACAAGGCAAGCTTCACGTGAGAAAAGGTGAGATTCAATCGCTGTCGTCGCTGTCTGGAGGGGCATGCGAGTAAAGTTCCCCAGGAACTGTCGGTTTTCGACCGATAATATCTTTCCTTAGGGTTGAACCACATGATGGATGGCCTTGTGGGCTGTCACTAGGCCGTCTACTTCCCTCAAGGGCTCAACACAAAGATTAGTTTTTCTAAGGCGCTAGGCACGTGTTTCGCCTGCTATTCTGACAATTTACCTCATTGTCTCCCTCTGCTCCTTTTTTGCGAGTCCTAGAGTGTCCTTTTGGCAGAGAGGGGCTATCTTGTTGAACACCTCCAAGTGTAGCACTGTGTAGGTCTCAGATATATTGAGGAATAGCCCAGAGGTTAGGGCTCCAAGCTCCCTTCTTAGAAAGTGAGTGGCTGGGTTTGCCTTTCCCTACATTTCCTAGTAGTTGACGCTGGTATCTGGCGTGTCGGGGTAGCTTACTCCTAGGTCCTTTCCAAGGATTTCCCGGCTATGGCCCTCCATATCTTGATGTAGTCGGTGGGTGAGAAGATGGAAGAGGAAGGTTGAGCGGGATGTCATTTAGTAATAGCAAAACTAGGACTGACCCATGATTGCTCCTTGAGGAAATACTGTTCTTACACTCCTCCGGCCGAAGTAGGTCTGAATCCTCTAGTACACGATCCTGTGGCCTCTAGACGTGAGTGGTTCGGTGTTACTCACTTTTGAAAGTTTAGCGAGCATGTTGTAGCGTGAGACGCTGTCGACAGCTTCTCCCAAGTCCACAAAAACAACGTGAACTGGTTGCTCACTGTTCCACTTACTGGTACAGTCATCCCAAGAGGTCGTAGGGCTTGTGGGACATGAACTTCCAGTTCTGAAACCACGTCGGTCGGAGTGAACAACATTGTTTCCGCATGAGTATGTTCAAACAACATCTGCGACCAGGCCTCCTTCCATGCTGGGCGTATGGGAAGTTACACTATCGGTCTGTAATCGCCTCGGTTGTTTTGGTCTCCTTCCTTGAAGATTGGTGAAAGGACAGCGCACCTCTGCTTTCTGAGGAGCTGACCTACTTCCAACGTATGGTTAACACTCCGGCACAACGGCGTGGAATTGCTGACCTTATACCGTCACACCTCGTACATTTTCCCGTTCTGAGCGCTGGATGGTTAGCAAGGATTTGTCGAAATCCTCACATTAATCAGCTTTGCACCACAGTCCAGGAACCTCGTCACATTACTGGACGGTGGTGTTGGACGCGTCACTGTGCTCAGGCTCGACAAATCGGCTGCCTAACAACTCCGCTAATCACTCCTACTCAAGGCACCTCCATTTGGTCCTCCAATAAGATTTATATCTTTACCCACCTGCTTTCTATGTAGCGTAGACCGATACAGGCCTTTTGGGCCGTAGTGTGGCTGGTTGGCCAAGTCACAGTGTTATTTGTACCTGGTGTTGCGGAACATTTACATTACACGGGCTGCACAACTTCTTGTAGCTATGACGGGTCGATTCCTTATGTGATTAACCGCACTCTCACCAAGTATTCGTTTTCCCGTGTGTTTTCCTTCTTGTAGCGTGAGCCACTCAAGAGAGGTTGAGAGGCGGTAATCTGCCTACTTTCGGAAGGCTCCATTTGATGGCTCTCGAGACAATATCTTTTTAATGTGAATCTAGTGTTTCTCTATCTACAGACACTGCCATTCTTTCGGTCGTCGCCTGTTCAGTTCACCGTTAATGAGATGGAAATCTGACTCTCAGCAGCGCCGGAAATCTTCCAGGTCAACTATTGGTAGTTCCTCCCTGATTATCCAGAAAAACGTCACCAATCCGCAAGCTCTTCTGCCCAAGTGGAGGTGGACACGGACATCTTCCACAAAAAGTCGTATTCTGCTAGAACGTAGTCAGGTAGCGGTGCCCTTCCTTTTGCTTCTAATCAAGTGTCCCCCCAACTTTTTCCGTCGGTCTTGCTGCCATAAAGATAATTCGAACCAGGAATGGCTTTCTGTTACTGATCCTTTATGCTGAGTACTGTCCGTTGATAGTATACACTGACTGCATGCACTACTAGCAACACTGATTCCAGATAGGTATGCAAATTCTACTGACACGATTTCAATGAATGAACTTATGGCTCCTTAAAAGAAGGCGAATTCAACAGCTTTTGTTTCCAG
>OX104134.1:7892140-7983192 GCA_944470555.2 Heterobilharzia americana | reverse complement strand
TGCGGCTACTGTTAAGATTACCGGATACGGTTAATGAATGACACATAATCTAGCTATTGAATGAACAATACGATATTTGATAACTCGCTCAGTTAACACAAAGAGGACAACACTGACCGATGAGAGTTTCACTTCAATCGGAAAGTATTATTCTAGGGACACAACCCTTGCGTTTATATAGAACGAAAGCTTCCATGGGGCTAGACAGGTAGACAGACAAAATCAACGTAGAACCTCTCACACATGTGAATCGGTTGATGTTGTCCTTGGGACTATCAGATAGATTAACAAATTGAAAGTGGAAGATTAACCAATAAGAAAATAGCGTTCTTGAAAGTGGTAAAATTGAGCTATACGTGTGAGGCGGAAAGAGGAGTAAAACCGAGAACTCAAATTTCTCATGAGGTTAATTTGCAAAAACTAGGCACAGACGTTCATTCTAGGGGATATAACATCCCTAACAACCCGACTACATATCAAGGTCTAAGTGGACCTGTGGCCTTTTGGTCTGTGCCTTCGACTTACAGCCAGTGGGTTGCGAGTCCAAAATAAATTGCATCATTGGCCCTCAAACAATAATTTTCGCTCACGGTCTACTGCGAAAACATGAATATGGTATCTCAGTACATTTGATTTTTTAGATTATGGCCGAGAATGTTTCGCTGTAATTCACTGTGTCCTACCACACAGCTGTGATCATCAAAGGTAGAGGGTATGAGGTTTCAGATGCTTCGACCGCCGTTGCCTTTGCAGCACAGTTTGGGAGTAATGATGCCACCATATCAGTAACTTTGAAGTCAGGTGTAGGGGTTTATGTAAAAGAGGGAAGTCAGTTAATGAGGTTGTGAGTCGTCAGCGATTCAGGTGGATGAGTTGTGTGTTACGCATGCCGAGTCACCGCCCGTTCAACTGCACAATATTAGTTGGAAAAGCACGAGGTGGTCAAACTAAAATATGGTATCAATCCATAGGTTCTGTGATAGTTGATCCCAGCCGTGTAGGGAAGTGCGGACTTCCTAGTCGAGGTCCATGTCACAATGAAACTGAATGTTTGGAAACTGTGGGCAATATGGTTTAGAATCGATCTAAGTGATATAGATCCACACATCTTAACAGACATACCGAATTTCACAATCGTTTTTTTTCCTTCTTCATACATTTTCCATCCCCTGGACCACTTTCGACTTCTTCCTTACTTATTTTCTAACCTTTCATCTCAGTACCCCCGACCTTGGAGCACTCACTGTCATACAGAAAAGATGGAGGTGGGGAACTGTTAATTAAAGTGACCGAGGAATTAGGTAGTGTAAAGAATTAGAGGTAGTGCCGTAAGACTAGTCTATTTCACCGATCACCCTAGTCTATAGGAAGCGAGAGACCTTTCTCGCTCCAGTGACAACCATAAAGAAATTCGTCTGCGTCGAAGATTATGCAGTTCAGTTATCCGACGGCCATCTGGAACTCGAGAAAATCAAGGAGGTTTCAAACCTGGACGTAGGTGCATCGATCATATTTTCACCCTCCGACAGGTTCTCGAACACATAAGCCTACACACCAGCTAACGGCCAATACTTGCCATATTTCTTGACCTGAAGGTGGCATTTGACTCTGTCGATCGTTAGCTGTTGGGGTAGTGTCTTACAATGAAGAGATTACCGAGCAGATATATAACTCTAAACAAACTCCCCACTCGAACTCATACAACCATTTGAGGACTTATGGAGAGTTATCATCAGAAGTGACGAACACTAGTGGTATCCGTCAGGAATGCCCACTGTCACCGTTCCTACTTAACTTCGTCGTAGACGTACTAATGGACGCAACTTCGGGCACCTCTGACTTCACAGAGATTGATTTAATTCTTTACCTGGAAATTACCTGGTTGTTCTGGAGTACGTAGATGAGATTGTCTCACTGGATGAAGACGACAAAATACAGGAATCTCCGGATGCGTTGAGCGGAAATCTTAAAATGTTCCGCACGGGTTTTTCACCTGCTGAATGGAAGGCGACGCTGGTCTGCTGCAAGTACTCTCAGTTCAATGACAGGAAGTCGAGTGGTGGAATTTGTCGTTGACTTCACTTACCTGAGGAGTTGCATCAGCCCGCAAGGACAGGTTGCTGACGAAATCTCAGCTGGGATACAGAAGGCTTGTTTTAGATTCGCCAACTTGCCTCACCTATGACACCGCTGAGACATCCGACTACCTATCAAAAGACGAGTATAGTGCACTGCAGTCCGGCTGAGACATATCCGTCAAGAGTAGAAGATATGCAGCGGTAGCACGGTTTCGATCATAGGTGTCTTCCTAGCATCACTCGTGTCTAGTGAAATCACTGTGTGAGCAATGTTGAAGTCATGCGCAGAGTACTAGGCAAGACAGACAGGTCGGTTGAGAAAGTCGACTGAGATAGCCTAGACATGTACCGCGCATGCCAAGTCACCGCCTACATCTACATGCCATATTAAGGAAGGCTAGATTTGGTTGGAGGAGTGTTCAGAATAGCCACACCAAGACCTGGCACTAGTCGATTAAGTCTCCTACTGTTGGTCAGAAATCGTGTGGGGAGATGTAGACTGTCTGGTTGCGATTCCCGAGATGAAACAAACCAGTGGTTGAGAACCTTTCATTACATGGCTGAAATTCAGTTACAATGGTGTAGATGTATTTCCTCCTTGACGTCTTTATAGGCTTGAGTATTTGCACTAACCGTCATCTTCAAACTAACTGTTTATTCTCTCACACAACTTTGTCTACTTCGATATCACTCTTTTTCTATCCACCTGTTGTTTGTATACTACTGTGAAGTGTGGCAACTTCAGCCAATGCACGTGTATGTGAGGTTCTGCGTTGATTCTGTCTGGCAGTCATGCAGCAATGCCAGGCATGACGTTGATACTGACTAACTGGTTGTCTGTGTGTTACGAACTTGAATGCCTAAAAATAAAAATGTACTCATTCCTTGTAGTGCAATTTAATTTTGTGATACTTAGCGGCTGATTATGATCTTCTAGATATTATAATAGGAGCAAAAACGCGGGCACTGTAGTAGATCGCAATTGTGTTTTAGTTAGTTTATTAGAAATGTCATACAGTGAAACAGTATTATTTACTGGATAAGGTCTCACATAATTTATTGTTCATATTGATATCAGGTAACTCCACAAATTTGAGACATAGTTCTAATCTTCCCTCCTTCTTTTGTGATAAGGGCAGTAGAATTTGCTATATATCCAGGACAGGTGCACAACCATTACTATTACATATATTTCGTGTTGATTTGATAAACAAAGACTCGGTTAACAATCTCTCCTCCCACCTAGCCAAGTTAGTTTTTAATACTGTCACTCTTGGTTGTATTGTGTTATCTGAGCTGGGTTGTTTAGTTTTGCCTACATCAGCATGTTTTGCCGAAGTGTCAGATATGGACCACTGATCGATTGTCCAATGGGATGGAAAATAGCACGACCAAACAACCCAGCTAAGAGAACACAATAAAACCGGGACCATCCACCTGAGCTACAAATATTCTCCACCAATACTGTCACTCTATCCTACCCTATTGTATGATTGCGTGCAATCGCGTGCATAGCCATAACCGACCTTTATTTCTAAATTTCTTATCTTATTAGAATCTAATAATCGTCATTTAGCTAGATTTTTGTGTTCTGTTATTCTAACTAACCCTGGCAGACTCCTTTAACCCATATATTTAATCTCACAATCATCGCAAGGGAATTGGTGAACTAAATTATTTAACCTAATTTCATCAGTAGGGTCTTTTAATCTACATAGTTTATTGCTAAGTGAGTTTGTTGGTTTAAACGCCACTCTAGTCCTAGCCTCATTGAAAATTCTTCGTAACCCCTTTGCATAGTAACACAGTGGAGGCTTTGAGTTCTTTCTCAACCCTGTTACCATTATTACCACTATTAGTAGAATTATTACTAATAACACCTGTATTACTACTACCACTTTCTTTCGATTTTTTATGAATTTATTTATAAATTTAGGTGAGTAATTATGGAGACGCAACGTATTCCTGATGTGTCTACTATCTTGTGGTAGATTTTTTTTCCTATTAGTAAGCTTTTTTGCCTATCACTTAGGCACTAAACTAAGCCTACTTTAACTGAGATCGAGTGAGATGATTCGAAGTCTAAGTAGCGATTCGAATGGAAAAGTTCCCCATAAACGCTAGTCTCCAAACTTCCATCTTGTTTTCGTTTAATCTTTCAATCCACCTTTATCATAGGTAAACTGGACTGTATCCACTACCAAATTTATACGCGTCGAGAACCCATTGATGCGTTCTGATTTTAGTACTGTAAATATGTCCTCTACATATCGAAACCATATCTTTAGAGTAGGATGAATGTTTGAAGGGCCGTCCGTCCCTAACTATCTACAAATATGCCCACAATGACAGGGGATATTGGTGGTTCCACGGAAACCCTTTCAGTTTGTTTAAGTATTTTATTTGAAACTTGAAAACTGTAGTTGCCAGGCTCAATCGTACTCCTAGCATGATTTCCTCGATCGGCACCTTAGTTCGATAAGTAAGCTAACTGTCATCCTTAATCCCATTTTTAACTGTCTATAGAGCTACGTCAATCGACATCAATAGGTTCTGCACCTGTCCCAGATAAGTGGAAAATTCTGCTACCCTCACTACAAAGAAGGAGAGATTAGAACTAAGCCTCAAATTTGTGGAGTTACCTGATATCAGTATGGACAATAAATTATGTGAGACCTTAATCCAGTAAATAATACTGTTTCACTGTATGACATTTCTAATGAACAGACTACAATGGAATCCTCTAGGCATTCAGAAACTACAAACTCTTATTACGGATGAGTATTATTTGGACGCTGTGGTCTCCAATGAGAGAAACTAGGATAAATTCTTGCGTGTTACCAATAACTGTATATGCGAACGAGAAGTAAAACCTTGATAGCATGAGTAAATCCCGTATAAAAGTGTTCAATATCTCCCAAAATAGAAATACTTTCAACTGTCGGCGTAAAGGAGTTGGTACATGATTACAAAAACTAACTTTCACATCGTAACAATAGTGTTCATTATGACACAGTTCGGCCACATGGGCTAAGCAACCAGTATTACAAATAATAGGTCTCATAAATCCCGGAGCCAATAAATGTCTAGAAACATTGTTTTACTCAGCTTAAAAAGCACGCCAATTATGCTGTTCAAGCCAACTAACTAGAAACTAGACTAACGGTAACCAGTAACAGGTTATGAAGGTCAACTTAATTCGTATGAAGTTTTCTGAAAAAACAGGATTATTATTTTGAAGGGAGGTACTAGAAAATTGGTTTGAAGAAAATATATGATTAACTAGGATCTACCGAAAATAGATTGATAAAGGTATTTAACGCAAGTAAATAACCACTCGGAAAATGAAGACTATGACTCTTACGGTAGCCAAACGCCTTTCCATAGTTACTTGCCAGGCATCAACGTGAAGACGCCTACCCGGTACGGTCAAGTGGTTCGTTTATTTGAGCTGCTGGACAGAAACGTCTGAGATGTAGTGTGCACTGGGGATCACTGGTTGGATCTAGTTACGTAAATGACGGCGAGCCACCTCGTAGCCCCACCGGATCCCAACCAATACACCGTCTGAGTTGGTTTAGCGATAAATGTGATTGACGGGATTGAAGAGTCGCAAAACAAGTCATGACTGAACCTTCAAATATTTGACTAATAATGCAGTCAATTTTGTACCATTAATTATAGTAGTCTGATAAGATGAAAAAGGTTACCACTCTGATCACCGTAGTTTCGATAGTGCAATGAACTTTATTTATTCAAAATAGCATGACTGAATAGTGGCCGGAAAATCACAAAAATTAGGGTTTACAGACCAAATATTATACTTACTTGACAATCATTAGTCATCAGACGGAGATGAACTACCTGTTTACATACTTAGCATTGATCACATACCGATTTGTGGCTTTTAGTGCCTTCAGGATTGTTAAAACAACTATCTAGAGAAGAAATGTTTTTGTAAGTGCTTTGAAGAATCATTTACACTTGACTGTGAATATGGCTTCAAAACAGTTATTAGCGGTACATCTACATTCAGAATTTATCTTTGAGAAATTTATTGTGTATATTTACCAATTGCATTTCGTTGACAGTTTCGCTTACACTATTTCTTTTAAATTGATTATACGAGCCAATGGTTTACAGGTATTCAATAAAATAAGCATTACCAACTTCAACAACGTAACACTGAATCGTTTCTGTGTCACAACTAGGTTACTGAAAAGTGGGTTGTTGAGAATGTTTTTACACATAATTACTATGAAGTATCGTTCAATTTTCAAATATTTATTAATTACCTTTTGAATTGAGGAAGGCTGTATTGGCGGTTCACGTCGCAGCTGACCAGGTTGCATTGATAGAACAGAACAAATTTGGGATTGTGATATATCTAAACGAAAAAAAGCACAATATGTAATCATGAGAATATTCTTCATATCTAAACTTGGTTTACTTCTCTGGTCATCTCAGTCTATAAGGAGGGATAGAAAGCTTCCTGTGATAACCTTAAGGAAAGTTGTTTGACCTATAATATATCCAAGATCCAAGGGTCCACAGTTATCCAACACCTAACTGGAACTTGAGAACAGCAAACTCGAGGAAATCAGGCAGATTTCAAACCTGGATATGGTGCATCGATCATATTTTCACCTCCCAACAGATTCTGAAACGTAACCTAGGTGAACGGCAGCCAATATGCCGTATTTCTTGACCTGAAGGTGACATTTCACCATGTTGATCATGAGCTGTTGTGGCAGTGTGAACGGAGTAACCAACAAGTACATCATGGATATCAAACATGTCTACTCGGACTCACGCAGGCGTCTAAAGGCTTTTGGAGAGTTTGTGAATTGGTGACAACTAGGTGCCCGCCAGGAACGTCTACTGTCGCCGATCCTATTTAACTTCATCATAGATGTACCTTCGATACATCCGCCTTCAAAGGGATTAATCTATTCACTTAACTGAGGTTTCAAGCTGTGGGAGAATAGATTAGGTTGGAATAGTCCTTAGAATAGCCACACCAAGACCTGGCACTAGTCGATTAAGTCTCCTACTGTTGGTCAGAAATCGTGTGGGGAGATGTAGACTGTCTGGTTGCGATTCCCGAGATGAAACAAACCAGTGGTTGAGAACCTTTCATTACATGGCTGAAATTCAGTTACAATGGTGTAGATGTATTTCCTCCTTGACGTCTTTATAGGCTTGAGTATTTGCACTAACCGTCATCTTCAAACTAACTGTTTATTCTCTCACACAACTTTGTCTACTTCGATATCACTCTTTTTCTATCCACCTGTTGTTTGTATACTACTGTGAAGTGTGGCAACTTCAGCCAATGCACGTGTATGTGAGGTTCTGCGTTGATTCTGTTTGTCTTCATGAAAAAACACACATCTGAGATGTTTTCACGCTGTTGCTATGTGTGATTCTCACGGAACAAAACTATTTTTGACTAACCTCAAGCGTGTGCAGTAAGGAGGAAGGAACTAGGAGAGTAAGTGATCGTGATTAGCATCTCGTTTTGTTCAACTTCACAATTACTTATCACTGTCACCACTACCCTTAAATTTTTTTAATCCCGTTACCTAGTTTAAAAATTACAGCTTGAGAAATGAAAATCTCGATCTACGGAGACTGTACTTCACAGTATACGCAGAGCTTTCCAGATATGCCTCCTAAGGGGGAAAGGATAGCAGACTATTTAGTCGGAACTTGCGGTTTTCAAAGCCTTACAGTTGTCGTATGAGACAGAAAGAAATTCTCACGTTCATTAACTGTCCTTTGACCTTAAGTTTTCTCTTGAGTACTTGTACATTATTAGTCAAACTATATCCATTTATACTACTTTGAGTTTCTTTCGTTAATAACCAACAGTTTTCACGGCATTAAAGGCTATAAGATACCATATAGTCAACTTTTTAGTCTTGTAGATTATTATTTAGCTTCAGCTTTTAAATACAGTCATTGCTGAGTGAAATAATCAATCGGAAGTTTTATCTTGCGCGTACGTAATACTCGGTGCTATACTGTATCACTTTTCGGTATAAATCGATCAGCACTTAATCCCCACATACTATCAAAAATACCACTCTATATAGAGAGGGTGTTCTTTAGGAATAGCACATATGTTCAGTAACTAAATAGACCTCACCTAGTTAAAAAGCCACCCCATAATTCCTCTTTCAGATATCTCAAGAATAAGCAGTCATTTTGCTACTCGTAAGTATAGAGAAAACATTACATCTGAGGAAACGATGAAGTCTTTCCAGATACCATTTATGTTGATATATTTTCCGTTTTCACCTACTATTCATGAACTATTACTGTATTTTTAATTTCCCCAGTTTCATTTCTTATCTTGACTCAAATTAACAGTTCTCAACGTGTCAATCCCTTTATCCTTTAATTGTTAGTTTTTATTTGTTAGGATACGCATCAAGAGACACACCATGCATAGGATAAAAACAGAAAACGGAAGCAAGAAAAGAAACAAAAATGGGATTGTATCATTGGATAACCAGTCTCAACGATACATCCGTTAACAGAAGAGACGTTAAAACTGCAGCAAAGTTGCGACTGGTTTCCATTCTGAGCAATGTCTATCGTTTCAAACCACTGAGAGACGTGGTCTCTTACACTCCATCAGGGGAGTTTTAAGATGCTTACAGATGCTAACGCAACTATCTCTTATTCATCATTGTTACTTGATGTGTTGATGTGTGCCAACTTAGACCGTTACGCAGTAATAATGACTGATCTAATGTTGATACTGATGGTGAGTCAACTTCCGTCTCGATGCACAATGTTAGCTCAAGGAGGTTTGGGCTGAAAAAAATTAGAGACGGTCTGACTAGAATATAGCATTTGATCATGAAGCCTTCGATTGTTGGTCTCAGCCGTATAGGAATATCCAGACTTCTCGGCTGGAATCTTCGTGGCATCAGAAACCAGTGATCGGAGACCCTATTTGATATGGTTCATAATCGATATCAGTGGCGTACGTATATCCAGACATTATACTGATCTTAGTCGTCATGATGATTCCAGTATTTTTTTTATTACTCCTTTTACTACTTTTTACTGTTTTTGACCGATCTTTATTTTTTCGTCTTCCATCTTAGTGCTTTCTCGCTTGATGTAGTGACATGAGGTGTGGCAACGTGAACCGTTGCGCAGTAATGCCTGGTCCTATGCTGATATTGATTTCAAACACCAAGCATTTAATGGCATTGATAAAGATATATCAATACCATTTCTAGCTGTCTAGTAAATTCATGTCATTTCCTCTACTTATCACTTATCACATATATTGAAACCTTCCACTGTATTATCAATTTGTATAGATTTACTGGGATCAATTACCAATCATTTGACACTCGAAGTTTACATTCAATTTATCACCGCAGTCATATATTATTCACGCTACCATTCACAAACTTAAATCAATCTCATAGTAACTTCTTGTCCAATATGAAATGCATTCGCCCCAAATCCGACTCGTAATATGTCAAGATATTCGCTTTAATGACTGAAGAACGTGACGAGAATTTAGTGAAAAGAATATTCTCCATTTCCTATTTGACTTTCAATATCCACTCACGTCAACTGCATATTTTTTAATCGACGTAATTCAGACATTCCTCAAATGTCCAATCATCGTTGAGTGAATGCTGAATGTTAGTCATTCTGTTGATAGTCAAACCGATCATAACAAGTTGGCTCACTTGCTTACAAGGTAATAACGGTGATGAAACGTCGAAAACGAACCAGTAAACCGAAAGTCATCAATACCATCATTTTATCAGATTCCCCATAAAAGTTAAGGTTTGAGATGCTCAGTCAACCATTTAAACCGTAAGTTATACTAACTAAAACACGGAGTTGTTCGAAGCTAATGGTAAATCCTGTCCAGTTATTCCTTGTTATGACTATCTGATCAACTTATGCATCTATTATTTTAAGTGTGAAATAGTTGGTCTCTCTATTTTCATAAAATGTGTAAAAACGGTCAGAAGAATTGTATCGGTTAAGAAAATAGAATGAGTCAATTTTAGACAAAGAGGTCAAGGGAATTAAATAGGATAACAGTAATAGCGTATGAATTGATAATAGTACTTAAAAATCGCCGTGATTATCAACAATATAAATATATTTACTACGGTAGGCAAAGACTGATGACCGTTTTTTTCCGAAGATAAGATGTGATCATCACTCGACAACAGCAAAATCGAGAAAATCAAGGAGGTTTCAAACCTGGACGTAGGTGCATCGATCATATTTTCACCCTCCTACAGGTTCTCGAACACAGGCCTACTTATTGGCTAACGGCCAATACTTGCCATATTTCTTGACCTGAAGGTGGCATTTGACTGTGTCGACCGTGAGTTGTTGTGGCAGTGTTTGAATGTGAAGAGATTACCGAGCAAATATATAACGCTAATCAAAGCTATCTACTTGAGCTCAAAGGTATCTTCGTAGTATTTCTCGCGTCCAGTGAAATCACTGTGTGAGCAATGTTGAAGTCATGCGCAGAGTACTAGGCAAGACAGACAGGTCGGTTGAGAAAGTCGACTGAGATAGCCTAGACATGTACCGCGCATGCCAAGTCACCGCCTACATCTACATGCCATATTAAGGAAGGCTAGATTTGGTTGGAGGAGTGTTCAGAATAGCCACACCAAGACCTGGCACTAGTCGATTAAGTCTCCTACTGTTGGTCAGAAATCGTGTGGGGAGATGTAGACTGTCTGGTTGCGATTCCCGAGATGAAACAAACCAGTGGTTGAGAACCTTTCATTACATGGCTGAAATTCAGTTACAATGGTGTAGATGTATTTCCTCCTTGACGTCTTTATAGGCTTGAGTATTTGCACTAACCGTCATCTTCAAACTAACTGTTTATTCTCTCACACAACTTTGTCTACTTCGATATCACTCTTTTTCTATCCACCTGTTGTTTGTATACTACTGTGAAGTGTGGCAACTTCAGCCAATGCACGTGTATGTGAGGTTCTACATTGACTTTGTCAGTCATAATTCATCCTTTACATAATCCGAATTGTATTTGGTGGGTGCGTAGGCAGAGATTACGGATAGGTATTGGTTGGTCTCACGATGCTTCTTATTTCTTATAGATCCATTGGGTCAAATAGCGCACATATAGCTGTTGACTGGTATCTCGTCGACAATCGCACTTTCTTTCCTATACCCAAATGCTATGTCTTTACAGCGAGTCGACGACAGTCATTATATTAATTCTGAAGATTCACCACTATGGCCAGGTGAGGTCAACTTAATGATCACACTAGATTCGTATTTACCTGTCTCAGAGGCACAGAATATAAGCAGGGCTACGGATTCTATAGTTTTGCGAGCGACGTTTGCTGTCCGCTTTGCAGAGTTCGGACGTTGAAAGTTCCCACATTAAATCGATGGCGGAGTCTAAGGAGACTTGGAATGAGGTTTCTACGGCTTTGATCGTTGGCAGTGGTTGTAGAGTGAGAGGTTAGGTAGGGCGTAAGAGGCTTAATATTGGTATCAGGGGTGAAGGCAAAGGAGTTGACAGAGTTGAGGTGGATAGGTTATGTTTGATTGGGTCTTCTGTGCTACTGGGACCGTGCAGGGAGTTGATACCTCCCGACAACCAGCAGTGTGGAAGGTTAGTTGTTCTTGGAGTACCTGAAAGTGAAGGGATAGTTTGTGACTGCAGATAGAGATTTGCTTGAGGGCGGTTACACACAGTGTTTTACCAGTTTTGAGATTTTGAATCGGACTATGAATCCCAATCTCAAGCATCAGCATGCTGCAAAGTGATGGGAGTGTGCTGTTTTTGGAGTACATTGCCAACCTCCTCTTACCAAAGTTAAAGTAGCATCATGCTGGCACTGCCGGTCATCTGAGGAAAACACCTTGCTGCCGTCACACTCCCGTCCAGTCAGCAGTGAGACCCCCCTCGGAGCCCCTTCACAGTGTGGCAACTTAGACTATTATGGTAACTGCTTTTTCTTAAACCAACTTAACCATTCTCGTATGGTAGGATTCGAGGGAACAAGCCACCAACACACATCGTTGGGTCATTGTGATATACAAGCCCAACCACCACATCACTGTAGCAGTTATCGGCCGGATCATGTTTGGCAAAACTCACAATAAGAGAAATTTAGATAAAGTCTGAGGATGTCAAAAAGCCTGAATATATCATTTTCATACAATTAAATAATGTGTGACAAGGCAAATCACTTTAGGTTGTACATTAACCTTGGAAGTTTCAGAACAAGTTGTCATCTATTTGTATAGAATAGATTTCCTCGTTTGTAGCAAACAGAAAGTCAAAATTGATTCCCAACTGTCCTACACGATGTTGTCAGAGTGACGCATTGTAAAGCACATGTGTTACAATCCCTCCAATTTCTCTATGCTGATGATGTAAAAACGTGAGAATTAACCGATGACAATGATTCATGAGCACTTAAACCTAAACAGAAACCGATCAGTAAAAGGCTAACAAAGGTCAAAGGACCTCAGTTATCAAATCCAAAACCTATATATATGTCCTTCGAATCAAAAAACTATGTTATACGCGCTTAAGGAATTTCGGAGATTTCAAGGAGAAAAATTTGACATTGTGATGGAATGTGGCATATCTTAAAGCTTATGGCCCTTAAAATCCCACTGTTATCTTACTAGGTAGGTATTATGGCTAGGTAGACAGACTAAATGCATGAAGTTAAAGTATAACCACCAATCCAACAGACGTTAGCGACCTTAAACAACCAATCATTTTGCGAATGAGCTACCCAAAAGGTTGTTGACAATGAACAACGTGCGTCTGTGGTATTTACATCTAACTGCCGGCAGTTTTCAGGACTGTTTGGGAAAAAGACAACTTGGAAGGCAGAAAGTCTGCCATGCTGTAAGTATGACTTTTCAGTCACACAAGATAGTTGTTGACTGATACATATCCAGGTGTTTCCCTTACCACAAAAGGATGGGTTCGCGATGATAGGTTGTCACTGTTTCACTACACACCATTGCCACATACAAACTGTTTGATAAAAACTCTATTTAGAGGCTATGCATGGCTTTTAAAAAGACCTACTGTAGCAACTAAGTTTATGGAAGGAGTCAGAAACACAAGGGCCAGTGGTATCACTTTAACCATACAGCATTTATTTCTTACTGTAACAATGATTAACTGAGACCAGTGGTCATCCCCTCAGTTGTGCACCACAAGTTTAACCACACCTTCGTAAACCCTGTAACATGGAGACATAAATTTTATTCGAGCGCTATGATCATTATTTCGAAACTACTTACATCCATCCGGACGAATTTATATACCGCAGTTGGTCTAAATTGTGCATAGACAACTAGGTATAGCAAAAACTTCTGACCAACATTTTGCTAAACACTATGAAATGCAAGTACTTTGGTGAACTTCGTAATCCTACTAAGATTAGTACCAACTAGGTCACTTCCTGTTCGTTCTCATCTTAATTTTAATCACTTATCGTGTTAATTGTTGTATTGGTCCCCTTCACCCCTCGGTTTAATATATACTGACTTGACAAGTATGTGTGATCAGATTGTTCGAAATGTATTGCGCATATACATCACATTGTTCAGATAAACATCGTCTTCTAATTACGCTATCGAAATTCAACTGATTTCCACATTTTTCGATACGTTTTATATACTCCTTAATACTTTGTTCCCTTTCCAGTGTCCTGATTGAATTTTTAGGGTCATTTATGCGTCCTTTGACTTCACTGTTACCTGCAGCGAAAAGAGAGCCCGATATAATGGGTAAGATAGCATTGGGTGGAGTGTACAAAAAAATCAGGTGAATAACAGAGGATGGCAGACAATAGACAATTGAGTTAAACCAAAAATGCGCAAAGCCACGGGATATAGGGATTTGAAAACAGGGGAGGTTTTTCACTAGTTAGCTTTCAGGACTGCATACTCAAACTTCTGATTTTTGGCGTAGATAATCAGGTCTAGTGAATTCGATTGAAAGGTATAAGTACTTTACCTTACTATTTCCGCTACCGGCGTCTCTTCAGGGAACAGAAATATGAGGACACAATTCTGCGGAGTAAATTCTTAAGAAATGGTCGGAGTTTTACAAATAAAGCACTAAGACAAGTAGTAAGTAGTATACGTGAACAGAATTTGCAGGTGTGGATATCTATCCACTAAGTATATACTTAGTCGTAGTGTACAAAACCTGCAACCGTTTATTTACTCACTGGAAACTGTAATCTAGTGAAATGTGACTTATTTTTGAGACGTGTCCAAAAGTTACAGACTGTGCCCGAAGTTGATTTCGGAATTCACCCAAAATGTCAGTACACCCAATGTTTGCTGGAATTTTAAGAACACCTTAAGCAATACAGAGGTTTCTCGAAGTCTACTTCAAGCTTGCTTCGAATATGATTTAAATTTTTATTGGGAATAGATAAAAAGTTCAGTGACCACTTCACTACGGAAATCTCCTTAACAAAATTCAGTAAATAATGCTTAATCTCAACATACTAAACAACAAAAAATAGGAACTTGCAGGAAATATGAACTTCAAGCTAGTTTCAGAATGATAGTCTACTCCCACGGGGCGGACCTAGTGTGTAGCTAAAAGTTATCCCCAGAACGGAAGTGGTTGGCTCCTATTTGCAGCCGACCTTGAACGGCGTAACTGAAGCGAATTTCTCATATTTTATCCAATATGCAATGTACAATACATTTTAACGAGCTTGTGTAAACCAGTTGATTTCTTCTTGCTCACCTCTTCGTCTTGTGGAACGGTTCCAGGTCTTTGGCGGATTCCGATGCAGTAGATCCAGCCACTCGTCTGCAATAGCTCTGATTTACAGGACATGAAGTTAAGTGTTGGTTTGTTTGCCTTGGACTGTGGTGTAGTTGGCTTCTTCATATGTCCAGTTGCCAGACAGTTGTTCGGACTACTCGCTAGAGAGGGTTAGGGATAGCGAAGTGAAAACGTAGAAAGTGTTTGTGTGAGTAAAGAAGAGAGGAAAAGTGAACTAATGGAGTAATCTGCTTACACCCTAGTAAGGTGAGTAGGGGTGCAGAGGTATAAAGACCTTAGGTAAGTGAGGCTAACTTATGGCAAGTTGAAGGAGTGAGAAGGACTTAAATGGTTACAATAGAGAGGAAACTGGTTTGGGTGGCTTGACATTACTTCGTGTTCCAGCTAAGTGTGGGTAGACCGTGAGTCTCTGCATGACTGTCTAGCCTCTTCTGAAGCTTTCAACAGTTGGGGCGGAGACCACCTCTACTGGTAGTGCGTTCCAGTACCCACAGACTGGGAGGGAGAAGAAATGTGAATGCACATGCGTTTTGACCTTTGGTGGGCTATTCTATTGGGGTTTCTTCGAGGACCTCCGTAGTGGCCACTCGGTAGAACTCCTCTCTTTGGGTGACTTGGATTACTCATTATTTTGTGGGCCATTATTAAGTCGCCACGTATCCTCCGATAGCTTGGAGAGTAGAGGCCTAGGTCTTTCAGTCTATCCTCATATGGTTCTCGATGCATTCCAACAACCCCTTTTGTGGCTCGCCTCTGGGCTTTCTCCAATATGTTACAGCTGTTGCACTCAAAGGCAGCACCACTTTTGGTAACAGTGAGAGCAAATGTGTGGCAGTTGTCGTCATGTCTATGTGGTTTTCCCAAATGCTTCTGCCCTACTCTGACGTTTCCACCCAGTGGTTCCCACTGGGGGATCGGGGTGGACGCAGGGAGTAGCATGGGGCTATGGGTTTACTTGACTAGGTATAGTGACGTTCACAGTGCTGGAAGGACTGGTTGCATCGCTAACTTCGAGTGTTGCAAGCCGTGATTGCAACCGTTCGGGCGAAGTGGACCTATGTAGTGCGTTCGTATCCTCAGTTGCTTTCTTTGCCACGTTTTGGCGTCTCGTAGATCCAGCCCTGGTAACTACTGAAAATGAAGTGGTCAGTAACTGTGGCGAGAATGTACTCAGAGCATTTCTACTGCTTGCCTTTTCGGGGCCTGCACACTTTTACCACGCATATTGATAAACAGATGAAGATAAAAGCAGAGCAAATAAATGCACAGAGAGTAAATAGAAGACTTTCAACCCTACCTTCAACTGTCTGTTCCTGCGACTCTGACGAAGTTCAAAAACTACCAAGTCCTGGACGTTGGAGTCAATGAGATACATTTTTCTGCAGGTGCAGCAATCACACAGCTGTCCGTTTGGAGCATAATAGTGGTGGTAAAGTAAGTAGTGGTATTTTCTGAGGCAAGATTGTTGCAAAAACGTTGAATGAGGAGTTGGAAGCTCCTGGTGGATAGTCGTAAATGTGCATCTTGTCGAGATGGATGGAGACGAGCAGAGACACGTCACTATTCAAGGAGCGCGTGTTCATGTAAGTAATGTAGTGAATAGACTTTTGTGTAGATGATATGGTGCTTCAGAAGTCATAATTACCATAATTTGCACTTTGGAGGCAACTGATTGCTGTATTTCCCTTCGTAGGTGTGATGATAAACGGGTATTGGCGTTTGTATTCGAAGCGCTAATGCATACTGATAAAGCCGATGAGCTGTATGATTCCAACTTTCAGTGATATGTTTCTAGCATTATCACGCACCTTAGAATTCCTAATTTCCCTATATGCTGCTCTCAGCCAGACTTCACTGCTGTTATCCAACAACATCCAAAATCAACGGTGCGGGTAGAGGAAACTTGCAGTTTTTGAGCCCTCCCTTCAAGGTCTTGAGGCTCGGTTCTTTTCGTTCGGCTGTATTCCCTCGATGGTAGCAGAAGTTTCTGCGTCTTCATCCTTATAGCTTTGGAGGTAGTGTTTGTCGACTTGGGGGTGTTTTATTTCCAAATTGTAGCTTGCTTTGTTTTCCGGGGGGGAAGGAGCTGCCGATAAGATCAATCAACCGTCTGCATTTCCTGTAGTTGTGGACACCTGCAAGTACGCGTCAAGCGTTACTTAAAAAGTGATAGAAACAGGGTAAAAGGGGAAGGAGAAAAAGAGGAGTGAAAAGCACTTGTGAAAAGTTTAATGCAGCTGCTAATAATATGGAGGAGAGATGAATCCTATTGCAGATACTACGGTTGGGAAACACAAAGTTGGAAGGGTGTGTCATCAGTTGCTACTGAAAAGTGTTTGTGACAAACCATTTTCGCTCACATAACCATCCACCAATCTTTTGAAGGAGTTGACCGATGTAGCCGTGGCCACTTCCTTCGGCACGTACTGTGTGGGGAAAAATGTTAGATCTCACTCTCGTCTCTGCCCGGTGGTGGGTATGCGAGCGTGGTCCCCACGGGGCAGACAGTTTTGGACCAACAACGTTATCCTATTTGGGCGTCCCACTTGGTGAATGACCTTTTCGGATGTGATCTGGCCACCTCATTTCCTTCGACAACTTAGTGTGAACCAGTTAAGTTGTCTGAGGAGTTGCGCACCTGTTTTGCCCGTTAGTCCAACCGAATTTGTTGCTCTTCGCTGCACCTTCTCCAGTGTTCGGGTCTCTCTTTAGTACTGGAGGGCTGTCGTGTTGAACACCTCTAAGGCTTTAAATACCATATGGAGTAATTCTGGGGCAAACGATCCAAGCTATCTTCTTAGAACGTGCAAAATGACTTTCGCCTTTGCTCCCACTCCCTAATAAATGCCAGTAGTACCCAGTGTGTCAGAGATGTTTGGTCCTAGGTTCTTCCCCGCAGATACCTTGGTGATCGCATGCTTGTTAAGAATGCAGATGATTTTCATCGCCTCTGATGTGCGAAGATACGTCACCTTACATTTCTCCAGGTTGAGACTTAAACCGTTTGCAGTTGAACAGGACTGCAGCTGCAGCGGGTCGTTTTGGAGTATCCTATGATCCTTTTCGTCGCCTGTCTTCATCCGTATTTTGATGCCATCGGCAAATAGGGGGTAGATTGGGAAACCTTAATGAGGCGGTCACTTGTGAATGGTAAAAGTGGGGGTGGCCCAAGGATGGCTCTTTGAGAAACTCCTGTTCTTGCATTCCTCCAGGTCAACTGAATTTTATCTACTTCAGTGCAGAATTATCTGTCTTCTGGGTATGCCATTAGATCATGCCAAGTGTAGTTTGGTGATGCCCACTATTGCAAGCATGGCGAGCATGGTGCAGTGTGGGACGCCATCAAAAGCTTTAGCCAAGTCTGAGAAGATGACGTAGACCGGTTGTTTGTTGTCCCATCTAGTGGTCCAGTCATCCCAGGAGTCATCAAGTTTGTGGCACATGACTGCTCAGCTCTAAGGCCAGGCTGGGTAGGATGTTTGACGCTGTTTCTGTTCAGGTAGTCCCGAACAACATCTGCAACCAGGCTCTGCAGCACCTTGGAAAGTACGGGGAATAATTCTATTGGTCTGTAGTCGCACAGGTTTTTTCGGTCCCGTTCCTTGAAGTTTGGTGAATCGATGGCGTGTTTCCATTCATTAAACTCACTTCCATAGCCTGCATGAACCGGTTGCATATGGGTATGGTTAGGACTTCGGCACAGTTGCGTAGGATTACCAGTCTAATTTCATCACAGCCAGGGGATTTTCCTATTCTCAGTGCCGAAAGTTTCGCAGACACTTGGTTTGACGAAATCTTCAGGTTGATCAGCCTCGTACCTCAGTCCTGGGACTCCGTTACATTACTGGATGTTGATAGTGGATCTACTACTGGGTTGGGTTGCTCATCAAACGACTGGTCAACGGTTCCGCCATCTCACTGCTGCTCAGAGGTTCTCCGGCTGGCCCTGCGATCGGGTTTAAACCCTTATTCGTCGGTTTGCGGTATGACATAAACCGACACAGACTTTCTGGGTTGTAACCTAAGTGTTTAGCCAGGTTGCTCTGGTGCTCATATCCGCCATCACGAATGCTTATATTTCATAAGTTGCGCGACGTCTCGTAGCTGCGAAAGTCTGATTATTTACATGGTGTACGCCACCGACGCCATGCCTTCTTTTTCCTCAGTATTTGACTTTGGGTTGCGCGAGTTACCCAAGACCGTCTGAGAGGTGGCCGTCTGGTTAATTTTGGAATACCGTTGAGGGAAGCGCTCCAAGTATTATTCTTAATATGTATTCAGAGTTCGTCTATCAATAGTGAGTGCCATTATTGTGGCCATACAGCCTCCAGCAATAAGATGTTTACGAGATTGTAGTTTACCTTTCCGTAGCAGCGGTACGCTCCTCGCTCAACTATTGGTGGTTTCTCCTTGGTTATCAGAGAGAATTTCGCCAGTGCGGGGTTACGTTTACCTAGGGGGCTGGACGCATATCATTGACCAAAAGATCATCATCTGTTCGAAAGGAGTCAAGTGCTGATCCTTTTCCATCTGATCCCTTTCTAGGATTTTCCCCAACCTTCTCTAGCAGTCCGGCCGCTATAAATGTATTCGGAAGTTTGTGTCCGAAAGATTTACGCCCATATCTTGCTTCAAATCCGGGGCTGAATGCCAGTGTGTTAAGGTCTCCAGCTAGCACCGCGTACTAATAGGCTGCTGAGGTGGTTGTTGAAAAGACACTGAGCGACTGTGTCACATGCTATGTCGTGAAAAGGGGAGGCCTATGTACCAATCCTAATTGGTACTTGATTTGGTTTGTGGCGAAATAGAACCGTAAGCAGTCTGGTAGCAAGCTGAACACACTGTCAGTCATGTCCTTGACGTCTAGATGGGCGCTAATATACTTGGCAACTCCTCCGCCTTCTTTGAACCACCTATCCTTTGGGAACAGGGTCACTTTAGGCAAGCTTATTTACTCATCCGCGATGTCTTCTGGCAGCCATCTCCGTGATGACAATTATATCGGCTTGCATGTTGTAGCACATTGTTTTTAGCGCCAGCACCTCACTCCTAAGACCTCTAGAATTGCTGTAGAAGCACATCAAGGAGCCGTGTTGCGGGCTAGATGCGATTTGGGGACTTGTTTGGAGGCTGATGCGCCGTTGCATCGGATCCTGACTGCCAGTCCATTAGGGACTGGCAGGCCTCCGTTTTTGATCCGTTTTGGCATCCTGCTGCTGGTGCAGTGGTATTGTTTGTTGAACCCAGAGACAGTTCACTGGCTAGCTCTTTTCTGACTAGTACTGCTTGTAGTGCTCTCGGAGGCTACCTCCTAACTTCTTGTCTGGCAGCTCGTGGTTTACTGTCACAGCATCGTATAGCACCTCATATGCGGTCCTTTACACGGCACCATATTGTGACAGCTTCCGTTAGTGATGCCTTGCGGTCAAAGAGTACAGCTAGCAATCTTGATAGGGAAATACTCTGCAAATGCGTAGGTCTTAGTAACATAAATACGCTGATGGCAGGCGAATTTCTTAGTCCCATTTTTGCTTCTAACCACCTCCGCTGCTCGACATAATGGAGGTAATTATCACACCTTGTGGATCCATGCCACAGTTCGGGTGTTCCATCCACCACCATGGTTGCAGCTTTGCACAGCTCGCTAAGTGGGGACTTTCTGTCCACCTCTCTGGTGACCCTAGGTTTGTCTGGCTTCGTCATTACGGATCAGGAGCCTGAAACGTCTGGGCGGGTAGACAGAAGCAGTATGTTCTCTGACTGTTTCGCTCTCACTGCTGATGCCCTGAGAGGTGGCGGCTCGTCCCGAGGTGCTCTACTTCCTCGTGAGACCTGGCATGAGTTGTTTGCTATGGTTTCTACTCCGAACTTTCCGTAGTAGTCGTCCCACTTCTCCCTGTCAGACTATTCTCTTTTTTCTGGGAGTGAGTCTGTTGGTATAGGGCTGTTGAATAGAGTCATAGGCTCCGTTCTCTCATCCTGTGAGTGCGATATTGGACTTGGTAGCGGGTGCTTTCGGTCTACACTTTACCCTATTCACTTCCGTCTGTTCGTTCTCAGCGCAACCTATTTCCTCAGGCTGTCCAGTTCCGCTGGATTATCTGGGTTGCAGCGATACAAGCGAGGACTTTTTGATGCCTCACTCGAAGTGGGAGCCAACTTCTTATTTCTAGGGGTGACGCTCTCTCACGCTTGCTGAGCTTGGCCGGTTTTTGAGGTGAGATTATTGGGGCCCGTACTACGTAACATGACTAACCACCAGGTTCTCTAGTTTGCCGACGGTGATGGCGCGCTATTTCCGACACTCTGGGCTTGTATACTATCTATATATATCTAAGACAGATGTTGCAGCCAAGGGCTTTTTGAGCCCCTGACACTGAGACTTTGCAAACATCACAGTCGTTAGAGGTTCGCTCTCTGTTAACCACCAAGTGGTTCGCCTTCCGCAAGGTGATGTCAAGCGTAGCGCTTTTCCCCCGTGCTTTATCTTTCACTAACGGTACGATTGGGGATATGTTATTGTCACCTCGACTACAAGGGTTTGCCGGTTTTGACAAATGCTGTGCCTGGCGCGACAGCGTTATGGGGATCTTAGACGGTGCGGATATTGATGGGCTCATTTTTTCTGCCCAGACTAGATCCTGTCCGCCTGCAAGCCTCGTTGTACAATTAAAGGCCAGCGACTTGATTTTTTTACCATCATGGTTAAGTGAGTGAATATACAAATAATTTAAGTGAAGTGGAAAGTAAAGCGTAAAGTAGATAGCTTACCAATAGGAATTTGGCGCTCGGTTTCTCTCCCTTTATCACCAACTCTGGCTGAATGCTACAAGTGTGTGTGTAAGGACCAAAGATGATATTTCTTGGTGGATGGTCCCCGAAGACAGCCCAAAACCATGGCAGTTGGGCGGCCCAGACGGCCACGAATCTTCAGGAGTAGTTCCGAGTTGAGAAGATAATTGAGTCATTGTAGGTAGCGACGTTTGCGTCCAGTTGATTAACTGAATTTCGTTCACTGTTACGATGTGGTTGACAGCTGTTTTTCGGTGATAAACACCGTGGTATTACCTCTAGATCGGAGACGAGCAAAGCACTACGTTACTCAAACCGATTTCCATAGTTTCTTGGTTTTCATGATTAACTGACCGATCTGTATTTTCAAGTGGTACACCCCAAGCTATCAACACCACTGCAACCTCAGTAAACTTAACTGAGTTATTTCGGTGGTAGTACTGTATTAGTCATTCTTCAGATGGAAGGAGGTGAAGGATGCCGTTAATGAACCGCAGAAAATACGCGGTGGTTGTGGTTGCGTAGTTTTCCCACACCCACTATGTTCCCGTGAAAGATAAGGAGTCAAGCGACAGTCGTTTGAAGCACACGTTTATCGTGCTTAAGTATGTTTCTGGAGTGAGCCGCAAGCCACAAGGTAGCCAGCTGATGAAGAAGCCGTACTTCCGACCTCTGAGGATAGTCATCGGGCGAAGGCAAACAAGCGCAACGTTAAGTTACACGGGAGAGGTGCACGATCAATCCTGTTTGCAGTCCGCTTTAGTCTGTGATGTTCGGACCGAAAGACTAGCGGGGGAACAGAAAGAGAATCTGAAACCGGTTTTAAAGCACTCATCCTCCGCAGGCGAAGTAACTCGGGGTGCCTGAGATAAACTGAGTAGAATAGGTACCGAAATGGCGTAGAGCATATGAATTTTAAAGTCAAGGAAGGTGGATTTACAGTTACTGGTGACGTTTTGTTTGGTCAGCGGGACTCGACGGGAAATATTGACGTCTAGAACCAAAAAGTGGTTGAAAGAAACTTCTTCAAAGCAAGGTAACTGCTGTGTTTTGTCACGTGTGCGCTTTTCCTACAACGTGCGGGCACAGTAACATTACAGGCGTCCCTAAGTAGGTGGCACCTACCTAACTTATAACACAACCAAGTGTCATCACTTCAATACTAAGGCTTGTAACTACTGAGGTGTGCGTATTGCTTAGCCCTCTTATGCAAGGCAAATAAAGTTAGTGTGTCCAAAACGCTGTGTGCATTCTGCTATATTGGACTCAACTACTTCTCGAGGCAGATTTTAGGCATCTTAAGCGAAAAATACGACGCTGCTTGGCAAGTTGAAATACAACTCGTAAGTGTAATAACGTATCGTAAGAAAGAGACTAATCGCATCTATCGTACACAGCAGCAGAAATTATAGGGGAGAGAGGCCGAAAATCATCCCTTAGTTTTTTTTATCCTCGTCACGGATCACTGTTTTACGTGAAGATGCATGTTTTCTGTGTTCTGGAGGCATATCTTACCTATTTCTGCACTTCTGAAACGCCGTTTGTCATTTGTTTGTGTTCATGATTGCGCCACAGCGCCTTGAGAATGTAATACAGGGCATCTGCTTCATTTGGTTATTTAGGAGCTGATCTTGCAAGAAATTGCTGGATGCATAGGCCAATCTCTACCTTTCCATTCTTGTACTACACTCTTGAGTGCGAGACCAATAAAGGACGCGACACATTTACCTGGCGGGAATAGTTTATTTGGTCAGCTGTCCCAAAATAATAAACAAATAGATCAGTGAATCCTCTTGTTATCATGTTGTAAATTTGAAACGGGAGAAACAAGTTTTCAGGCTTCACAAAATTGATGACAGTCGAGAAGAAGACAAATCTTTGGCGGTTCTCGGTGGTGCAGGAGGCAGCTCAGAAAGCTTCACCGTAACACCAAGGGCATCCCCAAAACATAAAACGAATCAGTGTATTACTTTTCAGTGCATGGGCAGCGTTTGTGAATGAGACCAATTTCATTTTTCTCTCTACCCATGGTTTACATCAAGGATGCGCAATACTTGATGTTTACGTTACAAATAACTGACACGTTTAGTCCGTAAGTAAAGCCCGATGTTTCTCTGGATGACTGTCCGTGTTAACATGGGCTCATATTCGTAGGTGCACTGACCGAAGAGAACTTATTATACGATTTCGGCAAACAGTCTCCACCCACATGGTCATACAACCCAGGCGAGTATGTGGATTTGAGCATTTTCTCCTCGTCAGGTGTTATAGTTTAGAGCAATATAGACGTGTCATATGACGGCGCCTAGAAACTGGCGGAAGAACTGCCGTCCAAATAGAGACGCTCTTTGCACAGAAGTGAGGCATATTTCAGGCCGAAATGTTTGGTACTATAAAGGCAGTATACTTTCCTTTCAAGGTCTTTCATTCGGTGAAGACACATGAAATGAAGTATTGGGGAAGTCTGTTCCGTAGCACTGTTGCATGAAAGTTCCTTTTAGGGTCACTTGGCGAACTGGCTGATTAGAATTGATTGTCTCTTGGGATTTTGAATGCCATTATAACCGTTCAGGAAGTTTAATCTGTATGTTGTGGGAGGGGCTTCATATGGAATCGTATAGAGGGCGTAGAGTCAAATGCTTTTCCAGAATCAACAGCCTAGGATTCGACAGAATCCAACATCAACCCTGATCTTCATAGCTTTATTGGAATCGCTAAGCTGAGGACATACGGTCAAGCATTCACGCCGTTTGACGCACTGTCGTGTTACGTTGCACGGCTTGTAATCTATCCTCTACCCAGCTAGTCGGAGCGCATCACTATTCTGGCAAGATCTCTCGAGTATACCATTCCTAACTGATAACACTATTTTGTTGTTCCCTGGTCTTGTACTCGTAGATATATTACAAGTACGAATAGTTAAGTATTGGCCACTACGTCTGTCAACTTCGCGCACGTACAATTCCTAAATTGGTGAGCCCATTTCTTCTATACTTGTACATCGTTCTCATTTTGATTACCCTTATACATACATATGTAGCCGCTTTCCATGTCCGAAATACATCCTTTTCAAACCGACAGAGAACACTGTCCTAATCGCGGTACAGTGGCAAGATAATCCAAAAGCATGGTTTGTGTATACCGAGGAAGATTTCTGAGGACAGAGGGTCACAGGTCCGTGTCCCCGATTGTGTGCAATCATAAGTAAATTACCGCAAGAATTAAACAACCTCTTTACGGCGCGTATGTTTAGCCCCGAAATAAGTGGTCCCTGTGTGCTTCTCATAGCTGCGCTTCTGAAGAAAAGCGATCTTACAGATCGCCAGTGCTTAGACGAATCGCCACGTAATGTCGAGCTAGGGAACAACAAGGCTTCTGGTTCCCTGGCACGCATACGAGAAATTATTGGCCCGCGGAAGCCCAACAGTGGCCTTTTCCGAAAGCTGTTTCTCTCGAAACTACCACAACCGGCGCGTACCATGTTAGTAACACTTCACTCGGTTCAGCTCGGTGACCTGGCAGCCTTAGCAGATAAAATATTGGCGATCTCTAGCAGACCCGTCTCTAAAGTATATTCTGTCCACGAAAAACCTGGGAGCCAGGAGTCAGGTGTAACCACGCTATGCAACCCTATTAAACAGCTGCTCCGGCTCCGAAGCCCTAAGTTACGTAGAACACTATAGAAAGGCGTCTCAGCCGACCGTGGCAACTCACGTGGCGATCCAAAAACTGAACCGAACGGGGCTGGAAACCCTGGACGGTGCTGGTTTCACAATACTTACGGGAACGGAGGCTGAAAACGTCGGAAGCCGTGCAGTTTCAACAGGGATTCAAACTTGGTAGGCGGCCCCCTCACAAATATACGGCAACCGCAGCCGCCGGAAAAAGCTGTTTGTTGAATGTCAATGAAGTAAAAACGAAAGTCCTCCATCTCGTCGACAGCGGCGCAACGACGAAGTAATGTCACCATGCCCCATCCCTCAATCTGCAGGCAGCTATCAGCAAGGCGATCGTGTCATTCGGAAGACGGTTCACCTACCTCAACTAAGGCTAACGCAAACCCATTTACCGGTTTTTTTCTACCTGGGGTTTCCCTGCCCATCATCGGCAAAGATGCGCTGGACCATTATGATCTACTCGTGGATGCTCGTCGACAACGAACGACGGATAAGCACACGAAGTTGTCTATTTACGCCACCATCTACGTAGGTCAGAGTTCAGCCACAGTCAGAACTGAACACGCAGGCTACGCGTCCAATAAGGCAGGTTTAGAAAAATGCTCGGGGTTACGACAGTCGACGCCTACTCCGCCATGCATAACCAGCAATGTTATGTCCCTTGAAAAACATATCGAATCTGACGTGGTACTTCGCTCAATATATATGATCCTTCAAATTAAGGCACTTGAGCAACTTAGCCAGCATTACTTTTACTTGAGCAGGAAATGGCTGAGTTACTTCCTCGTCTTTTGGAGTGATGATTTTACATATTCATTAGACATGACTATCACTTCCGCCAGATAGCTTAAAAACAACAAAAATTCTAAATTTAGACTGAAGCGCACCATTTATGTGTGGTGTGAAGTTTTCTTTTTTCTTCAGACTGGTGGTTTCCACTACTTGGAACGAAAAGATGACACAGAAGTTTTTTGAAAAGAAAATATTACCGGAGATTTTGCACCACCAACTCTTATTATCGTATCTGTAAAAATGATATGTACCTGTAAACTCGGGAATAAATTGTCATTATTATTACGTATTGCGTCACAACCACAGGTCCACCTGTGGCATTCAAAGCAGGCCGTCTAGCCCCTGATATGCTCTGAATGGCGAAGAGCGAACTGAATCAGGTGCTCGAAGCGTGCATTACCAAACCGCCTTACAGTTCTTGGGCATCGCCATTGCATATGGTTCTCAATAATAATGGCAGCTACCAGCGCCCAACCGGTGATCACTGACATCTGGACCCTAAAACAACACCAGACTGCCACCCGATACCTCATATCTACGATTTGGCAGGGGCTTCATGTGAGGTAACCTCGCCTGGTTAACTAGTTTACTAGTTACTAGCCGGTCCTAAGCCCGGGTAAAGAGGGAAGGTTGGGCATAGGGCTAGCAACCCTACCCCGTAAAACAAATCTAACCGCTAAAGAAACTTCAAAGCACAAACAAAATATAAAAAATGAAAACAAACTTATTCCCCGCTGGAATCGGAGAGGCGAAATGACGCCAGTTGGTGAAAGCCTTCGGGAAGCCAATTGGCCGATGTGTCTTCTCTCGATGAAAGCGAAAGTAAACGTGGGGACATGGAATGTCCGCACGATGTTTGAACCCAGTAAGGCAGCCCAGATTGCAAAGGAGATGAGAAGGTATAACATCGAAGTGCTTGGGATTTGCGAAAGCAGATGGAATGGGAGTGGACTCTCCAAACTGTCAACTGGAGAATCAATAATCTACTCCGGTCACCCAGACGCCAACCACGAGCACACTGAGGGAGTGGCTATCATGATGTCCTCAAGAGCATCGAAGGCTCTCATGCAGTGGGAACCAATCTCCTCCAGGATCATGACAGCAAGATTCAACTCAAAAGGAAGAAAGGTCACAATCATACAATGTTATGCACCTACAAATAATGCAGAGCAAGAGAAAAAGGAGGAATTCTACAGACAACTTCAATCAACACTGGACAAGACGTCAGTTGGCGATATCAAAATTCTAATGGGCGACATGAATGCCAAACTGGGAGGGGACAACACGGGAAGAGAACTAACCATGGGTCGAGAGGCGCTAGGTGAAATGAATGAGAATGGAGAATTGTTTGCAGAATTCTGTGCATTCAACGATTTGGTGATTGGAGGCAGTGTGTTCAGGCACAAGGATATCCACAAAGCGACATGGATTTCACCAGATGGACACACTAAAAATCAAATCGACTTTATCTCAATCTCAAGAAAATGGAGACGCAGTCTACTTAACACAAGGTCAAGAAGAGGAGCAGATGTAGGTTCAGACCACTATCTAGTGCAAGGAACCTTCCAAATCAAGTTAAAAGCCTTCAAGGAAGCTGGTGATAGACCTCAATTCAAGTACAACACTCGGAAACTGAAGGATGAAACTACAAAGGAGATCTTCAAGGCAGCCATCAAGACAAAATGGGAGATATCGAGGAACATCCCTGAAGAAACCTGTGTGGAAGAACACTGGAAGTCTTTGAAAGCTATGTGGAAAGAAACCTGCACAACAGTATTAGGAAGGAAGAAGAAAGAAGACAAGGAATGGATCTCGACGGATACCTGGAAGCTGATAGAGGAGAGGAGGATGGTGAAGCAGAAGATAAACCAGTGCAAGGATGCTCAACGACAAGAGGAACTGAGCACAATGTATAAAACACTGGACAAAGAAGTGAAGAAGAGTGCACGCAAAGACAAAAGACACTTCTACGACACACTGGCAAGTGAAGCAGAACAGGCTGCAGGTAAGAGAGACCTGACGACATTGTATCAAATAACCAGGTTGCTATCAGGGAAGAGACCAACACAGATGAAACCAATAAAAGATGAAGAAGGAAATTTAATTACAAAAGAAGAGAAACAGAGGAAACGATGGGCCGACCACTTCAAGAAGCTCTTGAATCGACCACCACCTGCACTTCGTCCAGAAATACCACCTGCAGCCGCTGAATTACAAGTGAACATAAATCCCCCAACGAAAATGGAAGTCCTGAACGCCATAAAGCTACTGAAATGCGGGAAAGCAGCAGGACCAGATGGAATACCGCCAGAAGCACTGAGAACAGATGCAGAGACAACAGCGGACATGCTCACACCACTATTGCAGAAGGTGTGGAAGGAAGAGAAGGTACCTGACGATTGGAAGAAGGGTTACCTTGTCAAACTGCCGAAGAAGGGAGACCTCAGTGCTTGCAAGAACTGGCGCGGAATCACTCTCCTGTCCACCCCAAGTAAAATATTAAGCCGCATCATCCTGGAGAGGCTTAAAGACGCACTGGATTCAAAACTGCGACCGGAACAGGCAGGCTTCAGGAAGTACAAATCATGTGCAGACCAAATTGCAACGCTTCGTATCATCATAGAACAGAGCGTAGAATGGCAATCAGCTCTCTACCTCAACTTCATCGACTTTGAGAAGGCCTTTGACAGCGTCGACCGAGAAGTAATTTGGAAACTGCTTCAATACTACGGAGTACCGCAAACCTTTATCCGCCTCATTCAACAACTATATGAAGATGCCACATGCCAAGTAATCCACAATGGGAAGCTCAGTGATGCCTTTGAAGTGAAGACAGGAGTGAAACAAGGTTGCCTACTATCCCCCATGATATTCCTTATTGTGGTGGACTGGATCATGCAGCAAACAGTAGGCAGCGAGAAGAGGGGGATACACTGGACGACGGAAAAGAACCTAGAAGACTTGGATTTCGCCGATGACTTATGCCTAATGTCACATAAACTTGAAGATCTGCAGGCAAAAACTAACAAGTTGACAGAAGAGGCAGCGAAGACGGGACTTCAGGTGAATATAGAGAAGACAGAAGTGATGAAGATACCGCACCACCACCATCAACAACAACAACAAACTCCAATCACCGTCAACGGGAGAAACTTGAAGGAAGTAACCTCCTTCACTTATCTAGGAAGCACTGTTTCAACTACAGGCGGGACGGACGAGGACGTCAAAGTCAGAATCGGAAAAGCAAGACAGGCGTTCATTAGCCTGAAACCAGTGTGGAGATCTTCTGCACTCAGCATGTGGAACAAGATACGGATTTTCAACACCAACGTCAAGTCAGTGCTCTTGTATGGCTCAGAGACTTGGCGCGTCACGAAAGGCATTTCCAATAAACTACAGACATTCATCAACAACTGCTTACGCTCGCTGCTGAAGATCAGATGGCCAGAAAAAATAAGCAACAAGGAACTCTGGGAACGAACCAACCAAGAACCTATCACGCAACAAATATGCAGGAAGAAGTGGAGATGGATTGGCCATGCACTGAGAAGGCCGACTGAGGACATCACGCGTCAGGCCCTCGAGTGGAATCCCCATGGGAAGCGACGAGTTGGACGTCCGAGGGTGACATGGAGGAGGTCATGCGAGGAGGAAATGAGAGGTTGTGGGCTGTCGTGGGACCAGGTTCAAAAGATCTCAGAGAACAGAGGTCACTGGAGGCGTGCTACTGAAGCCCTATGTTCCACTAGGAACCCAAGGGACTAATAATAATAATAATAATAATCATGTGAGGTGAACATGCCCCCCAAAATCCGTCTGGTCAAAGCGTACAACCAGATACCTGTGGCAGCAGAAGATACCGCGAAAGCAGCTATTACCACTCCTTTTGGCTGGTTTGAATTCCTAGGCGCGCCTTTTGGCCTTCGAAATGCTGCGCAAACGTTCCAACACTCTGTGGATGATGTCTTCCGTGGTTCATATTTCGTCCACAAATACATCGAAAAACATCCTGTTGTGAACCCAAGTAAGGAAACTCACCTTAAACATCTGGGCCTCATATTTAGCAGATTGTGAAAGCATGGTATCGCGGTCAACGTTCAGAAGTATGAAATAGAAGTTGAGTGACTAGGTTTTTTGAGCATACTATTGAAAACAAAGGCATAATTCCACTGGCAGATAAAGCGGCGGCTATTATGGGCTGTCCGGAGTCAACCACCGGGAAGTGGCTCAGCACCTTCAATGGTCCGGTAGGTTATTGTCGAAGGTGATATTTCCGGAGAGCTGATATTTCCATATATTTATAGGGAGTAACCTAAATATTTTCTCTACAGGCTAACGTCTCCTATTTGGATTATCAGCAAGCATCCGTACAGCCTTAAGACAGAACACATATATATGTATCCGGGGTTTCCGACTTTCCGAGCGTGACGTCTGACAGCAGTGTGGATTTAGTACATTACTATCGGTGGTTGCACTGTGTGGAAATAACATTGGAAGACCTACTGTCCAAATGGTGATGGATAGTAGACAGACTTCAGGTGTGGTTAATAATGAATTGTAAAACGTTATTCAAGGGACGTGATTGCTAGTTAACCGATCAGATCATCCACTGAAGGGATGGCTCCGCACCCAGAGGTCTAAAGAGCAAGGATAAACAGTGGAGTTAACTGTGAGGTTAGAATCCGTTGGTTTCACCGGTTATGAAAGTCGTCTTAATTTAGAGAGTATCTCCTGGTCGTGAGAAGTTATTTTAGGTTGTCTTTGAGAAAGGTAAAACGATTAATCAGATGTAAGGTGGGTCGCGATCGCCACTGTGCCTTGACGTCCCATCCAGCTCTCCATCCGTCTGAAATAGAAACACAGGTCTTTGACGGCATAAAAAATGTAAGGGTAATAAGAAACATCTTACACCACATGTTAAAATAATACGTCAACAAAAATGTTTGTTCAAGACAGTAAAATAAGCAGTTAGCAAAAGAAAATACTCTGACCATGGAACGCGGAAAAGTCTCACATTCATGACAGAGACTGTGCCACGAGTGAGAGCTCTCGCAAAAATAAAAATTGGTTGTTACAAGAACCTAACCTCGCAGCCTTGGAGCATTTTTCGTTGTGTAGAAGGTTGTCATTTACCCGTTTTGCTTGGCGGGTTGCTGAGGAATTCGATGACTGCACCCCTCACCGGTTGTCCATTATGAGGTATTCGGGTGCGGGTAGAGCCCTGTTTTGGCGTTGAGCTATCAGTAACCACTGCTTGAACGCCAATCGTTCGTGTTCCTTCAGAGCCACATGTGCAGTGGTGATGCTCAAGGACAATTCGGCGGTCCCTTGAGGTCTAGTTCAGGCGTGTGACTGAATTCGTTTTTCTTTTTCTGAGCTACTCGGGGCTGAATGCCGTGCTTTGGATGCTACCGGTCGGCCTATGGCTGTGATGTAACTATAAGGTGGCCGGTTAGGAACCTAGACTATGCATTGGTTGCCTAAACTTCGCATCTTTAAAGCACCGTCTGGCTAGACGCCTCAAATGAGTGCTTCATTCTGACTGTAGCCGAATTCGGACCTACCTAGAGGTTCCACCAGTGGATAACTAGGTGATTTCACTCCTCAGTGACTGTAGATGGGCATCTACGAGTAGGTTGTAATGGCTCAGCTAGCGCACGCCAATCACGGGTATAAAAGCACAAGGTAGACAAAAAATCAAGTGAATAAGTCGATTCAAACTCTAGTTGTCATCTCCAAAAGGTTGCGGCTGCTTTGCCACTAGCTGCCCGCACATAGACGGATGGGTCACGATGGCGTTCGTTTTCCTCTGCGGGATGAATCCTGGCCTCTGCGCGAGTGTAAGCAAAGTGGCGATTACCTGCTGTCACGTTAATGACGTCTGGTAAGCGCCTTTTCTAGCCAGCAACGGTCGACATCATCGCGTTGTGACAAGCTATTTATTCGGCTTCGCACAGTCTGTTGGAAATGCATAACTTCTAGCAGTTTCTCGCTTCCTAGCCACAAGTGTTATAGAACTAAAGTGAATAAGAATTCCCGACAATGCCTAACTTGGCTAATGGACGGCCATGAGAATTACCTCAGTGGGAGGAACACATTGTGTTGTACTTGGTGACCTTAGTGTTCAAGGCCACAGAAGCTGTTCAATGGAGTTGCACGGATCTATCATTTCTGAATCCTGGCCAAAGGTTTCAAGTAAAAAGGGACATAAGTTTAAGGCAGGTTTGCAGAAGTATTTCGTCAACCGAGGCTGCCAGTTCATTGACGATGGCTGACTGAAGTGTCACCAACGTGGTTGGCACCTTCTGTGGTGTTTCGTCAATAACTTCTCACACGATTACGAGTGATTCAGTGGCCGAGTTGTTCCGTAGCTCGATGCCACGAAGTAATCCCCCCAGCAGCTGACGATTTGGGATCTCTTCTCCTCACAAATTGGCAGTGCACTAAAATCACTTACCTAAGGGTTGTTTGTACAGCAACGTGGCTCCCTGATTCCTGCGATAACGGGAGCAAGACATCAAGAATTAGGATCTACGGTGCCCTGTTCCCGAAAATCACCTACGGTATACAGGAGCCATGTCTGACCGATATGACGCAAGTTGAACCCGGTGCGGTGTCAGCTTAATGTGGATAGGCTTGAGAACCTGGTCACTTGTGTCTTCACGTGATTGTCGCGGCGACAAAGAATATATGTCACTGAGGAGACAAAGCTTCACACCTTCGGAAAAGAACGGTTTCATGAGTTAGTGGATTTCTCTTGCGTGGGCTTGACGGATGCAGGGGCCAAGCACTACTTCATCACAGTTGTAGTACACCCACGAATACGCGAACACGAAAGAACGCAACCCAGTGACTCGGTATGAAAGGTATTTTTGGTTGACCGTGTCAAAGTACCCATGCCTCCTGATCAATTGGCTGGAAGATCGCATCACGACAGCGCGTCAAATGGCGTGAGTTTTTGGCTGTGTGCCTTCAACCCAACAAATCCTTCAAAGTTATGAGGGTCAGTGGCAAGTCCGATTCTCGTTCAACCCCAGGCAACTGGAATGGTGGAGAATATTTTTAGTCGGGTTAACGGTCTTGGGTGTGTTGTGTTCCCTGGGGTGGGTTGGTTATTGGTGTGGCTTTCATCGTCTTTCTAGACAGTATCATCAGCACTACCTTCAGCGTAAACACAACACAACCTAGCCCCAGGTAATTACTTTCGAGGGACTACTCGCCGCCAGTTTCGCTAATTTAATGCTTCGCGAACGGTGACGTAAATTGGTGCTTCCTCGGGTTAACTCCTGGTCATCAGGCGTTGACAAATGCCAAAAAAGCACTTACGAGGGGCAGTTCATCAAGCAACACGGTACACTTCTCTAGGGTGCATGACGTTTACGTAGAGAAATGGATAACTTCAGCAAAAAGGAATGTGGGTAGCTCTTTTGGAAGAACTTCTTTTGTCCGACCCAAATGATAAGTTTAAGCAGTGCACACGCCTCACCATTTATACATCCTGATAGTGACGTGAAAACACCAGATTGAAGGCATCATGCGATAGAATTCAGCACTTTATCGGTTGTTAGAGTGCGTGTTATGGTACAGCAATTGGCTACCTGTCTCTGAATAGGCATCTACAAATGTTTCATACTGGCTCCCCAGTTCATTGTAAGAATAGTGTGATAAAATCCCATCGTGGTTAGAAAGTCAAAACAAGGTTCCTCTGGACGTTCCAATATGTAAGCCATAATAAATACAACGAGTAAATCCGAATCGGTGCTCATCTTACACGGTTTCCGTTAGATGTTTGTAACTCTCAGGCAGTCGTTGACCCTGTTGAGGACTAAATATTATATGTTACGACAAACATCCTATCTTCCTATCTGTCGACCGAAAGATAATGCAGGTAACAACATAAATCACATAGTTATCACGTTATCCAGCCATCCATAAGCGCGACCATAAATGAAATCTGAGCGACCAAAAGCCGTGTGTGGACTGAATTCATTTGGGGCAGCACCCTCGTCCACTTGCAATAAATTTCAATACAGTCCGACCATGTCTAGTCTGTCCTTCAGTATCAAAAAATGCTTAGCATGTGCTGAGCTGCACATTCCTACGAATTGGTGTCACACTGACGCGCTTTGCATTCCGAAGATTTCGCAAAGGCACTCACCTTTCCCGTACATCCAAACATCATCACTCACCTTTTCCCACGTGATGCAGTGAGAAGCACAAACTCTTTTGAGGTAACACAGGCAACACAAAAACGAAGCAGTTTCCCAGCATCATCACCCTGATAACATGCACCCATTGTGTAGCGTCACGCACTTCCCCAAAATCAATAGCCTAGGTTCGATGGCATTCAACATTGATGCTGACCTTGATAGTTTAACTGGACTCGCTAAGCTGAAGGCACCCGATCAGGCATCCTCGCCATTTGGCATGCTGTCGTGTTACGTTGCACTGCTCGCACTCGACTCTCTAGCCAGTTAGTTGGAACGCATCGGTATCTTGGCACAACCATCCAAATGTACTATTCCATCCAACTACGCTGTCATGTTCTTCCTTGGTCTCGTATTCGTGGTTATATGGCGAGTCCGAATAATTGGTGATTGGTCTTTGCGTCTGTCAACTTCGCACGAGGGTGAATCCTAAATTGGTGAGCCCGACGTTATCACGTATCCCGACCAATAACAAATAATGAATTGGTGAGCCTGCTCCATCTTATATTTGTATATTGTCTTCATTTCAATAACATTTATACATCCATTTACCACACTTTCTCATATCCGACCATGCTCCCAAGCTTATTCCTGTTGGGTCGACTAAGAACACGATCCAACTCATGCCACATTAGCCAGACAATGCAGAAACATGGTTTCTGTGTGCCGAGGCAGACATTCGAGAACAGGGCGTCTCAGATCACCATCCTCAGTTTCTTGCCGTCATACGTTCACTACCGCGGGAATTGGACCTGCATGTTACAGCACACATGTTTAGTCCCGAAGTAAGTGATCTTTGTGCCCGGACGAATTACCCCGTGACATCGAGCTAGGCAGCCACTCAGCTACCAAAGTCCTCGCACGCATGCGGGAAGTTATCGGCACACGAACATTCTACAACGGCCTTTTCCGACAACCGTTTCTCTCAAAACTACCACAACCGGTGCAAACCGTGTTAGTGACACTGCAGTCTGTCCCACTCGATGACCTGGTAGCCTCGGCCGACAAAGTACTGGAGGTTTCTAGCAGACCCATCTCAAACGTATTTTCTGTTTGCCAGAAACCAGAGAAACAGGATTCAGGGGTGACCAAGCTGTGCAACTCTGTGAAACAGTTGCTACGAGCCCGAAGTCCTAGTTCATGTGGCACTTCTCACGAACCCACCTCGGCACATCGCAGCAACTCACGTGGTTGCCCCAAAACTAAACTTAACAGGGCGGAAAATCCGAAATGGTGCTGGTTTCATAATAATTACGGAGACGAAGCCAGAAAATGTTGGAAACCATACAGTTTCAACAAGGATACAAACTCGGGAAGCGGCCACGCCGAAAAGTGATCATGGCAACCGTAGCCAGCGGAAACAGCAGTTTGCGCTGCGTCACGGATATTAAAACGAAAGTTCACTACCTCGTCGACAGCAGCGCAGAATTCAGCCTTCTCCCCGCACCAACAAACGAGCATCATCTTGGCCCATCCTTCAATCTCCAGGCGGCTAACGGCAAGGCAATCGCGACGTTCGGGAGACAGTATGCCTACCTCAACTCAGGTTTGCGTAAACTTATCCACTGGATTTGCCCCCTGGTTGACGTTTCTATGCCCATCATTGGCACAGATTTGCTAAACCATTACGATCTACTCGTAGATGCTTGCCGTCCACGTCTGATAGATAATAACACAAGGTTATCCATTGACGGCACCACCCACGTAAGTCCGAGTTTGGCCATCGTCAGAACCAAACAATCATTCGACGCATCCTACCAGGCAGTTCCGGAGAAATAACCAGAGTTGCAACAACCGAAGCATACTCTTCCGTGCATAACCAGCAATGTTATGCACATGTCACAGCCACAGGTCCACCTGTGGCGTCCGAAGCGCACCGTCTAGCCCCTGATAAGCTTAAAACGGCGGAGGGTGAATCCGACCACATGCTCTAGCTGGGCATTATCAAACCGTCAAACGGCCTTTGGGCATGACCATTGCACATGGTTCCTAAATAGGATAGCAACGACTGGCGTCCAACCGGTGATTACCGAAGGCTTAACGCGAAAACAACACCGGTGGATAGCTCAATTACCGAAATTCTTGACGATGTGCCCGGCAATGCACATTTGCAACAACGATCGGGTCGAACCGTCAGGTTCCCGGAGTACCTGAAGCAGCATTCAACTCAGTGGTATGAAGTAAGATGTGTCAACCATATCTTTTTCATTTCAAATTTTTTCCAAGCACCATTTTTCTTAATCACCGACAACGCGAAACTCCTCGTACGTTTTGCCTTTTCATAGCAATTTTTATTGCCACATAGCGAAACTTTTTTAAAAAAACGGTGGAAATAAGCGTAAATTTCATTTTCGATATATTTATATATGAATAATTTCCATTTTTACGAAACTCTCTCGTGTTACTAAAAGCCTTATTTACATTCCAGGTGCAACAAACACTGGACGAAATGTCAAAGGAAACTGAGGACCGCGATAGACGTGCAATTCGATTTATTGTATTTTACTTTTCACTTTCCACGACACCCTAAAATAAGTTCAGGCAACCAGGGGCCACTTCTCGCAGTGAGCCCACAGAAAGAGTTTTACCAGTGGAGGAACCACTAGGTTTTTACTTCCGGCTGGTATCACCCCGGGGTCCTCACGAACCCACTAGGCGGGAGCGATCTTTAGCGTCACACACTTCCCCAAAATCAATAGCCTAGGGTTTGACGACATTCAACATCGATGCTGACCTTGATAGTTTAACTGGACTCGCTAAGCTGAAGGCACCTGGTCAAGCATCCTCGCCATTTAGCATGCTGTCGTGTTACGTTGCACCGCTCGCACTCGACTCTCTAGTCAGTTAGTTGGAACGCATCGGTATCTTGGCACAACCATCCAAATGTACTATTCCATCCAACTACGCTGTCATGTTCTTCCTTGGTCTCGTATTCGTGGTTATATGGCGAGTCCGAATAATTAGTGATTGATCTTTGCACCTGTCAACTTCGCATCAGGACAAATCTCAAAATTGTTTTGATCACTTAAACGCAATACACTCAAGATCTTTATCTGGAGCACAGACAACTAAGAGCGGAACACCAGCGTCACTGACCAGCTGACTAAGGCAAGTTCAGTAGGTGGCTGGAAATTATTCAAACACTGTTTGGACCGCCATATATCTTAGAAGTTCTGATGGCATGATATGCATTGGCAAATACGATAACCAGGACTCCATGTGAATGAAGACCGATTGGTGTGACTCAAAAAGAATAACAAAAGTGTGCAACAGGCCAAGCTCAAAGCTGAAACACAAAATACTACGTGGAACTATTTCAGTGGTGACATATAGGTCGGTCAAATTTAATGGCTACAAGGACTACTTCACACAGTATCCCGAGCCAACTGCTTAGAGATCAGATTAGGGGGAGGGAGATTAACTTACAGGTGGAATTAGTGAGAACGAAGCTGGGCAGGAAGATATCCCGACGGAACAGAGAGAAGGGAGGATATGGAACCAAGATGAGCTAAAGTGTGGAAAACTAATGTTCATAAGTCGAAGGCAGCTGTAAACAATCAAATAAAAATCATACATTCTTCTTTGTACTGAACACATTTTATGCAGTTAGGGTTAGAGGAATGACCGTGTTGTTGTATGTTGGGTGTCATCATATGTAAATGTAAATATAATATAAATATGAATATTTTATCCTCATAATAGTAACTTGACATGCGAGAAGCCAGTTTACGGGCATCATCACATCGATATGTTGGAAAATCTATAAGGTTATACGGGACCAGAATGGCACAGAAGGGAGGTCGTTAGGTTCGATTAAAAACATCAGAAGGTTCCACAAGTTATGAAATGAACAAGAAAATACTACTTTTCAGTGTATACAGGGTGTTAAAGTTTATGTCGTTTTCAGTTATACTCTCCTTTTCCCCACTGGTGGCACCACGGTTGCGCAAAATTCCAAATTTTTGTTAAAAGAAGTCGGCATGTTTGATCCTTCTTCGTAATGCCCTGTTGAGCTAGATAAACGTCCGTTTTACCATAAACTCTTATGCTTATAGCTTCAGAGACCAAAAGAACCCACACTAACGATTTCAGGAATCTGTAAGCTCCCACATAATCATATAATCCAAGAGAATGTCAATTCAGGTGTTGCCATTCACAGCAATATAGAGACAACCTGGTGGCTCAGAGTGGGCTGAGGTAGTATGCTGGGCGAGTTTATATTCTCAGTGGACCCCATTTCTGGTTTCTGGTATTTCATTGTCATACTTTTGAATTCACCGGGCATCATATATGAGAGACTCAGGCTGAGTAAAGATGCTGACATACAAGAAAGGGTGGCTCCGGTTTACCCACCTGCCGTCGTGCCTGCTAGTTAGCTTGTCGAGCTCTGAAATCTGACTCCAAATTTTATATACGTGTCCAGATACACTATCGCTTATTTATAATTCCTGACACTGCTGATCCACCTGCATCAGACAGCGTAAATATCAGGAGTTAACGCGAAGTATATATCAGGATGTTGTATTAGTCACGAGCGAGCAAAAAGTCTTTTTCAGTACAACTAAACAAAAAGTGTTCAGTGAGTTGTTACATACATCAACACAATACAGTGAAATAAAATGCTACAAGCTATCACCATCTTCCCATCTTTTTACGTCACTTTTAAAATATTTTTACACTGCACCCGGTAGAGTCGGCGGTTTAGGGGATATCTTCGGCCTGCTTTCAGCTCACGAGGACCATGCATATATTATCAACTTCTTCAGCCCTTGGTATGTATCGCACATCAGCCGTCAATTATGACCGCTATGCTTCCACTACCGCCACGGCGTAGCTTGACTTTTCACATACAAAGTACCTGCGCTACCACAGGGCATAAAGGCAGCAAGCTCCATACAGAAAAGGAACGGTGGTCGGAATGTCTACTTGTAGTAATGTTTAGGAGTAAGCCCAGCTAGAGAAGCATCAGAGTTAGAATCAACAACCAGCACCGGGGACGCTATGACCACAAATACGGATAGGATACAAGAGAATTGGAGCAAATTGAAAGATTACCCACCTTATGATGATTCTGGTGTGTGTTTTCGTGTTCTCCGCATTCTGCGATTTTCTGACTCAGCCAAGAGAATTAGGCTACAAAGCATATTTTATTCCCATATAGGTAGAATTGCGTTGGTTATGTTGGCGGGTAACTTCGATGCAGGCATGCAAGTTGGCACACTATTTCTAGTTGTGTGAATGGGATGCACCCATTCTGAGGTTCCGTACAGACGTTTTCCGTAGTGTCGTGTGATTGCAGGTTGACATTCTTGGCTTTGAGCATCCAGTGCACTAAAGTTGAATGCCATTTTGAAAAAGATAAAATAGCACGGGGTCAGAAAGGTGAGGGCTGTTAATAATAATAACAAGGACAATGACAAAAATGATTTACTGCTGCAAACACAAATGCACACCGGTTTACAAGAGTGATTACATACCTACACCAGTTTGACACTTTCGGATGGTAAGGTTGCTTTGGATTATAGCGTGTGGTAATCTAGATGTTTGTCGGGTCAACAAGGAACATACTATCATCCGTGTAAGATAAACTAAGAATCCTACATACCCTAAGTTTATCATTGTGATGGTTCAAGGTTGATTGAAACCGAGATGTACTCTTGCAGAATTGGGCATCGTGCGGAAGTCTATTCCAGATGTTGGCGTAATGAGCTGTAAAAGTGAAGATTTAGGCTGTTTTAGTGTACGTGTCATGGTGACTAGGCGGCCATAGTCTCTGAGATAGTAGGATTTTGTGTTGGCAAACTTTACCGTGTCAGCACTACTGACCACTTCACGGTGTAGGGCTTTACAGAAAATAATAAGGTTCAGTTTTATCCTCCTAAACAAGTGGACTCCAGTGTGACACCTGCATATGGATGAAGTGACAGGGGAAATAAGCCCGGTAAAGTACCGGTTGGCCTTCTGTATTTTTCTAATCGTCAGCGGATCGTGAGCAACTGAATATGGTGGGATAGCATTCTAGCAGTTGTTGGATGTCAAGCTCATACGGAATCAGAATGATTTCGTCAAGGCGAAAATTGTGAAGAATGAGGCGAATTGGGCTGCATGATTTAAAGCACTGTGTCTTTGCCTGTCCTACAAAGGACAGATCACTGAAGTACTCCGTTCCAAGGCCGCAAGTGTTACTCGGCTATTGGAGTGCGAGGTTGTCGAATCGAAGGTTAGTAGGCACATTGCAGCCACCGAAGAGCATAAAACAGGAATTCCGCACATTCGGGGACAACAATCACATGTCACACCATCTTTGTGGCCTGGCGAGGTCATTTTGCGTGGAAGCCCTGATGCTGTAACATTGATCAGAAAAACAGTGTGCGCTACTTCCGAGTCATCTGCAAAGAAAAGGTGCTCCCTGATTTCAAACAGATGCACGCGTCGTTTATATACATTACGAAGAGAGGGGTCACAGAAGGAAGCATTGGAGTATTCCATGAGTGATATTTCTAGGAGGGGAAAATGTGAGCCTCTTTTTACTACTTAAATGCAGTTCTCCAGGACTTGGCCGATCTGTTCGTGCAACTTGCAGCTGCCCCATATGGATTCAGTCTACGAAGTGAGGGGTGGTCCACCCTGTCAAAACTTTAATGAAACTAAAGTGAAGCAAGACGACCACTTTTCCTTCATCTCTACCGTTCATTGCATGATCGAAGAATTCTAGGTATCACGTGATGCAAGCCATCTCGGACAGAAATCCATTCTGCGAGGAGCTCATAAGTTTACTTTCTGAAAGGCTGGGGGAGGTCGAATTTTTCGCTGCCTTCCCCACAACAAGCAGCAGAAGAAATATTATGTTGGTAGAACGGTCATTTTTCGGGCTGAGCCTCGAGTCAAGTTCAAAGCACGGGGTAATATGACTGGTGCTTCATGAGATCAAAAAGGTAAAGGAATATAGGAACAGGCTGAAGATCTTTACAAACAATATTTCAAAGTCCACGCCGCCATTTTTAATGTAAATACCGTGGTCCAAAGTGTTCTTACTCAGAAGATCCAAACATTCACTTACACTGGCCCATTTAGCTACATGAAGACCCAAAAAGAAAGTAAGAGTTCTCGCCCTCAAAGTGAGATAAGTTTTATGATTGAAATACCAATGCTAAAAGGCTTTGATAACTTCTATCGAACCTGTGGCTACTATGAATATAAGACAGCTTGTTGTTATGGCCTGATATACTGCCCTTAAGTGTTGCAGACGTAACTTGCAGGACCCAGCCAGTGATAACCGGTTCCTCAAAAAATCTGTCATGGAACGTGGGACCAGAAAAAAGAACCAGAGTAACATGCGGCGTAGAAAGGTCTTTATAGACAAGTTTTTAATCACACACGAAGTTTGAGGTCATCACAAACGCTTTACATATTTCCTGATCGGAAATTTGGTGTATGCAAGACAGGCTGTGTTTCCAACATAGTGGGATGGATCTGCTGTGTATAGACAGTTGGACCTACCAAGAGTCTTCAATAGTGACGAAAGAAGGTGAGTAGATCATGTGGGTTGTGACACCACCGAACATAAAATCAACAACCTCCACTGTCCCGAGGCATGGGTTGGCTATCTGCCTGAAAACAAGAGTTATGGTCATTCGGCAAGCGCCAAGTTTCTGCGATGGGAGCAACAGTATACAAAGAGATGGAAGAGAGCACTGCAACGAAATCTGGCCTTTTTTGGCGGCGGAAAGGCGGCTAGCTTAAGTCACAAGAATGGGCGACTGAACTGTCACTGTGTGACGAGCCTAACTAAGTATGATGACTCAGCCGATTGTCGCTAGAGTTTGGTTTTGACGGGCTGCGAGAACCAGAATGGGACGACAAAGCAGAAGCAGTAGGCAGGTGGGTGAAGACAAAAAGAAGTTTCTCATTAGTCTTACGAACTACTTTGTCACTGAATCTACAAGAATATGAAAGCCAGTCAGAACATAAGAGGTGCTTTGTGGTGGCTGCACCTTCAATGGCCCAACGGTGCAAGGATGCAGGCACGAACAGTGAGTGTAAAGCTTCTTGGCTTGGACGAGAAACATTATGTAGTGTGATGGGCCATTCAGATGGGGATTGCCGTATATGTCCCAGTCAGCTGTTGCAGCTGGGGATAACCTGTATTCTGTGGTCATGTCAATAGGTAAGACTTGAACATACAGGCGTTTAAAAGGGAGAATCTCTTTCTGCGTGCTTACACTTACAGGGTTGTCTGTCGCTGCAGAATAAAAGTTTAGAAGTACTTGATTCATCTGATATTCGAGGCAAACAATTTTGAGAATTGTAATGCTTAAAGGCACCAGATAGTTGATTGCTTCGCGCAGGAAGAAAGATGTAAGAATCTGCAGTGTTTAGTAAAACGGCGACCTGGCTCAGAGAAGTATTGGCTTAGGGGAGCAAATCCAGATGAGGAGTGAAGTGAGAAACGAGGGATACTGTTAAGGATTCAGAACGAAGACGAGTATAAGTGGCCGTGATCATAAGTGAGGACAGTGTCATGTAGTTGCAAATCTAGATAGCTTAGTTTTGGTTTTCGAAAACATGATTCATGGACCAGGCTGTTACTGACTGGCTTGAATTTATTAATATCAGGCATTTTGCTGATCAGGCGTATGCGAATGATGGATATCCTTGGGTTTCTGTGCGTGTTTGCGATCACGGAAAGTAAGGGTACAAGTGTTGTCTATTAATGAATAGTATAAGCCCGTACAGATTGACACAATGAAAGTTTCGAATCATTATCTTCTCATTGACGAAAAACCAGGGCTTACACTTAAGCACACGTGGTGCCCTAAGAAAAATTAAATTGAAGCCAGAACTAACAGTGTTACCTCTGTCAACACCGGTTTACGCCCAGATGGATGGTAGTGCTGTATTTAATGATGGCGAGTCAGATATCCTGATTTTATGACTAGCAACAAAATGCAGCAGGTTTAGCTGGACGTACCAAGCCGACATTCAGCACACTGTCGATTGTTTTCATCCAACTAACACCCATCTTAGCGTCTCGCGATCTTGAGCCTGCTGACCTGGTGGCCACACTGCAAAGTGATTGATAGAATTCGATCACCACACAGAACCAATCTACCTGAATTTGGCTACCCTCCTGCAACAAATCTATGTACCTAGCTCAGTCCTACAAGAGTCGGTCGTGGCCTGAAAAGCTCAGTGGTAAGGTCTGTGACTGCGGAACTAGTTGACGCAGGTTCAAATCACAGGTATGGTATTAGTTCCGTCACGGTTGCAGATACTTCTTGCTGACGGGCGTCGACATGAGAGAAAACCAAGTCCAGTCCTTCCTGCTTATCGTCTCTATCCAACTTACATCCACCTCAATACATTACGACGGTAAGCCCCTTAGCTAATGGCCACACTCCAAAGTGATCAGCAAAAGTCGATCAGTGCATACGACTAAACTCTATGAAGTTGGCTGCTCTCGGGTAAGCAACCAATGTACTTTGTCTTCCATTTTCACCATTCATACCAACTTTGTGACAGTGGCTTCACAGGCTACCCCAGCAACGACACTTGGTTAAGCTCCTCAATTGTTTTGATGTTTAAAAATCGATGAAATAATGTTTTCGCTAGTCACTTTATCTACTAAAGCATTCTTTCAAACTATTTCTTACTTAAAGTTATTTCTGAAGAAATTAAACTACACGGCTGTAGATTGCCGTACAACTGTTTTCTGCTCAAACGTTTGAAAGATTTGTGTGCAAGCAGTACATGAGCATTTAAAGCTTTTTCAGTAAAAAAAATGAGTGTATCGTAGAATTAGTTATCATTATTTCGTCCCTTAATCCTTCATTTGTGATGAAGAAAGCGCTGGGTATCGTGCAAACGAAAAGATGAAGCAGATTTTTGACAGTGAACAAGGCTGAACCACTAAAAGGGATACATTACGCCGGCAAAACTGCTAAGTTGATTGCGACTGAAAAGTTATCTAAAGAATTATATAGCGTTGGGGTGTATGCAACCCATGGTGGACTTAAAGAAACGACACTAAGTCAAAATAAAAAGCAGAAGTATGAACGTTTCCCAACCAAACAGTTGAGCTTTCCTGCAGCTTAAGCAAAGTGATGAGTTTTCTTCGTTTTGAGGAGATCGGCGGCGAGGGAAGTGGTTTCATTTATTTACACGCGGATTTTTCCACCGGTTTAATGCTGCTCCAAAAAAGCATGCTTACTGATACAGTAAGACTTATTCATAAAACCTGATGGTAGCCACTGCCCTGTTAAAATCAATCATGCAGATGCAGATCTTCAAGTCGAGAGTGAACTGAGTTTCAGAGAGTTGTTGACAATTAATACCCATTTAGGTCTTTGCTGACATACTTCTCTGCCGTTTGGTTTGAAACCAGCACCCCATATCTTCTACCAAATCATGGACGCATCACTTGCCAACCTGGAATCTCTATACATCTACGAGATGTGATTAGCACAGAAACCAGTAAGTCTGAATTGTCTAGACTCTTTACTGTCGAAAACATTTGAACATAGGTTTCATATTGAAGAATAAAAGTGCACATTTTCCGTGGATTCAGTGAAATATCTTGGTTTTATCTTTGATGAAAATGGACGTTAACCGGATGCGGAAATAGTACGTGCCATCTATAACATGCTTGCTCCATCCAATGTCACAAAACTACGATTTTTTCGTGGTCTCAGAAGCTGTTATAGCGTTTTCTTCATCGTTTGCGCGCTACACTAAACCATATTTGCCAGAAGCATAAAATGGACTCAGTCACTTGATCATCAGCGTGCACTGGCCTAGTAAGATGTACTACTTACTTATTATGATCTTAAATTTGAAATCATCATTGCCGTAAATGCATCTGATTGAGGTATTGGTACTGTCATTTTTTATCGTTTCTCCAATGGCAGGGAGAAGGCTACTGTGTATGCTTCTCTAATTGTCAACGCAACAAAACGCGAATACAGAGAAACCAAAAGAGAAGGAGTAGCTCTTATTTTCACTATAAAGATGCTCTGTGAAATGTCGCATGGCAGGAAGTTCATCCTGTCTACGGACCACAAGCCTTAACTGCGACATTAGGTTCTAAGAGAAGCATTCCAGTTTACACTGCGAATTACCTCCGAAGATGGGCTGTAATGTGATTAGGATTTGATTGCAATATAAAGTCAACTTCTGAATTTGCCAGATAGATGCGCTATCCCATCCGATGAGCAGTCAGCAGGTAGAGAGTGAAGATGCTTTTATCGCATCACTCTCCGTCAGAGACGATGTAGGCAAAGCTGTCGTGAACGCAACTCAACCACTGCCAGTTACCGCGACTCACAAGGCTAAATGCACTGTGCCGGATCCAGTTTTGCAGTGGGTTTCAAAATTTACCCTATGCAGTTGGCCACACATTTTCGTTACCGTGAAATACAGAATATACGCTTGGGCACTACCAAGGAAACCATGGTCTCGATTATATGTTGATTTCGCTGGACCAGTACATGGTACAAACTTCTTGATGTGTCCAAACATACTCAAAATGGCCAGAAGTTCTACCTGTGCAGTGCATAACTTTTGGTGCAACCGTCGCTCATTTGAGTCAGCTGTTTTGTGGCTACGTTGTTCCTGACGTACTGGTAACTGATAATATGACTGGTTTTACATTATTTGTGTTCCCCGACTTTCTCAAGCACTTCTGCATTCAGCTTATCCCTGCTCCCCCATATCATCCTCAGTCAAACGGTCAGGTAGGAAGTTTCGTGGATGCGTTGAAGCGAGCTTTATTAAAAGCGGAGGAAGAAGGTACCAAATAGGGAGTACTGCATAATTTTTGGCTGCTTTATCATACGAGACCAAATCCTCTGGCTCTGAGTCAGTTATCACCTACAAAAACTAGATTTGGTTGAAAAGTTAAAACTGTTCTCGATGCCATAAAGCCTCAGCAAATAAAACGGAAGCAGAGGGATTCGAAAATGGACAACCAGTTTAATGGCCACCATGAAGCTAGAGGCCAAGTCTTCAAATTAAACCAGCAAGAATACATAAGCGACTTTCTCTATTCACAACCAAAGTTGCAGGTGGGAAAGTGACTGGACGTCAAGGAAGCGTCCTGTACAAAGTGAAGGTACAAGGAAAGACATAGATCAAACATGTAAGCCACATACGACCTTCATCAGAGACGTCAGATAAAAAGAAGGAAATGTTATGCCTAAGGTTTTGCTGGATACTTCTTATATGCAACAGGTTGAAGCATAGGACGCAGTACGAAGAGAGCCCATTCTTGTCAGAAGGCCATTTTGAAAAAGAAGAAGACCAAACCCTTTCTAAGTGGGCCCAAAAAAAGCCATACTCTTTACGAAATGAGGAGAAAGGAGGCAGCCTAAGTCGAAATGAACACCCATGGTTATCAGTCGCGAAGGTAGAAGCTTTGGGTTGCAACCTCAGTTTCCCGTTAGTGTGTAGCCGAGGAGTTTCTTCCTTCAGCTGACCAATGGAAATAAATATCCAACTTGTGACCTAGTGGCTTCATTTTTCCAGGGAAAACTACGTACACAAATTTTTTGTCAAATAAGTCATCTACCTTACAGTCACAGACCGGTATTAGTCTTCTGAGTTTGTGTCTCAGTGAAGTATCAGACCTGAGAGAGAACAGTCATTAATCGCGACCATTCCAAATACTGCCATGCAATATTATTGTTTCGCATATTTATTCTTATTCAGTCGGTCACTTCAACTCACTAACATGAGTGCGACTACGAAGATAGTTGAAACCACACCCCATTGTTCATCTTTGATGGTGAATTGCCTCAGAAAGCCAGCAGGGAGTAGTAACTTTAGGATTAGCACCTGCTGGTTATCATGTGAAATACTGAAGAAACTCACAAACCTTTTGAAATACAAAACTATATAACTGGTATCTTTGGTTAAAAAGTTGCTAAACGGCTTGAATTCACTATATTTAGCATATTGGCCCAGTGGATTTTTAACTGCGATCTCTGTCTCACCAGCTCAAGAATGAAATACCATGTTATTTGCGTATTCTAACGTTCTTTGTTCGAATTTCGTACACAAGCTAATGTGGGAGTAAGTCAAATACGCGAATACTGGTCTTCGTCAGTATTAAGTTAATCTGTTCACAGTATAATGATGCGTATGGAATTCGATGGTTGCATTGTTGATTTTAAGACAATTCTGTGACAAATTTACTTGGGATAAGTTTTACTCTTCACTTAGGCTTTTTAGAGAAAATGAATGCATAGTTGACTTTCCTGAGTTGCATTGTGCTATATATGGCGTCTAACTACTCTGCTCAAATGTTGCCTGTCCTAATAAGATAGTTGTCAGCTTACTGTTGCCTGTTTTACAACCGACCGAATACTTCAGAGGGGACCCATTACGCCTCTTAATAACCAAAGAAGCACTTTCAAGCTATATATATATATATATATATATATATATATATATATATATATATATATATATATATATATATATATATATATATATATATATTCCTGAATATACAGGTTGCTTCAGAGTAGGTAATTTTAATTACTGGAATGTTGGTATTACATGTTAATAAAATGTGAGATGTGAACAGAATAAGCATACAGCTGACGTTAAGTACAGTTAGAAGTATTGTCTTCTCATTAGCGAAAATAATCAGGATTTGCGTTTAAGTATCGTAAGGATTGCCTGGAGGGGAAAAAAAATAAAGCTTGAAGCTAATACTTCCGTTATGTTTGTCATATTTTATTTATTAGTAATGGTGAAAAGCTCGTACATGAAAATATGTATGCAGTTTGTTATTCGGCGTTCTTTAATGAATGCGGAACTATGAATTTCATTCGTTCTTCTACCACTAATCGTCAGAGATGAATAATCTTACTAAATATTACGACTGAAAGCCAAATACATTCTTTTTTTATATTTCATCATAAGAATGTAGTAGGCTTTTTTAAGTGCATCAAGTTGACGTCCAGAATCTTCTGTCTTCTATTTTCCCTGGCCATAATAACCTTATGGTTGATAAGTATGAGACATGCTAATTTTGGAAACTCAAACTTGTTACTAGTGCTTTCAAGTGATTAGTAGACATAGAATTCACTGGTTCTCACCATACACATTCGCATGCACACACTGAAATATGAGTTACAACGTGCTTGAAATTCACCAGGACATTGTAGTTCTCCAGTTTGAAATCCCCGTAGCTCTTCGTAATCAAGAGATTCCGTAAAGACATATATGTTAGTCATAAATCTGTTAAAGTTAGTTTACGTATATTAGACCAGAGGAGAAAAACTTCTTTGACAGTTAGCCAAACATCCGCTTTAGTTAACATCTTGCTCAGTGGCACTCTGGTACAAAAGTAACTTCCTTTGAAACATTCAGACAATCATCAAGGGGAAACGACTAGTTGGGCGGCCGAAGGTGACATGAAGGATTCGACGTCTAAGTAGCGATTTGAATGGGAAGGCTTCCTGTAGACATTAGTCTCTAGATTTCCGTCTTGTGTTCGTTTAATCTTGCAATCCAACATTGCCAGCTCATCTTCTTCACTTTTTATTGCTAACAGTAGACCTTAACCTTCGTTTTGATATTATACTGTTAGACTCTCCTCTATATGGAAACGTGATGTAAACGCATGCCTTGGAAACAGAGTACAGATTAGGCTTGAATCCTGGCTGATAAACTTCAATGGATATCCATTTTCCACTAATGTTTCCGTTGGTATTTTGATATCACCATCCATTGAGTCTTCCGTACAAATACGCTGGATCCTTTTAAATGGGCAAACCACCGAACCTCGCTTGTATTGGGTAGGACAAAAGCTATAGAAACTTAGATACTGACCTGTCCAAGTAGTTTCTTTTAGATCGACCGTTTCTTATCGAACCATCATTTCTACGACTTAGGAGTATATCCAAGAACCCCAGACGGTTTTCTTTCTCTTCATCACATGTTAGGCTTATATTGTTTTGTACGATGTTAAGTCTTCCTAACAAACAAGTCGCATCTTCATGCTTGTCACATATTACGACTATATCATCAACGTATCTCTTATAGAGAGTAACTTCACTGATGGGATCACTGGTCAAGCCTTCAATGTGTGACATGTAATTATCAGCTAGCAATGGTCCTAAGGGACTTCCAATGGCCACACCATTTATTTGTCGAAATGTTCACCTTCCAAATATGAAATGAACTTTATCAGTACATAATAATAACAGCTGTCTCAAAAACATTGAGGGGATAAGGAAAGAATGATTACTAGAAGATATATGGTCACAAAGAAATGTATAGCGCTAATACATAACATCTTTCAGATAATCTACGTCTTCTGATTACATTATCCAAATTCATAAAAGGGACTAATTGTTTCAAATTACAAAACTGTCTGTAAGCTCTAAACTGCATGTAGCCAATGCGTCCGTAGTGAATAAAGAAAGAATATGTAACCATTCATTCATGTGTCTACTCGATAACATTCATCAAATCAACAAAAATTTTTACTTTCTCGACCCTTTTAGTTTTCGTCTGATCGGTAAGGCCATCTTCATGTAAACTGTATTTGCAGAAAGTACATGAAGTACACTTTTTGTATCCATTCCCTCGATTACCTTCCTAGTTGACAGTGATCCGATGCAATGTGCTTGAGTGGAGATCTTATTTGAAATTGTCAATTCACGAGTTTAAAATCACAGTGAGAAAGGAGATCACTACTTTAAATGTGCTACAAATTATCATCCTTTAATCATCTACAAACAATCTGTTGAGTAAATTTTTCAATGTGTAATTATTAAAACTGACTGTGCAAGCCAGTTATTACTGGATAAATGAAGAATCTCTCAGCGATGATACTCTGTAGAGGATCTTCATGATCACTTAAGATGACCATTTTTAAATAATATGAAGCCAAATCGTCAAGAAGACGAAACAATAAATAACTGAAAAAGAGTCATTAGTACTAATTTTGTGACCTGTCATTAATAAATGCCCCACTACAGATGATTCTGGATTTCTATGCGTGCTAAAAACATTTGGCTTAGTCATGTGATTTGATAGCCACAGAGGAACATGTTTTTTTCCGGTAGTATTGTATCATTCATCTTCATGTCAGCCATCAAGACAAAATGGGAGATATCGAGCAACATCCCTGAAGAAACCTGTATGGAAGAACACTAGAAATATTTAAAAGCTATGTGGAAAGAAACCTGCATAACCGTGTTAGGAAGGAAGAAGAAAGAAGATAAGGAATTGATCTCGATGGACACATGGAAGCTGATAGAGGAGTGAGGGGAGGATGGTGAAGCAGAAGATGAACCAGTGCAGTGTAAGGATGCTCAACGGCAAGAGGAACTGAGCACAATGTATAAAACACTAAACTGGACAAAGAAGTGAAGAAGAGTGCACGGAAAGACAAACGACACTTCTACGACACACTGGCAAGTGAAGCAGAACAGGCTGCAGGTAAGAGAGACCTGACGACATTGTATCAAATAACCAGGTTGCTATCAGGGAAGAGACCAACACAGATGAAACCAATAAAAGATGATGAAGGAAATTTAATTACAAAAGAAGAGAAACAGAGGAAACGATGGGCTGACCACTTCAAAACCTCTTGAATAGACCGCCTCCTGCACTTCGTCCAGAAATACCACCAGCAGCAGAGCCACAGAACTACAAGTGAACACAAATCCTCCAACAAAAATGGAAGTCCTGAACGCCATAAAGCTACTGAAATGCTAAAAAGCAGCAGGACCAGATGGAATACCGCCAGAAGCACTGAGAACAGACTCATGGACAACAGCGGACATGCTCACACCACTATTGCAGAAGGTCTGGAGGGAAGGGAAGGTACCTGGCGATTGGAAGAAGGGCTGACTTGTCAAACTGCCGAAGAAGGGCTACTTAAGTGTTTGCAAGAGCTGGCGTGGAATCATGCTCCTGTCCCAGTCCACCTCAAGCAAAATATTTTGCCGCATCATTCTGGAGAAACCAAAGGATGCACTGGATTCAAAACTACAACTCGAACAGGCTGGATCGAGCATACACTGAGAAGGCCAACTGGGGACATCACGCGCCAGACACTCGAGTGGAACCCAGATGGGAAACGACGAGTTGGGCATCCGAGGGTGACATGGAACAGATCGTACGAGTAAGAAATGGAAGCTTCTGGGCTGTGGTGGAGACAGGTTTAAATGTTTTCAGAGAACAGAGTGGAACGGAGACGTGCTACTGATGCCTTAGGTTCCACTAGGAACCCAAGGGACAAATAATATATAGTAATAATTGTATCATTCTGTTGATTCTACCTAAATAAGTGTCTCAGAGGTTGCAAAAGCAAATTAATAACCAGCTTCAAGTCTTATTGACTCATGGTTTATATATGAAGCAGTTTACGAACAACTGAACTAGATTATTTAGTCTGCTGAAAGTCTACAAGCATTGAAACCACTTAAAACTCTTCCTATAAATGTAGAACTCACCATATCATAAACTTGCTAAGTAGATTATACAATTTCTTAAACTGGTAAGATCATGTTTATGTGTTCATTTCATAAAACTGTCGTTTGACCTTATTAATGCTCAAGATAACAGGAACAATGAAAATGTCCTCTCTCGAGGAGCAATCTGTGTTTATTGTTTTTTTACATGAAGCAGTGGACTGCATTTGTGGTTTCATTAACACAAATAACAATTCCTCTACAATTTCCAGCTGCTCTTATGAATGAACTCATTCTATTTTGTACACATCAGTATCAGCTTTCAGAATAAGGCATACAAACAAACTGAGGGTATTTCAATGAGAAGCGCTTTTTGGCCCCTGTTAGCTGACGTATTTATGTCAAACTGGTAAAGTGAATGGATGACATGTTACAAGACTTCACTTTTTATAAACGCTCTTTGGATGATACACTTGTCATAGGTGATGGTTATGAATCAATTTATAACTTTGTTGCCTTACTCAAACGTATTCATCCAAGTGTTTGCATGATATCTTAATATGAGCAGACTGATAAACTGGATTTTCTGAATATTTTAATCACCAGACGAAACTATCAGAAGATCGATATTTCGAAAACAAATACGGAATAAACAATGTCCTCATTTCTTTAGCTTTGTTCCTATTCAATATAGACGTTCTTTGATGTTTATTCTCAAGAGCTCGTAAAATGTGTACTACTGATACACTAGATGATGAAATAAGTTGCAAACATTCAGGTTTTACAGACCAATGGTTGTTCAGAAAAATTCATTGCATACCATAGTAAAGACCAACTGGCTATCAAGGCTATTCACTTAGCCTGAAGTTTTTCCAGTTTACTCATGTAGTTACGCAACCCACTAACTCCTTAATAACCCCTTCTTTTACACTGCTGTTTGTTTGTTGTTCTCTCTTGCCACTGCTCCAAAATTTTCTCTCAGATATGAATTGCCATTGGTTTTGACTGATATTTGTGATTATTAATCCTGGATTTCAAATCCTCGTTTGTTTCTACATATCTAAAGTATGTTATGCCGCTACAACTACTAATACTGCATTTCAATTGTAGGCTGTTTGTCGCTGGTGATAAAGAAACTACCGAAGAATTCCGATCACAATATTCGTTAACACTGAAAAAGCGGAATAAAATAAGGCAAAGCTTAAAGGGAAACAAGAAAGGCAAGCGGTAAAGAACCGACGGAACGATGGGAATATAATAATGGAGAAAGCAGATAAAGGTGGCTGGATATTGATACTACATTAATGCTATTACACCAAGTTAACGAACATATTGATACAGGATTGTATGAGTAAATTAAGAAGCCAGTGGATATTATTGTGAAAAAGGTGAGAAAATAGATAGATGATCTAATACTTAGAACAAGTCTGTATTTATTTATTTATTTAACACGGAAAATTAATAATCCCAGCAGGATGTTTGTACTATTAAGATCCGTGAGTCAGATTATCCAATTAGACCCACAGTCGACTTAAGAAATACCCTCATCGATGAGCTATCCAAATTGTTAACAATGATATGAAACCCCATTAAAAATTATTCACAATCGAGGCTTATAAATTCTGATGAGATGAAACAACGATCACAGGATATGCAATTAAAAGACAGTGAAAAAATGGTAAGCTTTGATGTCATTAACCTTGACACTAATATACCAGCTGCAATGTTTTCTGAAGCAGTTATAGATGAACTCAATGCTGACCAACATCTTACGCTTAGAACCAGGGTATCTACGTAGGGAATTATCCCAGAAATGTAATTATGCCCGACTTCTACAGTATTCAAGTTTCAGGATGAAATATACAAATAAAAGGAAAGGTAGCCATGGGATCACCAAAATCCTGGAATGTAGCAGGCATACTGATCAACAGTTGGACATGCATTGTCCTAACCCTGTTTTTAAGTATGGTAGAAGTAAGTGGTCGATACCTTTAACGTGTTGCAATCAGAATATATAGACAAATGTCATACACTCATTAACTCAACAGTTGATGCTTACTATAGAATGATGGACCTCAACAGGATTTAGAATTTAGAGAACATTTCAGCCACAGGCATGCTTGCCGTCACACACAATAGGATAGGACAATGACAATTTGAAAAATACCTTGGCTGGATGAAGAGAGATTGATAACTAAAGCCTTATCTACCGAACCAACACTTGACACATAATAAAAATGACGCAACACTAATTCCGGGTGTATGGAAAGTTTTACTAACAACTATATCGAAGAATGAAAAACAATAGGACCACAAAAAGTAGATCAGAAAGTTCTGGGATTACCTTGATATGAAAATGAGTAATAAACTCTTCTCAAAATATCATCAGGGAACAATACTGCTTCATTGTATGATACGTGCAAAGAAATATAATGGAAGCAACCAGCGCCCGAACTCTATTCTCATATTCATGATAATTTCCTTCTATATTTCCATATTTCTTCATCTTTATGACTTCTATTTTAATGTGCTGATACGAGTTATGGCAATCCGTGCCGTTATTCAGTAATGCTAAGTTACGTGTTGATGTTAATGGACGGAACTACTTTTTTGCAGTCTTTTTTATGATAGTTTTAAAGTTCATGAAACGATCAGAATACGGATAAAAATCGTGAGAATGTAAGAATTTCAAAGATCAAAAGTTGAAGACTCTGCGCATCACCTAGTGACTAAATTTTGATATGCTCATCAAAGGATGCGAGAATTCCGAGTTCGATTTGATATGTCATAGAGGATAAGCAGCGTCAGATACTCCAAAGCTAAGGCGAACGTTTTTCGCTCGAGGTTTCAAATGATTTTGTGATTATCTCACCATAGCGAGATCTATCTGTACATAAAGCCCTTCTCGAATATGTGTACACTGTGAATCCAACCAGTCGACTGTTAGTTTATAGACTGTACGTTCGAACCTATACCATCTAGTTATACTTGAGCAGCCACAAACCTGAGATAGTGGACATTACTGAAGGATCACGAAAACTATCGTAAAAAAATAAAGAGAACAAAACATAACTAGGTACTTTTTGTGAAAATGCAGCTGTTTGAGAGGTATTAGGTAACTAGAAAATACTGGAATATACTTCTCCACTTTCTTCAGACAAACATAGGGAGAGACAAAAAGATAGAATAGGAGGATGTCAAAACATTAAGCATTGATTTGAATATTCTAATTTTTTCTCTGTTGGGAGTTTAGTGATATATGCAAAGGTACACGTATATATTATATATGTTACATAACGTAATGGGATATCTCCGAATTCGTAGATAAATCATTCTTAACAGAAAAGGTTTTAGCATGAACAGAATGCGAAGAAACGTGTAGATTTGAACTAGTCACAGAAACAGGATTCGTTGATGCATTGGTAGGTGTAGGTTTAGCCCGATTAAAATGCATATGTGCTTTGACCAAATCATCCGTATCCAAAGCTGCCATCAGACTGAGCTCAGCCGCAAGCACAGTCCCAGCGATTAGACGGGATAAATGTTCAGTTGGACGATCAACACTTAAATCCAACAAATCAAGACATGCACGTTGCCCCGGTAAACGTGTGCCACCACCGACTGTGCCAACCTCTAAACATGGCATTGTAACACTAGCTATAAGTGATTCATCTGACGAATCGATTTCCAACTGCGTTAAACAAGATGATGAATCAACAACCTTGAAGAAAATACACAAACGAAAAAATACACAATGATGAAAAGAACGTTATATTTTGCGTAAAAGATAGATAAACAAAGTGACAAAACACTAAATAAGGAGATAAATTACAGAAAGAATAAACAAAAAATGCTAAATTATTGACAAGCACTAGTATTGTCAGTATTTATTAGGGGCTAACAAGAATCCAAAGTATAACATATTATGTTCAGTTTGGGACAAGTTGGTTAGGACTCACCCAAGTTTTTGTTCCATTTTTGCCAATGAGGCCTTCATCCAGCACATCGCTGCAAATACTAAAGTGCTATTGTAATAGTAATGGCTATTTTATCTTAGCATAACTAACACCGTAGTGTAACTTCACCTTTTTCTCATTACATTTAAGTATGGCAATTTAATTCTGTTGGTTAATATCTATTTTGAATGAAATTACTAATCGTGCAACATATGCTGGTCTGTCATAATAAGTCATAAATAGTTTATGAACAACATATAATAAGTTCTGTCCAAATATTAGTATTCACGATGCAAAACAACAGTAAGAACATCTTCCAACTTTAAGAGATTTATCTATCGCAAAAAGATATAAAGAGGAAGCTACCTCAGTTGCTATCAACTTTACATGATGTACTAGAAGTAAGGATTATGTAAAGAACTCCACAACAGTGTAAAAAGAATGTTTGGGAAAGCAACTAGAATAGTAAGCAATTATAGGAGAATACTCTCCAAAGATAACTACTACTCTCAGAAGCTCATAAGAAAAAATATGAGTGGAGTTTGTATAAAAGTTCCACTAGTAAACTGGAAAAGACACCAGTATTCATTCGACTGTAAGTTAAAGATCGTTTTAGAAGTGATGTAAAAAAGAGCCAAAAATTGTCTTCGGAACTAAGTTCACTATTCCAATACCTGGGGGAAATTATAGTGTTCAATAATCTATGTGAAAGTAGACACTAATTTTTACTTCTAACTACATCTATTAACTTAATTGTACGTGTTGAAGCAGGTATACTGTAAATATATTTCCAAAAATTTACAATTCAGGGAATTAAGTAACAGTACTTGGACAATTCACCAACTGTAATACACAAGCATGTTACAGATAACGTGACGGCCTTCAAAGTATTCAACTAACAATATGATTCAGGTGGATTTTTTTTTCAAACTTAGGCTGTTTGAATTAAGACTTACACGCCTGGCTTTCGTATTTCGAAAGACTTATTATTTAATCTTTAAACATTATGAATATTATAGTTCCCTTTCTTTTCGTTTTTTTTACTCACTATTCATTCACAAATTTATTTTTTACATTTTGCCTAGAATCTATTGATAATTTTCCTACATTAACAAACCAATTATTAGGACTGACCCATTATTCCATAATTATCATAATATTTCCAAGTAATGTCATAACTACGTCCTAATTCTCAGTTTCAGGCATTTCTCCAACTTCCCAATAAACATAGCCTTTTCCTACTGAAAAGTTTAAACTTATCCCATTTTATATGCATAGAGACCAGGAGAAAGTAGAAAAATAAAATGAATTCGTCATTTCCTGATAAACTTTTCGAATAGGTTTCAATAAAACTTGTTTGACACTTTGGATGTCATCAATCGTTGAAAACACATTAAAACTTACTAATATTTACACAAAACTTGCTCTCTTCATCATTTGATTGTAAATAAAATAAATAGATTAAAATGCATAATACCGATTGTTGGATGAATCAGGTTAAAAGATACATAAGTTTGTCAAGGATTAGTAAAAAGGAAGCAAACGGAAGCAATTCCCCTTTCCCAGCACTTATGTGAGAATTACGTTATGTTAAAAGTTTTCTTTGACGCTACGGTAACACTTGAATAGATATTCACTTGAATTACATGTTTATGTGAAACTTACAGATTCTCGAGATCGTTAGTGTGGGTTCTTTTAGTCTCCGAAGCTATCAGCATAAGAATTTATTGTAAGACAGACGTTTATCCAGCCTAACGGGGCATTGTGAAAGCGATCTAACGTGTCGACAGCTTGTTACGGAAATTTGGAATTTTGCTCTACCTTGGTGACTGAAAAGAACTTAAATTTAACACTATGTAAATGCTGAGAAGCGGTATTTTATTGTTCATTTCATAACCCGTGAAACGTCCTAATGTTTTTAATTGAATTTAATGCTCTCCTTCCGTACCATTCAGGTCCAGTGAAATCTTGTAGACCTTCCAACATACATCGATGTGATGACCCCTCTAAACTGGCTTCTCGCATGTTTAATCTACCAATATGAGAACAAAATGTCGATTTATTATCATTATTTTGTAATACGAAATGGAAAACAAACAATACCAAAAATAAAATAGAACAAATGAATCAACGCAGAATGAAAAAGGTACTAGACAGGGTAAGAAATGATACCCAGGCTCGCCATCTGTAAGAAGTGTGCTGGTTGTGTTACTATTCCTTAACGTTTGATGAACCCTGCTTAACTTGATATGCTCTAGTACCCTCTTAAACAGTAACTCACCTAACATGTAATACTGGTAACGAAACACAAATCAAAAGAACTGGTTTCAAGGATATATTAGAAGGAGTAATACATTATTTAGAATAAATGTAATGGTAATGGATAGGGGAAAAGTTTATTCAACTTATCTGGCTAATATGGCTGAACTAGGGACTCTGAGTATGTGCGTGCTAGCTAGCACAAAGGGAGCGGAAAATGGCTTCAAAGCCTGTTCGGATGCATGCTTGTTAAAACAAAACTTCAAACACCTTGAGATAGAGGTTTATTTAGTTAATTTAATTTAATCTATTTATTTCAGTCTTAGTGGCGTTTCGGTGCCAGGAAGGTGCACTGCAAAATCTCCATTGCCTTAGGTATGGTAAGGAAAAGAGGTTCAGGTTCTAAAGTTATTTTTCGTCGGTTAGAATGTCAATCGCAAAGATTCTGCAAGTGACTGTCTTCTGAGCCCTTTTCAGAAGGTCTGGGTTACCGTTATGACTAATGGTGGCAACATTTCTGCGCAACACTGAGAAACCCTGATATACAAAGTATTAGCAGTGTAACTTGGTCTATAAACCATGACTAATTGCTACTCCTAGGCAATTAAGAGTCAATGCTGGGGGTCAAGGGATCCCGTCATAACCACAAGTGTTGTCGTCTGAGGGCTAAATTTGCATGCTCATACCCTCTCACGAGTTGACAGAAATCAGCCAGCCCCCTCGCCAGGTGAACGAACTATTTAGATTCATCTGAACTGACTAACATATTCGTCATGCCCAATTTCTCGCAAGAGTTTTACATCAGCAGAGTAAAGAATCATAATGGATTTTGTGATATTCAGCAGTTCTTTTACAGACAGGACAGATAGAAGGAGATCTAACACTGGAGGTTTTTATTTCCGTTGAGTGGATTAGATGGTAATGAACTCACTAATGCATGATATAGCTTAAATCTCACTCCTAGCATGATGTATATTGAAACAAGCAGGAGGGAAATTAAACTTGACGCTATGTTAACTAAATGCGCTTTTCCGTCAGAGACTACCATATCACTCATTGGTTGTAAGTTTTACTGTCTTATATATTTCTTCCCTCTTATACCCAAACTTAATCACACCTCACAAACTGGCAATAATGAGTAAGAACGAAGAATAAAGAGGTAACATTATGCTGAAGAAGAGTTTAAATGATTAGGAATTATGCTGGTCCTTTTCCTTTTCTCATGACGTCTTTTTTCAGTACTTATGTCACGTCTGTTTTATAAAATAGACAACAATCCCAGTCAATATTTCCATAGGACCATGTAGGGGACTCTTAGGCTACTCACTATAGAAAATGTCGGGCCGAATGCACGGCCAGGTGTAGGATTTCGAAAAATTTTCCTCACGTCTGGTGCGACTACTTTTGGCCCTACACTTGTCCCTACGCCTGGCCGTAAGTTTTTACAAATGACCCTACGTTCGGCCCCATGTAGTGATTATTGGCCCTACAACAAGCCCCATTGGCCCGACTTAAAAAGTGGCGCAACGTTTGGCCCCATGTGCACTACATCTGGCCCCACATCAGATTCACGGCCCAACGTTACTTTTTTGACCCAACGAAATTGTTGACTAAATATCTGCTTGAGACAGCTCTTTTTAGCTATACTGTGCTTGAGTCATTCAACTAGTTGTAATCATGGTGATTCTACATTCCTGTTATACGAGACTTCTAGATTGAATGAATACAACTGCATTGCTATTTCTTATCCATATACTTCTATTTGTGCAGTAATCAATTTTAATCACAGCAAATACGTGTAAAGTTAAGAAAACGACAAATTAAAATCCAGGAAGGCTACTGTAAAACCCGGGGCTGGCTGCCTAAGATTTTTTTTCACTACTCTTCTCCTCATTGTATATCCCTTAATTTTGGAGTGTGGGGTAAGAGTTGTTGTTTTCTCATTTTAGATCGACATAGAGTGGGTCTGTTGGTTTATCTCATTGAATTTGAACTGAATCAATTCGTTCTCACTAAATTTGAATAAACCCATTAGAGATTGAGTATTTCACATCTTCGATGATATTTTCACACTACTACCATACACGTTGAAGATTATTCTACCAGTAATGTGGGAAAACGTGTTTATTTCTTGGTCATCTGGTAAATGAAAGAACTTTTTAGTGAAGTTGAAACAGGTGATTTAAGTTAACTGTTGTGATAGCAGCAAACGGATTGAATTGGAAAGAAAAAGTAGTCATTAGAGGGTGTGAAATGTATTCAGCATAAAATGAGAATACGGAGTAATTAGTAGAGATGTATCCAACTGAGCTACTTCACTTTTTCATAAGAATGTGTGGGTGTGGGGGGGGGATCCGCATAGAATTTCGTACAAGATTGCAGCAAGTTATTCCTTATTCCATGACTTATCGGCTTCACTATTCGACTATGCAGCAACTTTTCCTGTCGTTTAGTTCTAATTCCTCCGTGGAAACCGTTAGTGTCTGAAAACCTCATGCACTCGATGTGGTTCACAGCCTAGCACGTACAACTGTTCCACGGTGTGCAATATTTTGTGGTATTTATTGAAAGTCAGAGCAGTGGCATTTATGACGGGGGGACTTAGTGTCAAACCGCATAAAATGTCGATTCCGCATGCATATTCGTTCGCAGTACGAGTAGATGTATAATCATCAAATCTCCACTGTCTTTTATTCATTTAGTGATAGATGCAAAGCTGACAACCAGTATCAATGTGTGCTGTTCATCTACAATATCCCCTATGTTATTCTGGTTGCAGTCTAATTAGGTGTTTAGAAGGATTCATCTTGATTCTGGTTCCTATTTTTAACCATATTTTGACGGTTTCATCATATTAATTGCTTAGTTTTATGGTGGCGGCATATCAGCATAATTCTTTCAGACTAACTAGATTTTGTATTGATTTATGAAAAACAGTTTTTATGTATTTTTTTATTCTCTCCTCACCTTTGCCCTTGCCGTTCATCACTTTTTGTGATCAGTTTGAAATAGTTGCTGAGTTTATTTCCCATTTGCTATCACTCACCTCAGTCGGAATTAACTAAAGTAGGTCTCAGTTCAAATTAGACTTGTAGAATGCATTAAGCAGTTGTCTTTCGCTTTTTAGTTTCATGTGACTAACTATCTAAGAATGCTAAGAATACTCATTGTTAAAATGAGAAGACATTAACGATTAATATTGCTTTCAATTAGTTCTCATCAGGCTTTACGCTAATATACATGAATTTTCTCGTATATAAAACAAACCAGTCGTATGAGAAAATTTATGTATGTTAGCGTAAAGCCTGGTGAAAGCTAATTGAAAACTACTGTTCGCTTATATGTTTTCTTCTAAATAACTATCTACCTTTTCACTGTAAATAAGACGTGTGGTTATATCTGTGTAAAATTCAAATCCATGGTTATTGGTAGCAAATTGCCGCACATGTTCGCACTAACAGTCCATTCAACTACTGTTTTATTTGTATTTCTTTTTTGCCCGGTTTCTACATTCACCTGTTACAGTAAACACATCTTTCATTACCTGTATTCCAAATTTAGGATAAAGTTAATATAATATAATTGACTGACAAAACTGGCATATAGATGTTACTAGACACTACCAGATGACCTGGTGAGTAGAAAATGTGCATATTTTAGTTTATTGACTGACTACACTTCTCAGCTAGTCCTCTTAGTAACCATTTAATTTTTATTATTACTGTCCAAAAGTAGCTACTGAAGTCTAAAACAACCATGACTATGATTTGAATTACCGTAGCACTATTCGAACTTATATATTTGTATAAAGTTACAAGAAATTTCTGATAACTGCGGCTATACAAATGCTATCACTTTTGAAGTTACCCTTTTAGATATTTAATGTGTGTTATGCACCAGAATCGGGCGTTTTGAAAGAGCAAAACGGTCTGGGTTTTCGAATATACTGAGTGCGCTAGTGTGCCGCTTCATTCTTGTATTTTTATTCTCTGTAATGAGATCCATCATTTTAGGAATTAGCGAATATCAACATATATGAAGGTGCGTTGTATTACTTCAATTATCTGACCCAGCAACCTTCATCGAATCCTTATATATGAGTTGTGAGAAGTTATATAGTTTCAGTTTCAATTTAATGAAGATCTATTATTATGTAAAGCAATTCTGATGCGCTATTCATCTCATGGATATCTTTGAGGTTCATCACGAGTTTGCTAAAGTGAGGTATCTTTGAGATTATGAGATTCTGCAGTTAGGAATATCAACTAAAACTGTTTTTGATTGAGAAAGGAAATACGCATTAACCGTCAGAATTTCGGCCTCTTATTACCACACTGATTTTCTTTCATTTAATGCTCTTTATGGCATTTTATTGGTTCCTCCGGCATACTAAGGTTTATAAAATCTTGTTCTTGCCTTCTCTGACTTCCTCCTATTTTATTTAAAAGGGAAATAACTTGTACGGACTGGTTTTGATGAGAGTTTCTACGATGATGTATCACTGTGTTGTACGATAATCAGCAGATGCATAAGTGTAGATCACGGTTTAAGCTCTTGTCAATTTCTGGAAACTGGTGCATTCTTTAAATTCTTTCTTTCCCTTAGAATTACCACTGTTTCTATGCCTAAAATTTAGTACAAGCTGGTTACTGAAAAACGATATACTCCAAACGGAATTTTTTAAATCTATCACATTGTTTATCACTATTGGACTCTTTGTGGTTGAATCAGGACCACAACTTGTATCTCTGTCAAGGAGAACAGTCGGTTGTATGAGCTCTGCATGATTCAATAGAAGCGATTAATGAGACTAGAAGTACTATTTTATACACTTCGTCCTCTGATACAGGCTTTAGAACTAGAAATTAACTAAAAACCAAGTTTCGGTAATAGATATAGAGGAGAGTTTATGAACTATAGTGATCAAATAAAGTCACTAATATTATAGATGCATACGTTATTGGTACGTCGGCGTATGCAAACGTCTTGTAGCGTCACCATAGAACCTAGTCAACACTGCCTAAAATTTGTCCCACATTTCATAAATTGTTTCGGCCCGCACATTGAAAACCAAATTATTGACAAATAAGTAATGGGTACCAGTAAAGACTGAAACAGTAGTTCCAGGTCTCACTTTGATGTTGACTGAGGGGCTCCCCTTATGTTCGGAGGTTTATAACGCTTAGCATCAAGGTGGTACCACCGGAGGCTTGACTACTTAAAGTAAACATTTCCTCTTTGTCATATCACTTAATCGCCACTTATTTTTCCCTTGAAACCTTTATTTCTATCCAATCAAGTACATTATGATAGTGGTTTATTTCTGTTTCATTACTAAACAGCACACCTTTTGACTTAAAGCTTAAAGGCTTGCGTTAGTGATTGGCAAGCTTATCATGCACATCAAGACTGCTATTGGCTGGCTATTTCCGGCGAACTTCTTATTCGCGTCTTCAGTAACAACATTTCTTTATAGCCCAGGCTTTCTCAAAAATCTCTAGTGGTACGAATAAGAATTAGTTGCTCAAAAGTTGATTTAATACCAATTGAAAATAATGCGGTAGTCTATTTCATTCTTCTCTTCAACCCTCCATTTTGTTGCATTCCTCATTATCGTGTAATAATTCATTTTACTACTTTTAATGTTCTTGTCTATTTCTTGTTGCGCTCACTACGTTACCTTGTTGTTTCGTTTCAGGTCCCAAACCAACTTTCCTTTGTTCAGCCAATAAAGAAAACTGAACGATATTCGACAACAAGTTTTTGACTGGTTTGCAATTCACCTGAAGGCTTCCACTGTATACAGTATGGGTTTATGTAGATCTACAAAAGCTACATTTTTCTATTACGATTTTACTTTTGTAGTTACCTTCCTTTTATTTTCCACATACCTCCTTTATGAACTTTGCTTACTCGAATCTGATTTTCTACTCTCAAGTTACTTCTTAGATATTGCAGTCTATCAAAGCCCGTGGTTTATTATTTTTCTGATGATATTTTTATACTTCATAGATATGTTAGCATGTGAGATAAATGAGGAGTTCAATCGGTGGGATACATTCCTAGTTCATAAATTATTGGGCGATAAAAAGAAATTAAGCATTTTGTTCTACACACTTATCCTTCTGACTTTCACTTTATGTCCATTATTTTCGCTTTCACTTCTAAAACATGCTAATCTTACTGTATTTCTAGTATCTACCTCAATATTCTTATTATTTTCAGACCTGAATTTGTTTCTTGAGGTATTAAAGGTAAGTTAGTGCACACTATAATGCTCAATCAAATTTATTTTAGTACTGTTCGTTGGAAGTGATATTGGGAAATTGTAAAGATGCTGAACAGAACTGTTCATTTTTAAATCACTTATTGTCGAATCCGTTGTTTGTACAGCATATACTTAGCATGTTTCTTAAAACATCTATGCTTATCCTTTGTGTCACATCAAGATATCCATATATTTTGGAAAATATTTTCCGATTCACTTTAGTGGAGCAAGTTACATGCATGGTGACCCTATTTGTTTTCATGCCATCATTTGTGAGGATGCTTCTACCATTTAGTACACAGCGAATAAGCCAGGAAGAACGAAGTATCTAATCCTAGAGTTAGTGATCTTTTTAACTTCCTCAAGGCTTTTATTTATGATACCATTTACAATCCCAGTCTGCGGTTAGCGTATATATCTTATATCTGATCGCTCATTTGCAATTTCGAATGCTCTACCATTCTATACACAATCTATTCGCCATCCATTTTCTTCAGGAACAGATAATTAAAATTAGGGTTTTTAAAAAGTCTTTGAACAGTGGCCAGTTGACGGAGATCGCTTTTGTATTTCTTACATCAATTAGTCAGTGTTACATGCTCATTTAGCTGCATCAGTTAGAATCTCTACAATCCGATCTATTCAAACTTTTCCTTTGTTTTTTAAATAAAAGCAACCGCTGTTATTGTGTCTGAGTGCAATCTAAAGAGACTTAAAACACTATCCAGTCAGGAAACTTTAGTTTCGTAGTGCTACTGTTATCTTGATCGTGAGTGAATAAATGTTTGTTTTATCACTAAGACCGTGTACTCAACACCCACTTTAACCGTCTATAACGTAGATGACCAGTGGACTTCCGATGGCAGTTGAATTGTCAGTTCAGTCCTTCAAATGAATTTATCGAAGAATAACTTCATTTTCTGTTGTATCTATGGAGACATGGTCTATCAACTTAAGCATTTAACGTACAACCACGGGTATTGGGTTCAAACTCAATTGCACCTACTTCGGCCACGGTAGCATCATAAGCCTTCAGACAATAAGTGTGATTCATACCCTATTATTATATAGACATCTGTAGCAGATTAAGGTACATTTATTTTAGTTGGTCATAGTTTCTTCTCTTATGTCAAGTACTCATTTCCTCTGATATTAATCTCATGATACCGTTTTCGTTTTTTCCGGTCATAAAATTTCCGACTTATCATGTAAGGATGTAAATAGCACTACATAGGTTAATAAGTCAGTATAATGCACTGAACATTATACATTTGTAAATTAGTTTTCACGCACCAGAATGTTTGGTAACGTTACCTAAAAATCAGTGAAAACTATGTAGTTATCCGTCTGTATATACTTCATTTCTTTTTTATCACGTACTTATGAATTTTACACATACAGTTCAGTTGTATTACGTTCTATAACATGCATGTGACTTCTGTTGATGCAAACACTTTGTTGTCGTTAAGTTTGTATACTTACACTGTATTAACTGTATGAGTAAAAGATCTTTTGTGAAGCAGTTTTTCATTTGACAAGTATATGAGGGCTGACTATATTAGATGTAAAGATATTCAATTTTTATAACTGGTCAAATGAAGACTTCTAGAATGGTGCTGGTCTAGCGTAAACAGTGAACTAAAAAAGCGTCTCACTTCAGTTCGTGGAAAAGAAGCATGTGAATTGTGAACTGAATCGATTTGTCACGTGATGTTTCACAGCATGCTGTGCAGAAAGCACAATGTAGTGACTTCCATGTGATATTCAGCAACGTAAATCATCTTGCAGTATTTTCTGTACATATTTTTCTCATTTGTCTGTATGACTATCATGTTATGTGGATGAAAATTATTAGTCACTGAAAATTCAAAGTGAAAATAAAAGATAAACTATAAATCGAATCTCTGGAGAAGATGCGTTCAGAAAAATTTACAAAACGTTCAGTAGTAGCTGTTCATATAGGGCTTTGAGCATTTCACTGCACCAATAATCAAATTAAGTGGAAGGAAACATCAATCACTTAGTGTATATTTATACACGATGTTTCAAATAGTTGTAACCGATAGGAATTGAACAACATGTATTCATTTCTAGATGAGTAAGCCAATAAAATTAAAGACACTAGATATCTACTGAATGCGCCTGACTTCAATTCCCTTTTAGTCTGTTTATTAAATTATTATTTACCGGACTGTGTTTCGCAGATCATTATCCATATTCATATCAAAAAATCCCACAACCTCGAGACTAAGTTTATATAGTTCTGATTCTCTTTTTTGATATCGTGTAATGGGATTTTCTACATATCTGGAACAGGTGCTGAGTCACTTCGGTTGAAACTATCTGGTGTTGATTTGATTAGCAGAGATTCCATCCTCAATTTATTTTTTCATCCATCTGAAGTTGTTTTTTAATACTTACTGTATCCCTCATTGTTGTATGGTTGTGTGTAACTGCATGCGTAGCTATAACCGAGTTTTTCCTCTAATTCTTTGTCTTATTAGGATCTACTACTCTTGGTTTAGTTAAGTTTTTGTGCTAGGACAGTCTTATCGGTCCTGCCCAACTACTTTGACTCACTTATTCGACCTCGCAATCATTGCAAGAGTTTCGGTGAACTCAATTGTTTTGCCTAATGAGATCAATAAAATCTTTTTACCTATAAAGCTCCTATCCAAGTTACTTTGTCAGTAATTTGTCAGGCAGTTGCCACAAATCTCTATCAACCTCATTCAACAGATATATGCTGTATGGTGCTACATGTCGAGTGATTCACAATGGAAAGCTCAGTGACCCCTTTGAAGTTAAGACAGAAGTAAGACAAGGCTGCCGCCTACCATCACCCATGATCTTCCTGATTGTGGTCGACTGGACTGGATCGTGAAGCAAATCATGAGGAGCGAGAAGATGAGCATGCGCTGGCTGGACCGATGAAAAGACCCCAGGAAATTCGGATTTTGCCGATGACGATGATTTATGTCTAATGTCTTGTAGCACAAACTCAAAGATCTACAGGAGAAAACCAACAAGTTGACAGAAGAGGCAGGGCAGCGAAAACGGGACTTCAAGTGAATGTAGAGAAGACGGAAGTGATGAAGATACCCAACCAACAACAGCATCAACAACAAGAGGCACCAATCACCGTGAATGGGAGAAACCTAAAGGAAGTAGTCTCTTTCACACACACCTACCTAGGCAGCATCGTTTCAACTACAGGCGGCGGCGGCACAGATGAGAATGTCAAAGCCAGGATCAGAAAGCAAGACAGGTCCTCATGAATCTGAAATAATCAGTGTGGAGATCTACTGCACTGCACTCAGCATAAAGAACAAGATTGGGATTTACAACACTAATATTAGTCAGGTCAGTGCTCTTATATGGTTCGGAAACTTGGCGAGTCACGAAAAGCACTTCCAACAAACTACAGACATTCATCAACAGTTGCCGCCTACTCTCACTCAATACTGAAGATGGAGATCAGATGGCTAGAATAAGAAGAATAAGCAACAAGAAACTCTGACTGGCCGACACCGAACCAACCAAGAACCCATAGCCCAACAAATATGCGGAGGAAAGTGGAGATGGATTGGACATACACTAAGAAGACCATTCGGTGACATCTCGCGTCGGACCAGGCCCTCGAGTGAAATCTAAAGGGGAAACGACGAGTTGGGCGTCTGAGACGAGGGTGACATGGAGGAGCTTGTGTGAGGAAGAAATGAAAACTTGTGGTCAGTCGTGGAGCCAGGTTCAAGAGACTACAGAGAAGAGAGTGAAATGGAGGCGTGCTACTGAAGCTCCATGTTCCACTAGGAACCCAAGAGACAAATAATAATAATTATTCAAATGGACAGTTTTCTTATTTACTCTGATCTGTTTGTTTTCGTTTTATCTTGCAATGCATCATCGCTAACTCACCTTTTTTACTTAGTAAGTTGTAAGTGAGTCGAACTGCTTTCACTACTAAATGTCTGTATTGAAAGAACCTATTATTGTGCTCCAATTTTCAGTGCTCTTAATATGTACTCTACGTATTTAAACCATATCCATGGAGCAGGGCCAAGGGGGACGATAGGGGATATCGGTGATGCTAGGGCTGCTCCATTCATTTGTTCATGTGTTGTATTTTGAAACCGAACGTCAGGCATAAATCCACTCCTAGCATGATTTCCTTGATTGGAACCTTAGTTCAGTGTTTAAGCTCATAGTTATCATTGAGTCAATTTCTACGTGCCTCCAGAGTCACATTGATTGGTTTATTAGTGTAAAGTCTAGTTAAATCCAAACCAACCGTCTTTTCATTGTTATGTATTTGTATGTCTTCTAATCTATACTTTAATTCATAAGAGTAAGTTGAGATTTTGAATATTTCCTTATCAGACGTAGCACCATCTTTAAATGTTTAGATAACCTATAAGTCAGTGTTTCAAAAATCTGTTATGAGTCTGATGGGATAACTCAGCTTATGAATCTTGATAGTGCAATGAAATCTACTGTGATTGTTAGTTTTCGGCATTAAATCAAACCCTATTGACTCACCTAGGAACAGCTCCATTCGGTGTATTAGATCTGTGGATTTCATAATCCTATTCATAATAGTGTCAACTGGTTTCTTAATTTCTTCATATGGCCCTGTTTCTGTATTTTTGTTTGCTTCGCAAATCTAACCAGATCTGTCCACCACAATCATTAAGTTGCCACTATTGGATTTCGTAATTAGTATATTGTCATCATTTAGATGGTTTTAAAGAGCTTCTCTTTCTGGTTTTGGTAAATTTGGTTTCGTTTTCTATCGTTTTAGCGTTAGTGTACATTGTGTTCGCACCTCATCTGTAGTTGTCTTGTCTACTGAACTTAATGGTATTTCTGTTTTAGGAGTGGCATCTTCTGATTTCAGTTCATTAGCGACTACACTGAAGTTAAGGCCATTCTCCAGTACCTTTGCTTCTGAGCTTGAGATTCTAGTCGGCAGATTGAAAGCCCATTTTGATTTATCCGATTATTGGTGATATGGTATTGGTAATCTTATTATTGATTATCATTTGACTATCTGAGATAGCCGTAGTTCGGCAGACTAGCATTCATACTGGATGATGATTGAAGGTAAGATGAAAATCTTGACCACGGCCGGATTCGGACCCGAACCCGGTTGTCGCTGTTTCGAATCCGGTCGTAGTCCAGATTTTAATCTCACCTTCAGTCATCACCCAGTATAAACCTTATTATTTCCAACGGAATATTTTTCTTCCATAAGGTTGCTGAACTTCTTAACTTGGATATTTTTAGATTCCTTGAAGGCAGCTGATCTTGCTCTGTTGTGACTTAAAATTTTGATTGTTAATGTGATCATGAGAAGTTATTTTGCCTGAGAAATTACTCTGTTTAATGAGTTATTACTGCGTGAAAACATATGTTGCAAGTAGATTCGTGATACGCTAGTTGTTTTTAACATAGGCGATTTGAGGATCCATTTATTATTAACCTATCAGCAATCTGTAGTCAAGGGATTCTATTGGTGAGTGAGTATTTTGCGATCAGTGTACTTAAATTCGATTACATTTCTGTGAATGAAAAGTTCCCTAAAATCCCTCAATGTTTGGGCTCCTAATTGATATTCTGCTGAAAAATTCAAAGATTGACCAGGGTTGGATCTCAACATTTCTCTTCAATTTTGATTTTTAAAAGTTTTTAAGCTGAATAGTATCTTATCATGATCATTAAGTTCAAGCCATCAGTTTCATACAGTCATATGGTTAGTAATCTAAATGTTGTAGCTGGGAAGTCTAAAATATTGCTACAAAAGAAAACCTCTTGCTTTTTGAGAGTAGCGGATAATCTTCGGTAAAATGTCTTGTGCATCATCACCAAAAGCAAACATAAGCATAATACTGTGATGCATATTTTTTAAATATTAAATTCACTGTTGAGAAATGAAATACAATATTACCAATCGTAGTCATACGATAGGGCTTACCATCTGTATGTGAAACTAAGTGACTTGGTGTCCTTCAAGATTGAACATCTCCATGTGGAGATCCTGTAGTATAATCTCGTGATGCTTTCGATAGTTTTTATACCGTCCAAAATTTGGTATCACTGCTAGTGTGCTTCTTTTAAGCTCATGAGTATTAGAAGACAAATTACGACACTATACAATGTCGTGTTCAATTAGTGTAGTTTTTCTAGGCTTATATGCAAATTTTTGATGTACATTGTTGAGTTTCATTAGCTTATTAAAATTTAAAGACTTAAGGTTTCCCCTAACGTTTTCTATCTGGAAAAAGACCATCTAATATCATTCTTTGTTTTTAATTTAGCGAGAAACTAACTAGCTCAACGCGTCGTCGCAGTTATTCGTGCTCATCTCATCATTCTTCCTACATGGGACGGTCCCCCGTAAACATGCATAACCTTGCAACCCATTCTATGAAGCCAAATTTTTCCGATGCTAAACAGCATACTGTTACCATAATACTTATCGGTTTAATAATACTTCACATAAATAATCATTACTCGGATCTGAATGGTCCTTCTGAAAGCCAATCAAGTCCCTCCGAAGTAAGATCTGTCCTACTAAATGTTTCTGCTCACGAGACAACTGGTATCTATAATTTTCTGTGTGATTTTTCGCGAGTTATCGATATAAATTTGGTTGGCTACTTTTTACTTGGGTTGCTACTTTACAGACGAATCAGACTACACAAATCAATTAATTTCAGTTGATTAACTTAGATTTACCTTCAAAAAATGATGCTCTACTCACTGAACAACTAAGGGAATCTTCGGACTTATTAAGACATTCAAACGAGATGAACAATATTCCAGCACGATCGAAAAGACGAATCTACTGCATTGATAAAGTAAGTGTTAACGTACTTTCGCTCACCAAGTATTCATATTTCGAAAATATTTCCATGTAATCCACACAGAATTTAAACCTACCACTATTTAAGATAGTTCCATGAATGCGTAAGTGATTCATCCTGAAGGACAGTTTATCTCAGTATGAAGTTGCTTTTCATAGCTCAGTACACGAGGATATATATAATATATATATATATATATATATATATATATATATATATATATATATATATATATATATATATATATATATATATATATGCAGTCAATCTTGTCAAGAGTTCTACTTTGCATTCTTGATTGCGGTTTTTAGCACTAAGTTAATGATGTTTTGTAATAGACTGTTATATGTTTATGATATGATTGTACAGCTTTATAAAATGATATCGTCGAAAAAAAAATTTTCTTCGCTGAATTAGTTCTTAATCAACTGTATGGTAGCATTGTACTAAATTAATCGGACAGTGTTCTGTCAGCCCTTTCCAGTCAGTCCAAAAATGCATATGTAGCACTTTCAGCTCTTGAACCTTAGTTATGTGGCTAAACTTTTTTAGGTTGTTCATACCCGCAGTTAGTGTCTTTATATATGGTATAGTCAGTCTCCATGATTTCTCCCAATCAATAACTGCTACCTTGACACGGTCGTCGGACTTAACACAATGACCCAAGGAACTATGGTGACAGGAACATTTGTTCCTTAGGGTTCTACTGTATTAGAAACATTTTCGGATGGTGATAAAATGAAAAGCAGTTACAATAATAGTGTAAATGGCTATACTGTCATATGAGTTTCTAGGGGAAGTCTTACTGTTTGCTGAGTGAAGTGCGACAGTTGTATGGTATTTCCCGTAGATGACTAGCAGTCCATGCTAATGCTGCCTTCCCAATGTGAAGACTGTGTTAGATAAGTTCAGCCCGAAAATGGCAGTCGCATGTTTTATGGTCTTCTGATCCCAGCAGTATTGTTTCTATAATTGTATTCAACAAAGTTGAAGTTAGATTTTAGTTTTCAGAATGGCTGTGACTAGTTTCAACCAGATTTTCGTTAACCTCTGCGGTGACACATCAATATCACTAATAAAATTTCTTTTTCGGGTATCCCAAGAAGACATCACTTTTGACAGTAAGGAGGAAAACCGTACTCAGCTAACCAATGAAGGCGTAACTTTGCACAGTGCAGAAGGCTGGAAGGTGTTAAACGCCTTCAAAACTGTCAGCACTTGGTTTCCTAAAGATCACTATAAACTTTGACATAATTGCTCTGTCTTCACATCTCTCAGCAAATGTCCGTACATCATCCTTAGTTTTGTCCAGTTCTTCGGCCCTTAATAACTAGTGAGGTTCAAAAACAGTATCGTATTCCACTGATGCAGATATATAAACTACATATCGAAGTTTTCAATGTCCTCAACTTTCGTCAAATTGGATAGCAAGCTTTATTATATTATTATTATTAGTCCCTTGGGTTCCTAGTGGAACATAGGGCTTCAGTAGCACGCCTCCAGTGACCTCTGTTCTCTGAGATCTTTTGAACCTGGTTCCACGACAGCCCAGAAGCTCTCATTTCCTCCTCGCATGACCTCCTCCATGTCACCCTCGGACGTCCAACTCGTCGCTTCCCATGGGGATTCCACTCGAGTACCTGGCCTGACGCGTGATGTCCTCAGTCGGCCTTCTCAGTGCATGGCCAATCCATCTCCACTTCTTCCTGCATATTTGTTGTGTGATAGGTTCTTGGTTGGTTCGTTCCCAGAGTTCCTTGTTGCTTATTTTTTCTGGCCATCTGATCTTCAGCAGCGAGCGTAAGCAGTTGTTGATGAATGTCTGTAGTTTATTGGAAATGCCTTTCGTGACGCGCCAAGTCTCTGAACCATACAAGAGCACTGACTTGACGTTGGTGTTGAAAATCCGTATCTTGTTCCGCATGCTGAGTGCAGAAGATCTCCACACTGGTTTCAGGCTAATGAACGCCTGTCTTGCTTTTCCGATTCTGACTTTGACGTCCTCGTCCGTCCCGCCTGTAGTTGAAACAGTGCTTCCTAGATAAGTGAAGGAGGTTACTTCCTTTAAGTTTCTCCCGTTGACGGTGATTGGAGTTTGTTGTTGTTGTTGATGGTGGTGGTGCGGTATCTTCATCACTTCTGTCTTCTCTATATTCACCTGAAGTCCCGTCTTAGCTGCCTCTTCTATCAACTTGTTAGTTTTTGCCTGCAGATCTTCAAGTTTGTGTGACATTAGGCATAAGTCATCGGCGAAATCCAAGTCTTCTAGGTTCTTTTCCGTCGTCCAGTGTATCCCCCTCTTCTCGCTGCCTACTGTTTGCTGCATGATCCAGTCCACCACAATAAGGAATATCATGGGGGATAGTAGGCAACCTTGTTTCACTCCTGTCTTCACTTCAAAGGCATCACTGAGCTTTCCATTGTGGATTACTTGGCATGTGGCATCTTCATATAGTTGTTGAATGAGGCGGATAAAGGTTTGTGGTACTCCGTAGTATTGAAGCAGTTTCCAAATTACTTCTCGGTCGACGCTGTCAAAGGCCTTCTCAAAGTCGATGAAGTTGAGGTAGAGAGCTGATTGCCATTCTATGCTCTGTTCTATGATGATACGAAGCGTTGCAATTTGGTCTGCACATGATTTGTACTTCCTGAAGCCTGCCTGTTCCGGTCGCAGTTTTGAATCCAGTGCGTCTTTAAGCCTCTCTAGGATGATGCGGCTTAATATTTTACTTTGGGTGGACAGGAGAGTGATTCCGCGCCAGTTCTTGCAAGCACTCAGGTCTCCCTTCTTCGGCAGTTTGACAAGGTAACCCTTCTTCCAATCGTCAGGTACCTTCTCTTCCTTCCACACCTTCTGCAATAGTGGTGTGAGCATGTCCGCTGTTGTCTCTGCATCTGTTCTCAGTGCTTCTGGCGGTATTCCATCTGGTCCTGCTGCTTTCCCGCATTTCAGTAGCTTTATGGCGTTCAGGACTTCCATTTTCGTTGGGGGATTTATGTTCACTTGTAATTCAGCGGCTGCAGGTGGTATTTCTGGACGAAGTGCAGGTGGTGGTGGTGGTCGATTCAAAAGCTTCTTGAAGTGGTCGGCCCATCGTTTCCTCTGTTTCTCTTCTTTTGTAATTAAATTTCCTTCTTCATCTTTTATTGGTTTCATCTGTGTTGGTCTCTTCCCTGATAGCAACCTGGTTATTTGATACAATGTCGTCAGGTCTCTCTTACCTGCAGCCTGTTCTGCTTCACTTGCCAGTGTGTCGTAGAAGTGTCGTTTGTCTTTCCGTGCACTCTTCTTCACTTCTTTGTCCAGTTAGTGTTTTATACATTGTGCTCAGTTCCTCTTGTCGTTGAGCATCCTTGCACTGGTTTATCTTCTGCTTCACCATCCTCCTCTCCTCTATCAGCTTCCAGGTATCCGTCGAGATCCATTCCTTATCTTCTTTCTTCTTCCTTCCTAATACTGTTGTGCAGGTTTCTTTCCACATAGCTTTCAAAGACTTCCAGTGTTCTTCCACACAGGTTTCTTCAGGGATGTTGCTCGATATCTCCCATTTTGTCTTGATGGCTGGCTGCCTTGAAGATCTCCTTTGTAGTTTCATCCTTCAGTTTCCGAGTGTTGTACTTGAATTGAGGTCTATCACCAGTTTCCTTAAAGGCTTTCAACTTGATTTGGAAGGTTCCTTGCACAAGATAGTGGTCTGAACCAACATTTGCTCCTCTTCTTGACCTTGTGTCGAGTAGACTGCGTCTCCATTTTCTTGAGATTGAGATAAAGTCGATTTGATTTTTAGTGTGTGCGTGGTGTCTGGTGAAATCCATGTCGCTTTGTGGATATCTTTGTGCCTGAACACACTGCCTCCAATCACCAAATCTTTGAATGCATAGAATTCTGCGAACAACTGACGTCTTGTCCAGTGTTGATTGAAGTTGTCTGTAGAAATCCTCCTTTTTCTCTTGCTCTGCATTATTTGTAGGTGCATAGCATTGTATGATTGTGACCTTCCTTGCTTTTGAGTTGAACCAATATTGCTGTCATGATCGTGATGCCGAAAGAGATTGGTTCCCACTGCATGAGAGCCTTCGATGCTCTTGAGGACATCATGATAGCTACTCCCTCAGTGTGCTCGTGGTTGGCGTCTGGGTGACACTATCGGAGTAGATTATTGATTCTCCAGTTGACAGTTTGGAGAGTCCACTCCCATTCCATCTGCTTTCGCAAATTCCAAGCACTTCGATGTGATACCTTCTCATCTCCTTTGCAATCTGGGCTGCCTTACTGGGTTCAAACATCGTACGGACATTCCATGTCCCCACGTTTACTTTCGCTTTCATCGAGGGAGAGAAGATACATCGGCCAATTGGCTTCCCAAAGGCTTTCACCAACTGGCGTCATTTCGCCTCTCCGATTCCAGCGGGGAATAAGTTTGTTTTTATTTTTTATATTTTGTTTGTGCTTTGAAGTTTCTTTAGCGGTTGAAGTTGTTTTCTGGGGTAGGGTTGCTAGCTCTATGCCCAACCTTCCCTCTTTACCCGGGCTTAGGACCGGCTAGTAACTAGTAAACTAGTTAACCAGGCGAGGTTGGATAGCAAGCTTTGCTAACCAAAATTTAGTAATCTCAGGCCATAGACGTGTTCTGTGTTTAAGACACTCATACAGGATACCGGTATGACTACTCGCTTAACGTCATCACACCAATATAGAAATTCTATAAAATTTGCTCCTCGAGTTTCTGGATATTCAGTGGCTAGCTGTCGTGGGATCTTTACTGTAGGTATTACTTCAAGTCCTAAGGTAGAAAATGCACTGCTTGACTGGGTCCAATTGGCAAGCGTACACGTCCTATGTTGTAACTAAGTAGTACAGTTAATGCATATAAAGAATTGTGATCCCCACTTACCTACCCACTGACTGCAGTTCGAACAAATTGACTCAAAAGGTTCACCGAAAATTGCCTGGTGTCCCAGTAAAAACCGGTTATTCAGATATCGTTAAATAGCTGAATAATAATAGGGTAGAAAGGCAAGGTTGGGCTGCTAACTAGGGTTCGAAGGCTGCAGGTGTGCCTTCGCGCGACTAGTAGCACATGTCTTCCGTATTGAAAGGACAAGTAGAATATTTGAAGTAGCTGACCCCTTATATAATACATTCATCCTTCTCTTCTGTCCTCTGTTACCAATAACACGAAAAGTAAGTTCGTTTCAAAACTGCCAACCTCCTACTTAGAGCTTAAAATTTAGATATCGTGGCCTTAGCAAGTGGTTTCGATGCACAAGAAAGTAGCCTATGCCCAGCAGAAAAGCACTCAATCTCCACTTTCGAAATTTCAACCAAATATACGCATACCGGTGATCGCCTGCTACAACTGTGCTATGTTGACCACCCATTTCTGATCGGCACGAACTTCAGATATAAAGAGAGATGTTGTCTGAAATGGCGTCCACCGACCTCAAACTAACCATTTTGCTACGAATTACGACTGGAGAGGGTCAGTGGGTGATTGTTGCTCCTTCTGGAGCACGTGTTAAGAGAGTGGTTCGAGCACCACTATATGTGTGCACCTGAATGGAAGTAGAAAGCTACAGCTGTAAGATCGTCCTGACTTCAGCTCGATGATGAGGATGCTAAGACCACCTCCACTGATGAAGTGACTAGACAGCTATCCAAACAGAACGACGTCACTCATACGGAAGAAGCCTTATATCATCTCCATCCTGTTGTGAGCGCATCGCTAGAGACTCGGAAAGTGGTTAGATAGTGTCGGGGGATTTCAGCAGCTTCTTCTGAATTAATGGAAACAGATGATTACATTCTTGTTGGCCCCAAGCAGGATGAGAAGCGAAAGAAGCACAAATATAGACTGATAAAAAACCTACACGGCAACTGTGAGCAGGGGTGGGTAACGAAGACTAAAAGCGTGTGAAGAACTATGGCAATAAGTAACAGTTGACGAATGGGATGCTAGGTGGAGTAGTGAGGAATATTTCAACCGGGTTGTAGCTAACCTTCAATTGCTCCTGTTCAGTCGAATCCTAATTAAAACACTGAGATAAGTCCTCCAACTCTTGCAAATGTTGCGACGGCTCTAACGAACCTGAAAAAGATAAACGGTGGCAGGCTCACATGGTTTAGTACTAAAGACATTTAAGGATGATACTCGGGAAGTGTTAGTTAGAAGAACTGAAATGTTGGTTAGCACATGGGAGTTAAATATGATAGCCTCCAACTAGTCTCAACGGTTGTAGACTTCTTGCTACCTGCAACTACAGTGAGCTGAAACAGCTTTCTACTAGTGTCAGATGTACCAACTGCTTCCACCTCACTTGCTGGCTCTGATCAACAAGCTTCGCAATGCTTTCATACGTGCTGTATGCTTTGTCGCATGGGGAACTTACATGTACTGTTTTACTCGCTATCCTCTCTGACTGTAAATACGTGCTGAACGATCCTTTTCGTGTTCAGCTTCTGAAGTTCTGTTTCCTTTTTTCCACCCTTTTCACATTCCCGTTACTTCTACATCGAAACATTGCTTCCCAACTTGTATTTCAGTACTAACGTAAATATTTATTCAGACAAACAGATATCAAATTACGAGCTCGGACAGAAGTGCGTCGATTCAAGTTGCACACATCACAGTAAGGTTAAAAGGATAAATAGGAGGAGAAGGCAGATGTACCTAAGGTTATGAACATTGATACATCAATAGCGAAATTAAACAGGTATGATGACAACGCGCATCCCTGGAGAACCCCACTGCTTGTCATCGGATGAGATCCTCATAAAGCCTTACATGGCTGCATCAGTTGCAGTAAAGTTTTGATCATCACAAAATGCCTGTTGAGTATTTTCTTTGCAGTCAGATACTGCCACAACACCTCTCAGTCAATAGAGTCCAATGCCTCCTTCAAGACTACGAATATGGCAAATGCTAACCACTGGTAAGGAAGCCTAGTTCCCATAACCGGACGATGAACAAAGGTCTGATCGATGCACCCTCGTTTAGGTCTGAAACCTACGAGGATTTCTCGACTTTGCTGTTCTTAAGCCTCAGTGGCATTGGATAACTGTCGAGCTTAGAAACGTGGACACGATTTTAGTGAAACCCATTCACCTGTAGTACTTTCCAGTTGGCCACACTGGATAACTTAGTTCTGTGAGCTACCTAAAAGTCAAGCCATTGACTTTGTATGACTGTAGAGCCCACAGAACATCTACTTGAAGCTAGTCACATATGTCTTTCTCAAGGGTTTTGGATTAAGATTATAGTTTGATATCGCCGGACAAAAATACCCATACTGACGGTACCAGAATACCTACTGCATATCAGAGAAACGTGCTATTTTCCACGCCAAGCTAGTCAAACCTCTCTTCCCATTGAGAGGGCAGCATGGATCTTGACTGCTTGTCATTGTCGGAAACATCTCATTGCTAGAAAAGCCCTATTCAGTTTTCTTTGTGACTTCACCGTCGAAAGTAAAACATTAACGTAACCGATAAGTGCTTTTCGTCCTACCTGCCAGAAGGTTGCAGCCATCACCATACGTCAGGTTTTCAAATGCAAGTGCATTTGTGAGCATCATATTTGTTGGCCTGTAGTTGGTATTCGATTTCCTCAGCTAGATCTTATCTTGGTTTCTTTTGTTCCAGGTGGTGCGGGATAAGTTTCTCAAGCTCCTAGAAATTTTAAACTCAAACATGCTTCTTCGTGTTACGGCTTGAGTTGAATTGTACGTTTCGCCTAGCATCCATTAGCAATTCTCGCTTTATTTTTATCAGGCTTTGCTATAAATGTGTTCATGGTAGCCTCCCTGTTTTCATTTAACTTCATACGGATTGATCTTGTCTCAGGAGACTTCTTTTTAAAAATTAGAGTACTCATATAATACAGTTCCTTTAGATGCAGACAAGAGATGGTCTTTTAAACCTCTCGAGTGACACTTCTATAAGGTCTGGGATGCGTTTCTCATGACCCACATGCAAATCGGTACCTCAGGACTGACGTTATTTGGTGCCCGGTGTAACACTAGGGAGAAATGGAGGTGGTTGGGTTCACTTCTGTATGGGTCAGTGAGTGACCAACGAAATTAATGTACGCATACCAAAAACTCGACTGCCTTTTACCAACCCTTACCATCTCTAGCGCTGTCGTGATATCTGCTCACCTATTCAGGGTCTAGTGTAGTGCCCTACCTTTCGCTTTCCCCTACCATGTGGCTGTGGAAGATCGCCGTTAAAGATGGAGGACATGAGTAGGCCTCAGGTGTTCGACCACTCTAGTATTTGTAACAATGGCCTGTCGGAGTGCCACCCGGTCAGTGTCTTAGGAGTCAAGGGTAGAGTTTAGGTGACAGAGGTAAGTTGTCTGGTGACTTTGCTAGTCTCTATCGTTTCAGATGACTGGGACATGTGTCACGAATGCTTACTCAGTATCTATCACGGCAAACCCTGTTATGTGGTAAAGGATTATGCAAGAAATAGCAAAAAGCAATGGGATAATGAAAAAGTATTAGGTCTTGAGGTCTTTAACTCCTGTTGTGAAACGTGTAGAAAGGATTCGGTTTCCTGGTTGGATTCCAAAAGATAACGGATGTCATATGTTGAAGATTCAAGAGGTATTTTACAGAATCAGTGACAGTTATGTAGATGCGTTCGTACCCGATCTTTATCTGAATACTGTTAATCTTGTTGTCATGTATTTAGCGTTTCCTTCATCTGCTCATACTATACTATATGTTATTTTCTTACGACTAATCATGGTTTTGTTCGTATGAAAGTTGTAGCAATTTAGACCGGTGCGCAGTAACACTAGATGTATATTTATCATCTATGTCGTTAGTTTCTCCGCACGGATTTGCAAACACATTCCCGAAAGTACTCTATCAGATAAGCGTCCGTACATAACTGTACCTGACAGAGTTGTTAATGAACATAATAATATTTAACTGCATAGCCTCTGGAGCAAGACTGAAAGCTCTTATAAAAACTAATCTTTCAAATCTTTTGAAATGTGATGAGTAAATTATTAACTATGACTGTAAATCTGGTGTATGTGCGACGATTCTGTCGAGTTCAGTGCACTTTAATCAGGTTAGATTAGGAAAATCACACCCAACAGTACGACTTAAAAACAGTTTGTGATGATGCGATTTGAAGTTATTATTATTATTACTTAGCTTTCACGTATATCCTATGAAGTGAATATATTTCTTTTCCAATATTGGAAAAAGCGTGCGAGATATTTATCTGCAGGATCGTTGGATGATTAATTCTTTAGTTACTTTGAATGATTGATGTATAAAGATTCTTATTATCATGTATTCATTTTACATGAGGATGTCACCGAGTTTTAAGGGGTTTAGAATACCTATTTAGAAAGAAACTTTGGTGTACATTATGCTTCTCCGAAGAGAAATATGTATCTGTGTATCAAAAACTTTACTCCAGTTTAATTGTAGGCAGAGAGGCAAAAATATTCATCTATATCTTTACTCACATCAGTGATTACCTATTTAACGCTGTCATTGTGATTAGTCAATTTGTGATTTAAATGAGGAATATATAGTTAGTGACTTAAAAAATCATGATATTGGTTGAGGCCTCGGCTGGTCCATAAATTATCACACATATTATAGGTCCAATCATTTGGTTTTCTTCCCGAATTTGAATAGCACGATAATAAAAATTTGCAGCATTCATTTTATTTCGCTGTATTCTCAGTTGCTTACAGGTTATTAGTGGCGAATGAAACGAATAAAGATTGAAAGAGAGTGGGAAAGCTGAAAGTTGAAGGTTTTACTGGAACGGTTGATTATTATGGGCTTTTTACGAAGTAAGGGTGGAGATTTTAGAGTCAGTTATCAGACACAAATGTTAGCAAAGTAAGCAAGACAATCATGATCATAAAAATAGATTAGGACTAAGATGAATTTAATCAATCAATTAATCAATCAATCATTATCAACATAGGACCAGGCATTACTGCGTAACTGTCCGAGTTACCACACCTCACGTCAGTTCATCAAGTAGAAAGGTAGTGAGGTGAATGATGAAGATAAGTGAATGCAGTCAAAAGAAATATAAAGTACGAGAAGAAAGGAAAGAGGAGTGACAAAATGGTAAGATTCGGTATAGTGTTATTAAGATGAGGATAATGTGTGAATACATCTGCGCCACTGACATCGGTTCTGAGCCATATCACCTAAGGTCTCCAACCACTGGTTCCTCTTGTCCCGTGGACCCCAACCACCTAGTCTGCATCGTCCTACATGGCTTAAACCAACAGTCAGAGACTTCATACATTAGTGCCATGTTTTAGTCTGGCCACCTCGGGCCTTTTTCCAGCCTGGACCCACCTCAGCCAACATTGTGTGACGAGGCAATCGGTGACTAGGCATACGTAGTACGTGTCCCAACCATCTCAGTCGATGAAGGTTCATAACCTTGTCAACTGACTTACCTCTTCTCCCTAAAACTCTACACCTAACTTGTGCGTTATTCACGTGGTGACACCACGGAATACGTCTTATACTACGAAGGCAACGGTGGTCAAAAAACACCTGGGCCAGCCTTCTCTTGTCTTCCACCTTGAATGGCCATGTTTCACAGCCATACAGTAGAACAGAGCGGACTGCTGTGCAGTACACGCGACCCTTAATAGACAAACGAATATCACGGCGGCGCCATAGGTGGGGGCAAATTGGCAAAAGCCAATCGAGCCTTTTGTATCCGTGCAGAGATTTCATCGGCCACTGAGCTAGCCACTAGGGTTGATCCTACTTCCCAGGTAAGTGAAGTGGTCAACACACTCAACCACTTCACTCTCTATTGTTAACCGCGGTACCGCTGAAGACCAGTCCTGGAGCAAAAATTTGCATTTGGGTGGTGAAAATCGCATCCCAAACATTCTCAAATTCCCACTCAAAGTGTTCAGAAGACTCTGCATCTTGTCAGCGTCTTCACCTAACAGGACTATGTCATCTGCATATTCTAGATCTAAAGAAAATTCACCTGTGATTCGGTCAACGTTTTTGTAATTAGGTGACGAGAGGGAAACCTCCATAAGAATATCTATGATAAAATTAAATAAGAATGGGGATAGTGGGCATCCTTGACGGACACCACTTGATGAGTATAGCTCCCTGGACAACTCACCATAGGCTCTAACATGCCCACAAGTGTTCGAGTAGAGAGCTTTCAATAAGGTGATGTACTTACTAGGCACGCCTTTCAGTGACAGACACTGCCATAAGACTTCTCGATCAACGGAGTCAAATGCCGCCTTCAGGTCGAGAAATACAGCTATTGTCGGGCGTCTGTAAGCATGCCTATGTTCCAGGACCTGGCGCAGTGTGAATATTTGGTCGATACATCCACGGCCAGGTCTAAAGCCTGCCTGGTTTTCTCGGGCTTGCTGTTCCCGAGCTCCACTCAGGCGTCGGAGAATTATAGAACTTAGGATCTTAGACACTATGTTTGTCAGGCTGATTCCTCTGTGGTTATCACAAGAGGACTTCTCGCCTTTCTTGAAGACTGGGATGATGAGTGACTTAGACCAGTCGGAGGGGATCGTATTTGATTCCCATATACTGGCTAACACTTCCGTTAGCCTGACTAAGAGAACTCTACCACCATTCTTGTATACCTCAGCAGGTAGTCCGTCTGGTCCTGCTGCCCTTCCCCGTTTCAGGCTACCTACCGCTTTCTCAACTTCTTCTAGTGTTGGGGGACCTGTCTCTATGTCCCATTCAGGGTCCGACTGGATAGCGGGCAGCGCAATGGTGGCTGGAGGCCAGTTAAACTGTTCCTCAAAGTGTTCTGCCCATCGTCCCAGTCGCCTTCCCTGCGAGTGAATCGCAGATCCGTCCTTCTCCGCTATAACCTCACTAACTGTTGTTGACCATTTCCCCCCAGTCTCCTTAATAAGTCTAAATAACTGTCTACTGTTACCGATCGCCGCTGCCTTTTCCATCTCTTTAGCCTTTGCTGCCCACCACTGTTCACGATCGTTGCGCAGACTTTTCGTCAGTTTATTTTTAAGTTGCGCTCGCTCTTCATTGTACTCAGAGCCTGCAGGGATGCATTCACGTGCATCCATTAGTTTGGAAGAAGCTGCTGATATCCACTGGCTCTTTTTAGCCATTATCTTGGAGTCGGCTACAGTCTCCAGTGCTGCTTTTACAGTAGACTGAAGATGGCACCAAGCTTCTTCTGGATGAGTGACAGTCTTTTGTTCCGATAACTGCCTAGCCAACTTCTCACTGAACACGGCTTTGGTGTTTTCGTTGTCCAGCAGAACTCGTAGTGGCCAAATTTTTTCTACGTCCATTGAGACGCAGGCATATACGTGCTCGGACCAACGCATGATCGCTGTCCAAACACGTACTCCAGAAGGAGCGGCAGTCTTCCACCGATCCTCTCCAGCGATGACTAATAGCAATGTGGTCTATCTGTGTCCATCGCTGAGTCGAGCTCGGTGGACGCCAGGTCAGACAGTGCCTTTCTTTATGTCTGAAATTGGTGCTGGCTAAAAATAGGCGGTTATCTGAGCATAGTTGTAATAGGCGATCACCGTTATCTGTACGTTCAGCTGGGATTCCGAAAGTGCCACCTAAGTGCCTTTCTGCCTCACTCAGTCTACCCACCTGTGCGTTGAGGTCACCTGCAGTCTACGGTAGAACTCATCCTTCACTTCATCCGAACTACAGTCAATGGGTACGTAAGCAGAGATTACAAAGAGACAACAGCGAGTTTCACTAGTCCTTTTAGTTCTCACTGTGCCGTTCAGTCGGGTAGCGCAGAGGCGACTATCAACTGAGGTCCGGTCTATTAGTGAGTTTTCTGCCCTAGTGCTTAGTGCTGTGCCTACACCTGCAAGACCACAAGAGCTAGCTATCGAATCTCTAGAAACTCGGAGGGTGAATTTCACGGATTCACCAGATTGGCCAGGAGAGGTCAGGTGAATAACCACACTTGGGCCCTGTATGCGTGTCTCACAAACACAGCACACATCCATGGCTCGAGTTGCTAAAGTCTTTGCTAACGAAGCCTGTTGACCGATTTGACGGAGGGTGCGGACATTGAAGGCTTCAATATGTAATTTGAAGCGTGGTTTAAGGAGACCAGGGAAGCTGTTCTGTGAACTCAGATCGTTGTCGAAGGCTGCAGAGGTAGGAGAAATTGAAGATGATGCAGCATCGTTAATTGAGAGACATGATTGAAGATTAGGAGGTAATGATGGTGGTGGTGGATAGCAGTCTGAGGAAACTTGAGTGCTGATCGAGTTGTGAGGGCGGTTGACACTTCCCGGTTACCCACACCGTGAAAGGCTATTTCTTCTTAAGGTACCTGAAAGAGATTTGGGTGACCGCAGAGCCCTGTGGACATCTACTTGAGGCCTGTCATACGAAGCCTTTTGTGTATGATTATTTTGAACTTTTGTATTTTTGGGGCCGGATGGTCGAAAAGAAACGACAAGTGAACCAACACTGCCGGCCTGGCGGACCGTGGGGCATGGTGGAGTGTGTTATTTTTGGGGCCGACCTTTTCTAACCCCCCCTTCCACTGAGAAGGCAGCATCAGCATGGCACTGCTGGTCATCCAAGGGAAGCACCTTACTGCTGTCACACCCCATCGAGCTAGCAGCAGTACGACTTCGCCCTCAGACCCCCATCAAAGTGTAGCTATTTACACTATAACGGTAACTGCTTTTCGTCGAACCACTATCCAACAGACCTTTCTGGTATGGTAGGACCTCGAGAGAACAAGCGTTCCACCAGCATAGCTTGTTGGGTCATTGTGATATGCAAGCCCGATGACCACGTCAAGGTTGTAGCTATCGGTCGTGAGATGAATTTAAACAAGGCAAGAAAGACTAATTTTGTAGAACAAAGTGAATTTGAGTGAAAGATCAGCGGGATATAATCACTAATAAGACAAAAAATAAAATAAGCGGGAACAGAAGACAAAAGTCTAAGCTTCTCACCAGTGTTAAAGACAAAGATCAGTTTTCAACCTTTTGACTGAAATAGCTTCTCCCTGCGAACTGAAGCGGAGTAGAGCTAAACTTTTTATTGATGATTTTAAAAGCATTTTCGCTGTCAACATCATATCCCATCGTAAGCAAATAATTGGCGATTGAGCTAAATCGTGTGAATCTTTTGTAACCAGTCACTGTTGAGTTGGTATGCTCATCTAAATTAAATGAAAATATTTCTGCACAGAATTTTGGCTAATCAGAGAATTGTACAAAAGATTACTTTGTGACTCACTGGGTCTTCCAAGACTTATTGACTAGAAATACTACGCCGTTATTAATCTACATGATGTTGCATCGTAGTCCATTATATTCGATTTTCATCTGAAAGCCACAAACCTAGGGCAAACTAGCACAAGACTTAGATTTATAACTGCATACTATCTCCAAGCATTCAATAATAAATGATTAGCTTTTTCTCATATATATATCACCTTTTATTTCATTTACTAATGAAATTAGGGGATAAACTCATAATAATGTGTTCCATTCAAAAAATTTGAATACGTTTCAGGCTAAGGATCATGATGCTGAAAACGAGCCTATGCCTACCTCTCTGTCTTTGGGTACAGATAGAAAGGATAGTGAATACATGTCTGGTGTACTGAATTTGGATGCACTGACTTCAAAAATTAAACAGGTAAATACACTAAGTTACATACTTTTATGATTTTATGGTTCGGTATATAACTTCTCATAATGCTTAAGTTTATTGAATTGATAGTTTTTGATAAATTATTGGTTCCCACACGTTGTGCGGTTTATTCTTTTCTGAAACATTGAGCACTAAACATACATTTTTCTGGTTTCATCACTCGTCGGTATAGTACATCCATAAACCCTATAGAGATGGGACCCAGAACTATCAGGCTTCATCAAGAATACTGCAGTCTGAGTTATACACTTATGTGTTATTCAAATGAGTTACTATTAGCATTTGAAAACTTCACTGTGAGACCTAACGATTCGCCGTTCTCACTGCAAAGTTTGGTGCCCCTGGGCCTAATCCCTAATGGGGTCGTTGATGTGCACTTTAGAAGAGTCCCAAACTACGACGAAGCAACTTTCAGATGGTCTCATTTAGGTCTTCGTGACTCTGTCTGACATCAGTCCATAATGAAAACTACTTTGAAGACTTTTATAGTTCTTTTGTACTGTATTGTCGTGAGCATCTAGCATGAATCGTCACTTTAGCACTCATCAGCAAGTTATGATACACCAAGTTCGTTCTGAGACTTGTATCTACTTTTTGTGGCAGTGCATCCAGAGAAGTAATTACAGGATTTGGGGTTGGAGAATGGCAATTCTGGAGTTCTAGATAAAGCATATGAATTATTCTCTGGATAGTAACCATTTTCAAGCTTTGGTTGCTTTTATGTTACTCTGTTGACTAGTAGCACCATATGTGATGTGTTAAATAGTTTCGCATCATTGATTTCTTGTGGTTATTGCTTCAGTCTGCTGAATAGTCAGATAGAACAGGATATTATAGTGTAAGCAGATGTTCATATTTTATAAAGCATCATTTCTTTTCTTGCGTATTGAATATTGCCTACGAAAAAACAACAGCGAGTAGTGCGTACTAGTAACATACTAGTCTGTTTTATAAGTAAATTCCGATAGGCAGTCAAGATCAAAAGATTAGTATTGTTTACTTTCTGGCAACCAGTTCTGTAATTATAAAACCCAGTATTTTATTTTACTGCTCAGTTATTATCATCATCCTGTCTTCTTATTTCTTAGGGATTAGGACATGAGCTATCTGATATGGAGATTTTGAAACTAATATCAAATGGGCAACTTAAAACTCGTGAATTAGAATCAGTTGTACGTAATCCATCACGAGCTGTTGAACTTCGACGCTTAGACTTGTCAACATTTCTTAATAATTCACACATAATTGAGCGCATTCCGTATAAGGATTATGATTATCGTTTGGTATATGGTCAATGCTGCGAAGAGGTGAGTCATAGTAATCCTCATTTTATATTGTTGAATAATTTTCAGACTTGAACATCGCAATCGGTGTTAGCTAATAGAACCAGCTATTATTATTATTATTATTATTATTATTATTATTATTATTATTATTATTATTATTATTATTATTATTTGTCTCTTGGGTTCCTAGTGGAACATGGAGCTTCAGTAGCACGCCTCCATTTCACTCTCTTCTCTGTAGTCTCTTGAACCTGGCTCCACGACTGACCACAAGTTTTCATTTCTTCCTCACACAAGCTCCTCCATGTCACCCTCGTCTCAGACGCCCAACTCGTCGTTTCCCCTTTAGATTTCACTCGAGGGCCTGGTCCGACGCGAGATGTCACCGAATGGTCTTCTTAGTGTATGTCCAATCCATCTCCACTTTCCTCCGCATATTTGTTGGGCTATGGGTTCTTGGTTGGTTCGGTGTCGGCCAGTCAGAGTTTCTTGTTGCTTATTCTTCTTATTCTAGCCATCTGATCTCCATCTTCAGTATTGAGTGAGAGTAGGCGGCAACTGTTGATGAATGTCTGTAGTTTGTTGGAAGTGCTTTTCGTGACTCGCCAAGTTTCCGAACCATATAAGAGCACTGACCTGACTAATATTAGTGTTGTAAATCCCAATCTTGTTCTTTATGCTGAGTGCAGTGCAGTAGATCTCCACACTGATTATTTCAGATTCATGAGGACCTGTCTTGCTTTCTGATCCTGGCTTTGACATTCTCATCTGTGCCGCCGCCGCCTGTAGTTGAAACGATGCTGCCTAGGTAGGTGTGTGTGAAAGAGACTACTTCCTTTAGGTTTCTCCCATTCACGGTGATTGGTGCCTCTTGTTGTTGATGCTGTTGTTGGTTGGGTATCTTCATCACTTCCGTCTTCTCTACATTCACTTGAAGTCCCGTTTTCGCTGCCCTGCCTCTTCTGTCAACTTGTTGGTTTTCTCCTGTAGATCTTTGAGTTTGTGCTACAAGACATTAGACATAAATCATCGTCATCGGCAAAATCCGAATTTCCTGGGGTCTTTTCATCGGTCCAGCCAGCGCATGCTCATCTTCTCGCTCCTCATGATTTGCTTCACGATCCAGTCCAGTCGACCACAATCAGGAAGATCATGGGTGATGGTAGGCGGCAGCCTTGTCTTACTTCTGTCTTAACTTCAAAGGGGTCACTGAGCTTTCCATTGTGAATCACTCGACATGTAGCACCATACAGCATATATCTGTTGAATGAGGTTGATAGAGATTTGTGGCAACTGCCTGACAAATTACTGACAAAGTAACTTGGATAGGAGCTTTATAGGTAAAAAGATTTTATTGATCTCATTAGGCAAAACAATTGAGTTCACCGAAACTCTTGCAATGATTGCGAGGTCGAATAAGTGAGTCAAAGTAGTTGGGCAGGACCGATAAGACTGTCCTAGCACAAAAACTTAACTAAACCAAGAGTAGTAGATCCTAATAAGACAAAGAATTAGAGGAAAAACTCGGTTATAGCTACGCATGCAGTTACACACAACCATACAACAATGAGGGATACAGTAAGTATTAAAAAACAACTTCAGATGGATGAAAAAATAAATTGAGGATGGAATCTCTGCTAATCAAATCAACACCAGATAGTTTCAACCGAAGTGACTCAGCACCTGTTCCAGATATGTAGAAAATCCCATTACACGATATCAAAAAAGAGAATCAGAACTATATAAACTTAGTCTCGAGGTTGTGGGATTTTTTGATATGAATATGGATAATGATCTGCGAAACACAGTCCGGTAAATAATAATTTAATAAACAGACTAAAAGGGAATTGAAGTCAGGCGCATTCAGTAGATATCTAGTGTCTTTAATTTTATTGGCTTACTCATCTAGAAATGAATACATGTTGTTCAATTCCTATCGGTTACAACTATTTGAAACATCGTGTATAAATATACACTAAGTGATTGATGTTTCCTTCCACTTAATTTGATTATTGGTGCAGTGAAATGCTCAAAGCCCTATATGAACAGCTACTACTGAACGTTTTGTAAATTTTTCTGAACGCATCTTCTCCAGAGATTCGATTTATAGTTTATCTTTTATTTTCACTTTGAATTTTCAGTGACTAATAATTTTCATCCACATAACATGATAGTCATACAGACAAATGAGAAAAATATGTACAGAAAATACTGCAAGATGATTTACGTTGCTGAATATCACATGGAAGTCACTACATTGTGCTTTCTGCACAGCATGCTGTGAAACATCACGTGACAAATCGATTCAGTTCACAATTCACATGCTTCTTTTCCACGAACTGAAGTGAGACGCTTTTTTAGTTCACTGTTTACGCTAGACCAGCACCATTCTAGAAGTCTTCATTTGACCAGTTATAAAAATTGAATATCTTTACATCTAATATAGTCAGCCCTCATATACTTGTCAAATGAAAAACTGCTTCACAAAAGATCTTTTACTCATACAGTTAATACAGTGTAAGTATACAAACTTAACGACAACAAAGTGTTTGCATCAACAGAAGTCACATGCATGTTATAGAACGTAATACAACTGAACTGTATGTGTAAAATTCATAAGTACGTGATAAAAAAGAAATGAAGTATATACAGACGGATAACTACATAGTTTTCACTGATTTTTAGGTAACGTTACCAAACATTCTGGTGCGTGAAAACTAATTTACAAATGTATAATGTTCAGTGCATTATACTGACTTATTAACCTATGTAGTGCTATTTACATCCTTACATGATAAGTCGGAAATTTTATGACCGGAAAAAACGAAAACGGTATCATGAGATTAATATCAGAGGAAATGAGTACTTGACATAAGAGAAGAAACTATGACCAACTAAAATAAATGTACCTTAATCTGCTACAGATGTCTATATAATAATAGGGTATGAATCACACTTATTGTCTGAAGGCTTATGATGCTACCGTGGCCGAAGTAGGTGCAATTGAGTTTGAACCCAATACCCGTGGTTGTACGTTAAATGCTTAAGTTGATAGACCATGTCTCCATAGATACAACAGAAAATGAAGTTATTCTTCGATAAATTCATTTGAAGGACTGAACTGACAATTCAACTGCCATCGGAAGTCCACTGGTCATCTACGTTATAGACGGTTAAAGTGGGTGTTGAGTACACGGTCAGGAGCATGATTCCTCGCCAGTTCTTGCAAGCACTCACTTAGGTGTCTCCCTTCTTCTGGAGTTTGACAAGATAGTCCTTCTTCCAATCAGTCTGCAGGTATCTTTCCTTTCTTCATTGCAAACTTTCTGCATTAGTGGTGCGAGCATGTCTGCTGTCGTCTCTGCGCCTGTTTTCAGTGCTTCTGGCAGAATTCCATCTCGTCCTTCTACTTTGCTGGTTTTCAGCAGTTTTATGCCATTCAGGACTTCACTTCTGCTTTTCGTCGGAGGGCCTGTCTTCACTGGTAGTTCTGCCGTTGCTGGTGGTATTTCTGGACGAGTTGCAGGTGGTGGTGGTCGACTCAAGAGCTGTTTGAAGTGGTAAGCCTATCGTTCCCTCTGTTTCTCCTCTTTAGTAGCTAGCTGTACTTCACTACCTTTCATTGGTTTCGTCTGCGTTGATCTCTTCCCTCCCTGGTTATTTGATATAATGTTGTCATGTCTCTGTCTCTCCTACCTGCAGCCTGTTCTGCTTCACTTGCAAGTGTGTCGTAGAAGTGTCTTTTGTCTTTCCGTGCACTCTTCTTCGCTTCTTTGTCCAGTGTAGTGTTTTGTAGGTTGTGTTCAATTCCTCTTTTCGTTGTTCATCCCCGCACTGCACTGCAATACAATGCAATGCAATGCACTGGTTCATCTTCTGCTTCACCATCTTCCTCTCCCCCCTCTATCAGCTTCCATTTGTCCATGGAGAC
>OX104134.1:7852453-7891764 GCA_944470555.2 Heterobilharzia americana | reverse complement strand
CAAAACTCCACACTTTCATCGCATTTGCTTAGAAGCAGATAAATATATCGAACTAGGTTAGTGCATAACCTGCGTTTTATACATTCCTGTACAAAGCTATGGTCATACTCTGATCATGTATAAAGTGGAATGATGCCAATATTTCTTACAATAACCTACTCTATTGCGACAATGTCAACAATCTCCATGAAATTTAGAACTCACTTTTAAATTATTGTTTAAAAATGTTACGAAGACATGATATCACACAAAACAAGACAGTGAAAATTTAAGAATAAGTATTATGACCACAGACAAACAGGTGAACCATGCTTGCTATTAAAATATTTTCTATGGAGACTGTTGAATACTAACCGTCAACCACAATGCTATGATTGAAGTCCGGAACTTTGGAGGTCAGTGTGTAAGTCCGAGAAGCAATAAATCCAGCTGAAATAACATAAAACAGACTGCAGCATCTATGTTTGCGTCTAGCTTTTTACCTTTAACTAAACTAAATACTAAATAACTTACTATCCGACGTCATACTAATACGTCGTGAAAGATTGCATAAGATGGTGCGGAAAATCTAACTCGTTTAACTATGTTGACGTTTTTCAGCGACTAATGGATTAACTGTTGGCTGTTGGGCACAAATAAGGAATTTAGTCACCAATGCAAACAAATGCTTAACTTTCTGTACCCAAATATATTACAGCACAACGAATGTAAACAAGAGATATTAGTCGCTGAAATAGCATAAATAAAATGTCGATGGTTATATACTAGAATTACTACTCTCCTACTGAATATACTCTACTACTGTTTAGCTTACTATCAGCATAAATATATAAACACAAGAGAATCTACTTACTAAACGGTAACCAAAATATGTCATCTAGAATGTGGTTTGCAGTCATCCGCTAGTGATACAGCAATCAGTTTTCTTTTTTTGATGCTATAGCTTGTGAATCATTGTCGGTGATTTAATCAAAATGATGAGCCACTAGTGGCAAATGGGCTGCCGTGCGGATGTCTCGATATTGCCCATATTTTCAATTTTGATATTAATGATGGTTAGTGGCTAGCAGCATAATCCAGGAAGAGCCATTCGTCTTATTTGAGACTAGTTCACTGGATTTACCAGCTTCGCAGTGAGTGATATGTCCACCCAACCCAGAATTAATCGCTTCAAGCTTAAGAATGGAGACTCATCACCTACAATTAAAAAAACTGCACTGTTTTTGTCACATATGAGGTGACTTTCAGAACTCATTAGCCTATCGGATAAGCTTTTAGCGCTTGAAGCGACTGGTTCTACGTTCTCGTCCTAACGGGAACAACACCAGTCTCTGGGAGGCAGATACATAGGGTTGACTAGTCTCAAATAGGACGAGATGCACGTACTGAACTCCAATGCTAGCGCCTATCTGTCACCACTTCCTTTTTTAGAAGTTCTTCGACATGATTGTATGATATCCACTATTAGAACGCCTGTTGTTCAAGTAATCGGAATTAAATATATCTACATTATAGGTTCATTGCTGACTTCACACAAGGATGATATTTAAAGCTCTCTTAACAAATTTCACCTTTAGAATGTAAACCTCGAACAGTATTCCTGAAGTGTAAGCTGTGATTACTTATTGACTCTGTTTTAGAGTTTGCTTTGGATCAGGTTAGCTCATAGATCAGTTACCTGAGAACTCTATGATTTGTTTTGGTTAAATAACTAATAATTCTTTATGATAAATCATAAAATCAAACTCTGAAGATGGATTTCATTTCCTACTTAAAAAATAGAGCAACACACGCTGATGATTAGTCAGTGCATTTTTAAGTCAAGAAAAACTTTATATTTAAGGTAACCTTCATTGCGGACTGACATCAGTTGTAGAAATAGTGAAAACCTGGGTGCGCTGGACACCCGTTTCGTCCTAGTATGCTACACCTCACTAGTACGCACCCACGACCCGGCTAGGTTTTCAATGATTCTTCAACTGATGTCACTCCGTGATCAATGCTATCTTAAACATAAAGTCCCCATAAACCTCAAATTAAATTACTGCATAGTATTAATTAGTGACATGCTTCTAGATGGATATCCTGGAAGTCTAATGAGAAGCCATGATCCAATCGATAGTCGCGCTACATCACGAATTGACAGGAGCTAGAAACTGTGAACGAATGAACTCCTACCCAGTGGCTAAATGAATAATGCATTCGCCGTGAAACCCGAAAGTCCTAAGCTTGATTCATAGCGGATGGGGCAAATCAGTCGGCTGTGAAGACAGAGAGTTCAGAATTCCACCACAAATTGTTTAGAATAAAGTGAATTATTATTACTATTGAAAATACCCAACGATGATATTAGGTGATGGTCGCGCTATATCCTGAACTGACAGAAGTTGGAAATATGTACCACTGGATTCCTGCCCAATGGTTCAACAGTAAAGGAACCTGAAGACAGCGGGCTAGATCCCTGGTGAGGTCATGGTTGCGTACTGCGGAGGAGTCTCATGCTAGAACCAAACAGTTGTTCAGTGTTCCCAGGTTTTCAATGTTCATCCAGCTGATGTCAATCCATGATGGAGAATTTCCTTTCGATGCAAAGTTACAGGAAATCTTGTCCGTTACATGCGGTGCGTTAAACTGAACTTCCACAATCAAATCAGCGATTCAATTACTACTTCTTGTACCTGATGAAATAAGTTTTCGATCATGATATTGCAATGATAGGACAGTCCAAAAAAAAATGGAAAAGATAATAAACTATAGTTCTGTTGAGTGACTTCTGAATAGATGTGTTTAAGTTTTCGTTAGTCAGTCAGTAAAAAAACTGTTCCTCGATATAGTATAAAACTAGCCTAGTATATTTTTGAAAAACAGAATGATTATTCACTTTGTTATACAGTAAGTGGTGACTTATTGTCTGAGTCTCCGACCTAAAGGATATATGACTTTCTAGCAGCTAACAACAACACCTCTGTTACTGCACTTTGTGAAGTACAAATCGAACTTAGTGGTTATTTAAGGGTCTGTTGTGGATAAACTATAGTCTATTTCCTTGCTATCGAAAGAACACTAATATTACTTGAGATTTGTCTCCGTGATAGTTGATGCAGCACCTAAGGGTGCTCGCCATTTAAACTGCTTAATTCAAGCTTTCTTGCTTTATCACAAATGTTCACTTCATAATGCAATGTTACACTTTCGACACTACAGCCAAGAAATGAGTCTGAAACGAAGATCTAATGGCGAATAAATAACAACTTTAGTCCCCATCAAATCCTATTAGTACATTTTTACGTTTTTCACCATTGGGGTACTCGATATACTTTTCAGATATAATTAGGATAAGCTTGTAAATTAAAATGGTCCTATTAAATACACACGCAGAGACAACAGTAGACATGCTCACATCACCACTGCAGAACGTTTGGAAGAAAGGAAGGAAGGACAGATACCTGACGATCAATTGGAAGGAGGGCTACCCCTTGTCAAACTCTCAAACAAGGGCGACCTACGTTTCGCAAAACAGGAACTGGTGCGGAATCATGCTGCTGTCCACCCATAGCAAGCAAAATATTGTGCAGCATCATCATGGAGAGACTAGAACGAAAATGCTCTGGATTGAAAATATGACTGGAACAGACTGGTTGGCTGGCTGACTGGCTGGCTGGCTTCAGGAAGAACAAATCATGTGTGGATCAAATTGCAACGCTACGCTACACATCATCATAGAACAGAGCATAGAATGGCAGTCAACTGAATCTTTTCCTCAACTCCATCGACTTTGAAAAGGCCTTCGACAGCGTCGACTGAGAAGGAATTTGACAGGCAGCTGCTTCAAAACTACGCTCTTAGTGCCGCAAACCTTTTTCAATCTCGTTCAACAACTATGTGCTATATGATATCACATGCCTAGTGATTCACAATGGAGAGCTCAGTGACGCCTTTCAGGTGAAGGCATGAGTTAGGTGAGGTTGCCACCTACTGTCACCAACAATCTTCCTGATTGTGGTCGACTGAGCTGGATCATACAGCAAACCATGAGGAGCGAGAAGATGGCCATACACTGACCAGACCTCAGAAGAAGATTTGGATTTCGCCGATGATGATGATGATGATTTATGTCTAATGTCTTGTGGTACAAACTCGAAAATCTACAGGCGACAACTAACAAGTTGACAGAAGAGACGAGGCGAGGCAGCGAAGACTGGAATTCAAGTGAATGTAGAGAAGATGGAGGTGATGGAGATACCCAACCAACGACAACATCAACAACGACAACGACCACAAGAAGCACCAATCACCATGAACGGGAGGAATCGAAAGGAAGTAGTCTCTTTCACCTACCTAGACAAGGAAGGCAACATTGTTCCAACTACAGGCAGCGGTACAGACACAGATGAGAACGTCAAAGCCAACCAGGATCGGGAAGACAGCAAGACAGGCGTTCATTAACCTGAAATCAGTATGGATACCTACTGCATTCTACTACACTCAGTATGAAGCGTGAACGAGATCCGGATTTTCAGCGCCAATGTCAAGTGAGTGCTTCTATATGTTTCAGAAACTTGGGTCGTCACGAAAAGCATTTCCAACAAACTACAGACATTCATCATCAATAGCTGCTAACTACACTCACTCGATACTGAAGATCAGATGGATTGCCAGAATAATAAGAATAAGCAACAAGCATCTCACTGTGGCTGGCTTGCTGGCTGGTTGGCTGGCTGTCAGTGAACCAACCAAGAACCGATAGTCCAACGAATATGCAGAAGAACGTGGAGATGAATTGAGACTAGGCGTACACTGAGTAGGCCAAGTGGACACATCGCGGGCCATGTCAGGCCCTTGAGTGAAATCGAAACGGGAATCTACGATTTGGGTGTCTGTGACGAGCGAGGGTGACATGAAGGAAATCATGTGGCAGTCATGGAGCCCTGTTGAAAAGACTGGAGAGAAGAGAGTGAAATGGCGACGTGCTGCTGCCGCCCTATGTTCCAGTAGGGACCCGCTGGAAAAATAAGGAAATATAATACTAACCCCATCGAGCTTGAGACCCACGAGGCTTGATAACAGAGAAATTTTGCCGGTTTTTGCATCAACAGGAACGCAAGTTAACGAAGCCTCAGCACTCTCATCAGAATTTTAATTTGAATTTTTTTTCGAGAACGGATCAGAATGCACTGAAGTCTTTTGCACCTCTCACAAAAAAGGAACGGCGCTGTTTTTCATAAGCTGTGACACTACTGAAGGATGTGGTGCATTGAATTTTGTCGAACTAATGTACACTGTAAGTAGCTTGGTTCCACCTAAAAGAAAGTCTTGTTGTCCAGAGTTATTGACGTTTCTCTCGCTAATCTGTAGATGCATAATGAACATAAGTTTTCTGAAACGTAGAAATATTTATTCTTTCGTACTGCCAGCTTATTTTTAAACTGTATTATACTTCCTTCATCATTTTGATTATCTTATTCAAAAATCAAAGTCCACGATAAAACTTATAAAATGTTTCAAAGATTTCATTCACACTTTACAACAAATATCTCCTTTGTTGAGAAGCAACGTGAATAGTCATTTGAAAAATGCATTATAAACATTTACCATAACTTATAAACACCTACACTTAACTGCGAATACACTTCAGTAATAGGCTTAAATCTTGTCATCTACACACTTAAAAGTTAATTACTGTTTTATAGTGTTCCCATCATTTCTCAGGTTTCCATGGTGGCATATTACAACCTTAAACTTTCACAAGATTCTTCTGCGCTGTGGAAACATCTTTATAAATGGATTCTTGAAGAAGATTCTAAAAACGTCGACAGTTAAGTACATTGACTCATAAAATATGTTTAAAAAGGTTTACTTGTATTTTTGATTCCTGAAGCAAACATTCGTAAGTGAGTGAAACATTTGAACAGAAATTCTTATACATATAGCGAAAAAAGCACAGCTGGCATCAAGTAACTACTTTGCTAGAAAAATGAACTCATATATGATCATCTGAAAAAGTGATATATTGGCAGTGAAATACAACTTTTCAAAAAACTTCAGTTCTATAACAAAACAATGTCTCACTCTAGTCAGCTGGAAAGCGCTTTTCGGTTTCTAGTCAAGGCATCTATAGGTTGATATCCTGAAGTGAACACTGTAATACATTACATAATTCCATATCTTGTCATTCAAACATTTTGCTGAATGCATCTGTAAACAAACCAACTTGTCAAACACTTTCTCTTGAATGTTCGTGCTCACAGTCTTTCCTCATCAGATAAATTAAATTACTTAGAAATAAAAATATAGCTGATGCAACACACATCCAATATGCCCAACCAAATAAATTGTTTGCACTGTAATGAATATGAAAACTTTTCCATTCCATCCATTTCATTGGTAAATAAATCCGTTTCAGGTTTACAGTACTGACTACTGGAGATGAAGATTTAATTCTTTTATATTGCTCAATTATGTGCCTTCTGTGGTCGAATGATGGTGGATATGTAAATTTTTTCAAAGGGTACATAGTTCCCATTTCATATGGCAGGTGGCGGAGATAATCTGCTCAAACAGCCACTGAACTAAGAAGGTTTATGACTAAAAATAACAAATTACAATTGTAAATTAAATAAATAGTAACAAAATTATGTAGAAAATTTGAGTTTCATGTCATGACACCAGTACTTTTCAACAATCTAACTGCCAGTTTTAGATAGGAAATGTTTTACCACCAGGGATCTGACCTTGAAAAATAGTTGCACTAACATTTTCTAACCTGATTCTCAATTGTTGAACAGCTATAATGAGTGGTTTTTTGTTTCTTACAAGAATAAATACATTGATATACGAAACGGACAAATTTTGAAGAATGTGTAGTAGTGATAGTGATACGTGTTATAAATGAAAAAGCCAAACATCAAACATTTAATTCTCTTTGAAGTCAATATTTTTCAGGCTACTATTCAACATACTCTGTTCTAAATTTAAGTTCTCACTAAAACTATGAAAACAGGCAGGAGCATTAAAACGTTCTTAAAAATGCTTCCTCGTAATTATATAAAATAGCATACTTGTAAACCCCAAGTTAATTTTTATCTTAGTGACAAATTAAACGTGCATACAGTTATTGTCCTCGGATATCATCCTCCTTTTATTATGAAATGTACTATCGACAGAGATGTAGTAGGACACATATGGATTTTCTATCGTTAAACTTCATTTTTCATGTATACTAATAAAATTTATTTATTCTAACTAGTTTTCTTAATATTGCAGTAAGGAGGATTCGATGAAATTACGATTAAATATAAGTAAAAAAAATGCCCATTACTCAACTGTATCAACTACGGTGCATCGCATTCACAGTCTGCCTGCCATCTTTCACTGAAAGTTGATATATACGTCATTGACATAATGTTCACTTTGCTTTGAACGTACCGAGAATGCTGTATCAATGTGTTTTAACCAGTATCAAAATGTATGCATTATGGTTATGTTAAATGGAAAGCATGTATTTACAAAAAAAATATTAAATGCCGTTAACGCATGAGGTGATTTAAGCACAATACCGTCTTTAATAGTGGGTTTTTGCAAAAAAATTACGATCATATATCAGACTTTACTATTTATTGACATAATTGTTATTCTCCGTTGTTTTGTTGGATCTAATTGTTCGACGGTTAGAAGTGACTTATATGCATAGCACTGTGGTATTTTACATTCATTTATTAATATTCTCATTTCCACTGTGTCCTCCAGTTACTTCTCCTGTACTGTGATATATACATCACTCAGTCATCATACATTGCTTTGCCTTCTCTTGAGTCAAATTAATTCATTCAGAAGTTAAGGTCGAATGTAAACACACTATAAATAAATAATCTTTTCACTAAATATTTAAAAATTGCAGTAGCAGAAATCATACGCACTCAGCTACCTTGTATACATCCGTGTAGTGGGCAATGAACTATGCCTCTTGTGTAAGGGCTTGTGATACTGTCTGGATGTCAAAACCTCAGTAGGTGAAGCAGGGATGGAAACGGTGATTCAATGGTTGATAGTCACCTCCCTAAACCACTGAGTCACAGCTCCATGGATGAAATTTAATGTCTGGATAAAACTGAATTACCTTGTGCAATGCAATTCAGCTATTCCTTTCAAAATAAAACTTAACCCAATCAACTATTTACGTTTAAGACAATGATTGGAAAATACATTAGTATTTAGGTTTCTTTATTATATTCAGTCATTAAGTAGAATCAAAAGGGTTAAAAATTGGAAGTATTCTCCTAATCGACTAGGTTAAGTCACATTCCTAATAAATCCTTTCAGTATGAATGTCCTTCCAATTAGTTCCAAATTGAAAGCAAATCTTGAAGCCATTCTTAAGTGAAATTATTAAAGCTGATGGTACTTTGTGTTTTTGTCGCTTGAAATCATATTGAATGTCAAATTTTAATTATGCTAATCTTTATGACAGAAACAATTTTACCACTGAACGTTAATCACTGTTCACATGAACAGTTAGTAAACGTAGTGACTTTTGTGATCTATTATCAGTGTAGGCAACACATACTACCAAGAAAATGGATGTTTCTGGCACAAAACGGAAAGGGTGTGCAACTTTGTTCAAGGAGTGTCGTCCGAAGTTGATAGGAAGTCACTAACTATATTGGAGTGTATCAAAAAGTAAGTTGCTGTTAGAAGTACCTTAAGTCATTTGAAAACTTTTGTGCATCAACCTAATCACTGTTCAGCATACTATGCTTATCACTAATTTCATGTGAAGGAAATATTGCTGAATTAGAAATCAGTTTATGCCATGGTATTGAGAAAGTAAACGCAACCTACATTTTTAAAAAGGATTACACTCGACTGCCGTTGTGTCTTAACAAAAATGAGGACAGTAATTTGTTCTTATGATACAGTGAATTCGACATTCCTAACTTAAGGTAACGAAAAATGCGTTCCAAAAGTGAGACTTGATGGTGACATACCAGCATTGTCACACTGAGAATAAGTTAAAGCAGTCATTTTCTTATGTTCAGGCAGATCATTCTGATCGCATATATCATGAAATTAAGACTGGAGCGATGAAGGAATAACCATCTTTTTTCCAACTTTTTTTTTTAGGTTTTATCTATTTGCATATGGAGATATGAAGATGGCATGCTAATTATTTTTCTATGTTTATTTTTTGGTGTCTCATGAATCTGTTTACTTGTGTGAAAATTCGTTCTGAGAAAAGTAGTAAAAATATCTTATTTTCTTTGACTTACATCCAGCAATTAAACATACAAACTGAGCTGCTCTAAACCTCTTTGAGTTTTTCACATTGCAGAAACGTATTCTGACGATCCCAATACATGCTGAGATGACACTGCTCATTACCCCAACTACGGTAAGTAAACATGACGTTTCACATTTAGCTACAGATAATTTAAAAATGTAGTAAGGGTGTGAGAGTAATAACAACGGTTATTTAACAAAATTCAATATTTCATTATTTCTAATCAAAAACAGACAAAAATAAAAACTAAAATTGACAGTTTATATTTGTTAAGTCTCTATGATTCAATGGAAAGCTGAGACAATTCGTTTCTTCAGATTATGACCTAGAAAAAAGTCTTTAACGGTATGGTTACACTTAACAGATCCCACAAAATTTAATGAGATAAAAACAACAGATTTCTTGGAATACATTCCGTTAACCGTATTCAGTGGTTTTCTCTAAAGTTCCATACAAGTTTGGGCTTGCTAATCAATTTAGTAAGCAAAGAATGAAATACTTCACAATCCGGGTGAGCTTATAATGGAGTAAAAGTAAGGGGAATTAATTACGGCGTGAGAAATGGAATACAACATATCCAAAGCTTCGTGGGGTGATATTTGTGATTATGAAGTTATGATTGCAGTAAAAACTGGAAGATAATTGTGCAAGCAAAAGTTAAGTACATATGACTTTATTTCTCATCAGCACGTAAAACTCATGAAGAAAATGCAAAGTGATTAACTGTTAATTTGGTTTCAATGTAATTTATGGCTAACTAGTGATTCTTTGTACCTTCGTAAGACAAATTTGAAACCTCATGACAGAAGAAGCCGCTTAAAGTTCGTAGTGAACTTTAAGTGCACTATTCATCCCTTCTTTTGAAGGTATTATCTTTGGTGACCTTCGTTTTTTCCTCAATCAAAGATGCGTGATTGAAATGTTGGCGCCATTTTGTACTTTTATATATAGGCCGATTACCTTTCAAATTCATTAATTCGTTTGAAAAATAGGTGTAAATTAGTGGATGTAGTCTTAATGGAAATGAAATAAGTATTTTAGCACTTCCGTCTCAACAGTATTGGATACTGTGCAGTAGGTAGTCATTCTCTTTAGAACATCTTTCAACACGTTTTTATTTCAATGTTGAACATAATTTTGTAGATCTGAAATATGCTTTAAACAGTTCTTATCTGGTAATAATAAACAGTGTTGCAAATAACAAGTTTGCTTAGGACCATGAGAACCAGCTTTTTTGTGATAGATAACGAATCTTGCATCATAAGTATTTCGCAATTTAATTAGAGGCTAACAAGTACAGTGTTATTGTCATTGAAGAATCTAAAGTCAAGCATTTCATATAATAAAACTCCTTCTTAATTCCCTGCACAAATATATCTACAAGATACTTACCAAACTGCGTAAGGTGATATAAAGTCGTCCCATTTTCTACGTTAATGATACTACTAGTACTGATGCAAACTTCAAACGTTTGTCGATTCCCATTAGTGTAAAAAGTTAACGACAGGGTCTTGACAATACTTTAACTATTATTACTTACTTCAGAAAACTGAAATCGTTGAATTTTCGACTAGGACATGTTTAAATTGATATTTACTAATTTTTCCGGAAGTTTGGCATCTGATATAACTATCCATTATTTCTGACAGTTTATATATAGTTCATATCTGCTAACAGAAATACTATACTAGTAACATGCTCAGTTGTACTTTGAATAAAGATTTTTATAATCCTTGAAACTGAATTTACATTAACCACTCCAATAATTTGGAAGCATGTTGATAATTTTCACTACTTAGAATCAGCTTTTTCACCTAATTCAGTTTCATTGCCACATTTTATACTAGGAAGAACCTAAAAAACCTGAGTTTCCATCAGGGTGTCATAGGAATTCAGTCACAATTATCACACTTCACATGTTATCTTTTGTCATGAAATAAAAACGTTTAATACCTAAACAAGTAGTTTCGTGGGCCTTCGTGAAGAAGTATTCGTACTTACCATTATTTTAAAATTCATTAACGAAAGATAATTGTGCTTTTTTTAAATTATAGAAATCTACTCGGTTAGTTCATTGGTTGGTGGAGTGAAATTTAAGGTCAATAGTATTTAAGTAGTAAGTATTCCTAAATACTCCGGTTGTCTTTCATTTGGTTCTCCCGCCATTGTATTTACTTCGTAATACCTATCGTTTATCTTCATTTCAAACCTCTTTTCATTTACAATGATTCGGAGCGTAGACATATGTTATCGAACAGATCTTTAAATTAGGTATCCACCTTCTAATTCTCAAATAAAGTGTATGGCCAATCAAGCAAACGATTGTTACTGAAATGTAGTAAACAAAAGATAGGGTGGAAGGAGTTTGACAGGAAATGCAGGAATTGTTTCCAAAAGCAGAATCGTGTTGTTGTAGTAGACGACTTTCAAAATCATAATGGAAATGGCGTTTTTAAGAGTTTAAACAGTTAAGTTATCCTGTCATATAGAAACAAATAGGCAGTAAGAATCTACATTTTGATAGAATGAAAGTTTTCTGTGCCTTAAAAAGTTATAAGGACGACAATGTTGGTGAATATATTGAAGTTTCTTTATGGTATAATGTTGGCATTCACCGTGAACTGATATCAGTTGGAGAACCACTGAAAATCTCTGAGCGCTAGATATCTTTTGTGTTGTGGTTTGGCCCCATGGTAATGTTCTTGCAGCAGAACTTGAAGGTCCTGAGTACTACCCCTGACAGGATCATGGATGTGCACTTCTAAGGAGTCCTGTATTAGGACGAGACGTCTGTTCAGTGCTCCCAGTTTTTCGATGGTCCTCTGGCTGATATGAGTCAGTGATAAATACCAACATACAATCAATAAAATTCCCAAAAACCTGCAAATTGAATTTTTGTAGGTTGGTCGTTTTGATAAATTACATCCATGTAGTACAAATATGCAAGCTTAGGGGTTCAGCTACTTGAAACATATAATGAAAATCTTCCTGATGTCATTCTAGGAAATGTGTGAAAACAAGGCCTTGAGAATTTTCAAGAGTTTTGACAGTGAATTGTACTGATCTTTGTTACTACTCCGCCTAAAGCTCAACATTACATAAAATATATAGCTTAAATTTTGTTTAATTATGAGTTACCTTCATAAAAAACTGACTTTGACATTTCCATGAACTAGTATGTGAGACAAACCTCAAACGACAGTAATTAGTTAGAACCTATTAAAAAATAAAAACCAACAAATAAAAATGTACGTACTGATTGGGCATATTTACTCTCAAGCTGTTTTCGCTATTAAGTGAATATGAAGCATGAAGATTTAAGCACAAATAACGTAAGTATAAGCTAGAAAAAATTGTAGAATACCATGGCAATCTTTAATGAAGTTACAAATATTAAACCAGAACAAATGAGGCCTTTCAAACTATGAAACTGCTTACAGGATTTGCAAAACTGAGTAACAGATGTAAAATGGATGAACAAGCAGTGTATTATGACTGAGATGAGTTGAACGAATTTAGTGTAGACCTGAGGAATGAAGTTATGAAGTCTTAGTGTGGTAATACTGAAGATTCTGGAAAACGGAAACAAATGGAGTGTAAGAGTGAGGAAGAGACCATGAAGATAAGGTATATTTACGTTTAATTTAATGTTACCATCGAAAGTAGATTCGACATGTTTGTAATTTTAAGGTTTTAGTGTCAGAACGTGCATAAAATATTCAAAAGACGAATATATCGTTGTTATTCACTTATTTTGTTTCCTTGTGCAATAATGGAGTTAAACAATTTTGAACTTCTAATTGTGTAGCTTTTACAGATAAGTATATATATGGAACATTAAACTTTGCCGTCCTGGTTGACACCAAGAAAAGACGTTTCCTTCCTAGTTGACCACTTATACGGAGTGGAGATAAGCTTACTTATTTCTCCACTCAACTCATTCAGTTTTGACAGATTTCAAGCTGTCACTGACTGAGACCTTACACTGGCGCTTACAAACATATCGAGTCCATTCGCAACTGTATTAGTAACATGAACTTAAATATATCTTATTTTCATAGTCTCTTCCTTACTCTTACACTCCATTTGTTTCCGTTTTCCAGAATCTTCAGTATTACCACACTAAGACTTCATAACTTCATTCCTCAGGTCTACACTAAATTCGTTCAACTCATCTCAGTCATAATACACTGCTTGTTCATCCATTTTACATCTGTTACTCAGTTTTGCAAATCCTGTAAGCAGTTTCATAGTTTGAAAGGCCTCATTTGTTCTGGTTTAATGTTTGTAACTTCATTAGAGATTGCCATTTTTTTTATCACCGGAAACGTTTTATTTTTAATCAGCACTGACTCTTGAAAGCACTGTAAAGTAAACAATTATGAGATAATCAGTACAGTATTTTGAATATTTTTGCCTTTTAAGCTTAGATGTTATGATTAAGCTAAACCTATCAAAGGCCAGTCCTCATATCTTTGGTCACTGATACTTTTTTATTAACGGAACTTGTTTTACCACTTTCACCAACGAGGTCACAAAAGTGAGTTTTTTGAATAATAAATATATTATATGACAATATGTTTGAATATAGATGTCTCCTACAATAAACAAAACAAATGTTAGCCACTTACAGTCAATTAATTGCTACAATGTGCTCATGAAAAGTAAAATTTCATTGCTTTATTCAATGAAACTGTTGAAAGACAAAAGTTAAATAAGCAGTCTTAAATTTCAGGTTGCCAAGCATTACAATAAGTATTAATTGACCATACAGATGAAACAGCATAAAAAAGGACTCAGTTACCTCTACTCAACTAAAAATGACTGAGAATACGTTGCTCTCAAAAGAAAAATTGAACAAGTGAAGGATTACATTTGAAAAAGAGTGTTTATTTTAACACTTATTTGTTCATGGCAGTATTTTTCAATCATTACCATTTAAACCAAATTTTGTAATTTAAAAACGAGAAAGATAATACTTTGAAGTTTAAAATACATTATTTTACCTACGTTAACTTTTACCAGAAAGTCCGTAGCACTCAGTTTTCTTTCTATACTAAAATAAGAAGCTCTATATAGAAAAACGATATCCATTTATAAACAAGAAGTCTTATCCAGCCTATTACGGAGAAAGTTACCTCGGAATGGCGATTAAGTTTCTTCCAAATACTGATTTTTCGAACCAAGATTGTAAACAGTTTCTTAACATGCTTCCAAATGTGTAACACTTATTAATGCCCTATCAAATAATGATGTCATCAGCTGAGTCCAGATTGTAAGTAAAAATGTCACATGAACTTAATCAATTTTAAGGATTCCCATTGCACTGAAGCAGGCAATTCATTGCCAGTTTTGAGAATGCAGTAATTTCTCTGCAACAGGTTGCTTGCACACAAGAAGTTTTAGCATTCTGCTATTCGCTTCAAACAGATATATACAAATTAGTTTAAAGCTAGATTATGTGTCAAAATAACCACTCACTGTTCACTTGCGTAAAAAGTAGCGTACTCTTAGCATTCCAGCAAATATGTTTTCTAGGTTTACAGGCACCTGTTGATCAGCATACTTCGCTAGCTATCTGTGATAGAAATCAAACTCTTTACATATTATCTAGGCACTTTGAACTGTGTAAAGTGAAGTCTCTGCCCATTCTCAATGGCCTCAAAACGGTTACCTTGTGAATTGCTTCACAGTCATTCAGTTAAACGTAGACGTCTGTTTTCACGACATGTATGTCATATAGATTTTAGTACTTCAGTTTACTACCATTCATGGAATAAACAAAAGTATGCCTCATAAAATAAACTAAATTAACTCACAAACACCTAATTTTCAAAGTGTAAGACTAACGTAAACTGTAAGCAAAAATTATTGACTTACTGAAATTATCATAATGAGGATATGGATGAAGTTCCTCATAAAGCTTAGAAGATATCCAAGAACTTCTCACGCAAATGCTGATCAAAGCCAGTAAACCACCCATTCCGGTAAAAAGAAGAATCACTAACTCTACATAGAATATGTAATGATTATGGTTCGACATTTAGCATAATAAAAATGTAAATTCTTATGTATAACCCTAGTTCAAAACCCTCTTAATGGAATCAGAAGAGCTGCAAGCTATTTTTGTCACTGAAAACATTAAATTGTAACTGCTAAGATACAACAAAAACTTCTGTTGTTTTAACTACTTAAAGTGGAGTAGAGATTTGATTGGTTGATTTCCAGGCGAAAAATAAGTAGCCAGTTATTTTCAGACTAGAATGAAGCTGTAGATAATTTCGCTTATTAATTTATCTAAGTCAATTTCATGCAATCAGAAATGCACTCTGCAAATAGTCAGTATTGGGTTGGACAACAGCATATGTTGTGCTCACAATATCTAGAGGTTGGCGAAAACAATGACTGTTTCATATGTTTTCCATTCACTTCAACGGAAACATGAAATGCAGCTATCATTGATGATTGATGAACAGAGAAAAAAGGATAATGTAAAATTTCGACTGAATAGTGATTTCTGAATAGAAGGCAAAAGTGAAATATTGAACAAAGAATCTTTTCATCTTCCGGAGCATTCCGAATAAAATCTATGAGACAATTAATGCCTTATCACCGCTGAAACTGTGACTTCATTGTTGTCCCTTAGTGTTATTTCAACGAAAAAATCCTCGGAAGATAGGCTTCCAAAAAGCAGATTTCTCAGTTACCAAAGTGACAATTTACCTTCAGTCCTATAATGGATAGTTAGTTCGTGGCATATACCATAAATTGATCCCACTGTATTTTTTTGAGTCTCATAACTATTCACTATCGTTGCGTATTCTATCAACTAAATGTGTGGCGTTGGGTGAGGCAAATATTTTATTGAAAATGAATTGTCAGCACAGTAGGAAAATACAAGCTGTATTACACGCTTGTTTCACAGTAGCTAACCAACTTTATGGGTTCCGCTCATCATAGCGTTGCTTCTTTAAGATGAAGATCAGTGTGCAGATATCTTACAACATGCCTAAACACATTAAGTCTGTGTGACTTTAACAACACATTGACCTTAACCTGTAAACATACATATTATTTCATTAGTTATACCAATGACACCACGCAAAACATTTCTGTTATAGCCTGGCGTCTCATTTTATGTACATCTGTAGACTATTGCAACCTGAAATATTCAGTTGATTAAATCAAAGAGGAGTTTTGAGATTAATTTTAGTCAACAGACGTTATTTTTCACTTCTGTCGTTTGATTTCGAACTATGCGATTAGGTCTTCTGTAGAGAACGCCAAGATCCCATCGCATTTCATAAGGTCTTTATTTGACGTATACAAAATCAGATATGATAAGCAATGGCTGCATCAATACTTCCAGAAAAGTAATACGAAAACACAAATATATTTCAACCAAAATATGTTGTAAGCTGAAAACGTCAAGACTGTTGTGCATGAATAACCTCCTTCCTCCACGAAGCTTCAAAATGAACTGGATTTTTCTAAGAATTAAGTGAATCAAGAATACTCTAATCGATTAAGCATGCGTCATTTATCTGCTCTTCATGTACAGATTTTTTTCACAGCTTTCAAAAAACCAAACTGTATCCTTTATGACAAGCATTGTTATTTTCTTTACAAATTTAAGCTCTTTCATCAGATATATTTATATTTCAATTTTAATGTGAATCATCTTGATGAATTCAAAATGGAAACCGTCATTTTAAATTGGACAAAGGTGTCTTCATTTGGTTTGTGTGCGCACAAACATCCATATTAAAAAACACAGGTTAACTCTGGACAATTTTCATTCAAACAAGAAGATTGACAGAATGAAAGGAGTGCATTCTTTATTCTATGGCTCCTCTCTGGTCATCGTTACTGGGGATAGTACGAGGTAACACTATGAGATAAAAAACTAACACGCTTCAGCTGTGATAAACATCAAACAACACTGTTTGATAACAGATGTCATTCGAAAAGAAAAGAAAATACTTACGAAAAAAACATTGAGAAACATATGCATATGTATAAAATGGAAGTGGTCAGAAATTACCGAACTAATAATCAAATATTCACAATATATATGGACAAAAGGGCGGCTACAAGAAATCAAAATAGACGTATCAATGTATGAATATCAGTCGTAGAAATCAAAATCAGCCATAATTATTAGGAGAAAGAGTGTTGTAGTATGGTCACTTAAGAGATAAGTACGAAGATCAAGATAGCCGGATAACCAATTATCTTTCAACATAAAGTTGGGTCATTTTTTTCAGGTGACTGTGAAGCAGTAGGATAAAAAATAATGCAGTTTTCTGTTCACTTATTACTCTGAATGCTACAGACATATCCATTTATTGTCATACATCAATTTAATGCCGAATAACTGCACGAGAGAGTGATTGTCATTCAGTAGTCACTGATTCACTCTACATCAGCTATCTTAACCAAGTAGCTTTTCAGTTTTTCAAAATATTTATTTTAATCAGTGAATGTGAACTTGTAGAAGTAGCTTCGACGAATGTTGGGTAGGCATCTGTTTATTGTATACATGGTTTGAATGGGACTGTAAAGAGTATTACATTTAGTGGCTTAAAACATTTCTAACAGGAAAAATTAGTTTTTTCTACATTTTCTGAGGAATTTTCTTCTTTTAGTGCTAATAAATTAGAAATGGGTTTCTTTTTAAACTGTGAAACACGTTGTTTTTCTCCAGATTAATATTTACTCATGCTTACTGCCAAGTAGACTTTCTTCATGAACTCTTTCCCCCACTTTTATTTCATAGACTTCGTTTCTCTTACTTTGATAAAGATAAATTTATTTTGCATATGATGGTGTATTGGATAGATTTTAAAGCAACATGTATTTCAGAACAGGTTATGGGTTCTAAACTTATAACGAGAACACGACTTCTCCTGCCAAACAATAATAGGTTATTAGTGACTTGAAATTACTTCCAACTTTGCATTCACTGACTTAAAAAGTCTATACCAAATTAGTCTGTCTGTTATAAATATCTGGGCTATTTTATGAAACTTAACACTCTTTATTAGTCACTCTCTAGACTGCCTTTCTGGCTTTCAAGATAACACACACTACTCAGACAGTTATCGTGTTCCTAGAAATCATCTACTCCGTTTTCATTAAAGTCAATAAAATAAAAATTAGAAATTAATTTTAATGATCGGACCAATCATTTGGCAAACCAAGTACCGAAAGCAATTTTGTCGAAAATCCAGGTCATTTAAATTTATGAATAAATACCTTTTTGAAATTTATTTGATACTTTATATAATCCTACATATTTTTGACTGTTTTTAAAAAAGTAAATAATTAGAAATCTGATGTTAATTGGTTTGAAATAAATACAACCATTATTGAAAGCAGAAAATAACTCGATATAAGTTCATTAGAAGCAGCCAAGGCACAAAATTTTAAAAACATAGATGTTCAAATATTACAACACTGAGTATTAGGAGATAACTGTCATATTAGCAACATTGTTTCAAACTAAAAGACCTAAAGAAAAAATATTCGAGACTGGTCCATCTTCATAATGGCGTTTGTATCATTTTTATGAATTGTATTGATTACATTGATTAGTCATCTTCCTAAAAGAAACTGCTCCGAATGGTACTGATGAATCCACTCACAGAAAGCCAGGGAAAATCTTTGGTCAGAGGAAATACGAATTGCTCACTAGTAGTTATCTGTCCCCACATTTGAAACGATGTGGCTATGTTGACCCCTAAAGTTTTGGCCACTCGAAGGTACATAGAAAGGATTTCCCTCTGTGTATGATATTAGATATTTATACTTCAGCGGATTACTGCACGACTTATGTATAAAAAACCCCACTACATTCAGATACTCATCAGTTCTATCTGTATAGAGGAAACATAGATGACTTCTTCGTTGACCGTGAAGAAAAACTAATGTAGACGCTATATTACTGAAATTTAATTACCATAATCCCTAGATCAAGCCCGCAATGAAATTGCAGAGCAAATCAGGTCTTCATTTTCTTGATATTTCATTAAAGAAGGGAGTCCCTGGCTATCTAAACGGAAAAATCTCTTGAAACAGTGTACAAATCTTTAAATTTGGATACAGTCTAGTGATTTGAGAAAATATATTAACACACTTTGCATGAGAACAGAAGAAATTGGTACATACGTTTGAGAGTATGGCAAGTGCCTTGTCTTGTCTAAAGATCTAGCCTCATCATGGTAGTTGTTCATCAGACCCACTCGCTAACTTTTATTATTTGCAAATGATATTTTGTTGGGATTCGTTCATTTGAAAGTAGTTTTTATTAAGGATTTTAATCAGAGAACTATTATCCATACTAACGGAAACATAAGTGGAAAACGGATATCCACTGAAGTTCATAAACCGCTGCAAAAATCAGCGAGGATTCAAACCTGATCTGTACTCTGTTTCGAAGAAATGAGTTTACATCGCGTTACCATACAGAGGAGAATCTAACAGCATGATATTAAAACGAAGGTTAAGGTATGCTGTTAGCAAAACGTACTATGCAGCTAAGCTTATCACAGGTTGAGAAGACCAAATACCTGCTACAACCTAGACCTCAACGCTGTATAAACGATCGCGTCACATCCCACTGCGTTTACAAATTTACATGTGTGTGTGGACAAACATACATAGGGAGGACGAATCGTGATATGCACTTGAGGGTAGGGGAACATGTTCCAAAGTGGCTACGAAAGCAGCTGGATTCACAAACATTGATAAGCGCAGATGGCAGACAACCATCATCATCCATTGCGAAACATATCATTGATAAGAGTCACAGAATTGATATCAAAACAGCCTTTACAATTTTGTATAGAAACTGTCAGGGGCGTATACTTAAGTTTGTTGAGGCGCTAGCCATAAATAAATTTAACCCTCCATTGTGTGTGCAAAAACAGTTTGCCCTTACATTAAGCCTACCTTGGTAATGCTTATTTTATCGTATTATCAAGATTGTCTTCAAGTCTTATCTTTTATTCCTCGCATTATCTTTCTTAATATTGAATTCCTTTATGTCATATGTGTCCTTCCCCACTTCCAGTTTTCATATATAATGCCTTAACAAGTAAATGTGTGATCAGATTGTTCGAAATGTATAGCGCTAATACATCACATGTTTCAGATAATCTACGTCTTCTAATTACATTATCCAATTTTATAAAAGGGACTAGTCGTTTCAAATTCTGTTTACTTGTTTATGAGTCTCATTTACTTCGGCCATTCCATCGACTTCAGTTGACAGATTATTGTTATCACTGCTAGCCTTTATCCTATTAATTTGTGCATTGACACTTATTGCCTATTCACTATATTTGCTTAGTTGGGGAGTGAGTTCTTAGTTTTAACGGTCCAGAGTGTGTAGAATCTTTGGATAGTACTAGACTTTTTTCACCTCTCCTCGGTCCGGCTACTAGCCTGGCGGCAGCGCCACACTTGAAGACCGTGATTACTGTTCCGGTTGTTGTTTGATTCAGGGTAACACTTAAAATGAACATGAATATTTTTCATACATTTGTTTTCCCTGATAAATGTGAACAAAACGAAACCAAAGACATCTACAGAATAAAATGCACACATTTTGTTTCACAGCTTGACATCGGATACAAATACACTGAAATCGCTAAGGTTGTCATAATCAACATGTAAATATTTGGAACAAGACATATAAGCGAACAATATTGTTTTCAATTAGGTTCTCTTCAAGCTTTACTCCAATACAAATAGCCTAATATATATTTATATAAAATTTAAAAAATTATGTAGATTTGTCGGTTAATGCAATAAATGTTTAAAATAACGATAGAGATAATAATACAAATAATAATAATGATAATGATAAAAGTGATAACCTTGACTGAAGCATATGCAATGTAGGTGATAATGATGATAAGATCCAAGAAAGCAGCATGAAAATGTGGACATTCTGATAATCAGAATGGGTCAAAACTTGTGAAAATAAAAGTTACATAGTAGTGAAGGGCGAGGTCAGTGGATAAACAAAGCCTAGACAAATACAGTAAGTAAACAAAAGGGTGGAGAATATGAAACGGGGTAGGAAAAAAACTGAATGATTAAGTCAATAAAATAAAAATTTAAAAATAATTTCATTGGTCGGGCCAATCACTTGGCAAACCGAATACCATAAGGAATTTGCCAAAAATTCACGTCATTTAAATTTATGGGCCTCATAGCTCAGTTAGTAGTAGAGCACCGGGGTGGTAACCCGGTAGTCGTTCGTTTGAATCCAGATGCGGTCCTGATTTTAGTACCAACTTCAATCATTACCCAGTACAAATATCAAGTTATTAACTAAGTAATCACTGGCCAAGGCAGAGATAAGAGATGTAAAAATTCTTCTGGATACAAAGGCTAGGATTAATATAAGAGCAAAACTTGAGCACTGTGTTCGATTGTAATTCCATTTTAATCTGTTTATTAGAACTATAGCCAGGCTTTTCTCTAGATTTCTTATCTTATTAGCATCTACTGATCTTGATTTAGCTACGTTTTCGTGCTCTGTTATTCTAATCGACCCTAGTCGACTGCTTTCACCCATGTACTTGACATTGCAATCACTTCTTAATTGCATCGATAGGATCTTTTAACCTACAAAGCTTGTTTCTAAGCGAGCTTTTTGGTTTGAATGCCACCTTAATCCCAGCCTTATTGAGAATTCTTCGTAGTGCTTCTGAGGTGTCTTCCTTGTATGGTAGCACAGCAGAGGCTTTGAATTCTCCCTTAACCCTGTCGCCATTATTACCACTAGTAGTGGGATTATTATTAGTAACATCTGTATTACTACTACTACTACCACTGCTAATATTTTTATTTCGATTTCTTATGAATTTATTTATTGATTTCGGTGGTCAATTATTGAGACGTAGGGTATTCTTGACGTGTCTAATTTCTTGTAGCAGATTTTCCGATCTACTAGTAAGCTTTTTCGCTCTATCACCTAAGCATTTAACTAGGCCTACTTTAACTGAAATGGGATGGGAGGATTCGAAGTCTAAGTAGCAATTCGAATGTGTAGGTTTCCTATAGACACTAGTCTCTAGATTTCCATCCTGTGTTCGTTTAATCTTCCAATCTGACATTGCGGTGTATAATCGTGAAAGCAATGTTCTTATCCACCGGGTGACCACTATAAACTTGGTGAGATAAAACTGAGCTTCTGATGGATTTTTATTTGTGCTTTTCCTAACCGATATATCTACATGATTGTTTTAATTATATATAAAGCTATTTGTATTAGAGTAAAGCCCGAGGAGGATCTAATTGAAAACAAGATTTTTTGCTCATATGTCTTGATCTAATTTACATGTAAATACTTAACATACTCTGACTGCTTCAGGTTGAAGCCACGTTTTGCCTGGATATAGGGTTTCAGATCATTCTTTCAAATTAATAAGCTTTAGCTAAATGGAAAGTTGAAAGCATTCACAGTCTATTAAGAGAACAAGAAAATATGCAAACCAGATAACAGTTAAATAATCTAAATGAGGGTTGCCAAATAGAAAGAAGAAAGAAGTTACTCATTGAACTCATTTGTTGGAATACTAGTATTGCATTTTGATATATGAATGGAAATCATATGGGAAATATAAGAAATTTGAAACTTAGAATGCACAAATATCCTAAAACTTAGCAAGCTGGTTAGTGCGTGGTCGATCACACTGTCAATCTGTACACTCTGGTCAAGTTGTTATCATAGAATTGGAGTTACCAACGCAAAATGAACTTGACTGACTGTTTACCATGCAGTGATTTTGAAGGCATTATCTAACCCAACTATACGGTCTATATTTATTCAATTTCTTCCACATGTTCACGTAAAATTTCACTTTTGTTTGAGCTGTGGAATTTTAGCGACATATTCAGAAAGTGTAATATTTGCCCTCCTTTCAGTCCTTCCTATGTGCTTGCTACCGCAAGTGCGGGTTAATTGGTTAATGCATCTCGAGACTATATAAACATGATACTTATTTATATTGCAATCATTTATCCCTTAGCTTGTTGTGGAAAGCAAGACTGAAGTAACTTCAGTAAAGTTCAGAAAATAGATTATTTCCAGCAGCAGGAAGTGAATTCTGTCCTGCGACACTACAAACTATCTTCTTCCTGTGACATTTGGTTATGGAGGGCGCGATTGACAAATTTCCACTTTTGACCAGATCCTTTTATGCGTATCGGTCTACTTGAGCTATTAAAGCTGGTTATACAAGGCGCAATGTTTCCAAAGGTATCCTAGATCACTATCTTGTTTGGCTGTTGACAAGAAAGAACATAATAAACAGTACTTTATTCTTGGCCATTTTTGTAAACAGGGATTACAATACTTCACCAGTCTCTTTCCAAAATCAAACAGCTTACGAAAAGTGTAGATCCCCTAACCATGTTTGGTACAAATGTCGGCAATCAAATAATTAAATCTCGATCTCTAAGTACAAAATAGACGTCTCCAATTTCTTATAATAATTGACTAACTTTCTGCATCACTTTAGTATTCATCTTGCCCTTTTACTTCATAAATTACTATCCTTCATCTATGGTTATTGTTTTCAATTCCTTACTGAAACAGTGTAATATTTTCTTACGATTTTACACTTTCAAATGCCTTCATCTTGATTAGCTGCGTGCTCCTTCATGTGAAATCCATTGTTAAGTCTCCTCCTTTTAATTCTAGGGCATTAGTTTTCTGATGAACGAATGCCAACTTATTGTCCAATAATAAACTTATTTCTTTGTTGTCATTATAAATATAATTATGTAGCTGATGAAAATGATCCCTCAAAGAAGAAAATTCCTTTCAATAAGTTTCCTTGCAGTTAGTTACTATGTTCCTTTATGTGCAAAATTTATTGTTCAGGTGTACGCTGTATGACATTTGAATGACAGAAAAGCCTTACAAATGACTTCGATCATCTTATCAGTTACTCTCAAGTCACTAAATAGACTCAAATAATGTAATATGCAAAATCAATAGGTTATTATTACCCGTTCACTTTAACCGATGCAAATCCCAGGTGCGTTAAGTTAATTAGTGCCATTTAGTTTTCAAGGGAGAATCCAGTCAACGGAAGTTGTTATTGAGGTTTTACAAGCCTTTTAAGTTTCCTAATTAGCTGATTGTTGCTGAACAGTCGGTCAGATACTAAATACGCGCATGAAAAAGGTGCACACAACGAATCATGCAATCCTGCCAACGGAAAAAGCACCAAAGTCCCAGTTCTTCACTCTTACATCATTAACAGATTGCAGCGTGTTTCAGGCCTGGAATATCCATCAAAGTTCAGCCCTATCTCGCATTCATTATTCAGCCGATATCAAGCCAAACCCACTAAAGTCAAATGGCCACATCCAGGCATTTCATTCCTCACTGTCTGCGTGGTTAGCAGACAACTGACTAGGTTCATGAGTCACTTGTCGACCACTTCCGAAGATTTTGCAATTTCAAAAAGGCTGTATTTGATAATAACGCAATTTGTAACTTATCGTATACAAACACATACGTGCTGTTAAAAAAATAATTCTAATCCTTCAAAGCAGATCTAATGTAGTGATTTAAATGATATCTAGTTCGGTAATAAAAACATCGCCTGGATAACCAGCTCACTAGTTACTAGGTGGTCCAAAGCCCGGCCAGACAAAAAAGGAAGATTGGGCCAACGGCTAGTAACCTTACCCGGAAAACCAATCAAACCGATAAAGAAACTCTAAAACACAAAGAAAATACAAAAAATAAAAATAAACTCACCCCTCCCTGGAATCGGAGAGACAAAATGACGCCAGTTGGTGAAAGCATCCTTTCGGGAAGCCAATTGGCCGATGCGTCCTCTCTCTCTCTCTCTCTCTCTCTCTCTCTCTCTCTCTCTCGATGAAAGCGAAAGTAAGGATGTGGACACGGAATGTCCGCACCATGTATGAACCTAGCAAGGCTATCCAGACTGCGAAAGAGATGAGATGGTATGGCATAGTAAGAAGTGCAAGGCTGGGAATCTGTGAGAGTGGATGGAATGGATGTGGACTCTCCAAACTGTCAACTGGAGAGTCAATAATCTAATCCAGTATCGACACCCAGAAGACAACCACGAACACACTGAGTTTCCCAGTGGCTATCAAGATGTCCCCTTGAAGAGCATCGAAGACTCTCTCCCATGCAGTGAGGACCAATCTCCTCCACGATCAGGATGATGACAACAAGATTCTAATCAAGAGGAAGGCAAGCCACAATCGTACAATGCCACACTACCCACCTACAAATAATGCAGATCAAGAGAGAAGGAGAAATTCTACAGACAACTGCAATCAGCACTGAACAAGACCATACATAGCCCAGTTGGAGACATCAAAATTCATTCTAATGGGTGGGGTGACATGAATGCCAAACTGGGAGGGGACAACACAGGGAGGGAACTAACCATGGGTAGAGAAGCACTCGTTTGTGAAATGAACGAGAATGGAGAACTGTTTGCAGATTTCTACACAATCAATAATTTGGTGATTGGAGGCGAGGCACTGTGTTCAAGCACAAGGATATCCACAAAGTGAGCGGCATGGATTTGATTTCACCAGACACCAGGAAACACCACACTAAAAATCAGACCGACTTCATCTCAATGTGAAGAAAGTGGAGATGGAGACGTAGCCAACTGGATATAAGATCAGATCACGAAGAGGAGCAGATGTAGGTTCACAACACTCACTCACTCACTCACTCACTCACTATCCAGTGCAAGGAACCCACCTTCAAAAACAAGTCAACAGCCTTCAAAGAAGCTGGTCTTGATAGACCACAGTTCAAATTGAACACCCAGAACCGAAACTGAAGGAAGAAACTCCACGGGACATCTTCACGTCAGACACTTAGCAGGACATAATGGGAGATATTGAGGAAAATCCCTGAACGATCGGTCGTGGGAGAACACCAGGACTCCTTGAAAGCTATGTGGACATAAATCTGCATAACCGTGTTAGGAAGGAGGAAGAAAGAAGACGAGACAAGTAATGGATCTTGACGGACACATAGAAGCTGATAAACGAGGAAGAGGAAGATGGTGAAGCAGAAGATGAACCAGTGCATTGCAGTGTAGTACACGGATGAACAACGAAAAGAGAAACTGAACACAACACATAAAACACTACACTGGACAAAGAAGTGAAGGGAAGTGCACACAAAGACTAAAGACACTTCTACGACACATTGGCAAGTGAAGCAGAACAGGCAGCAAGTAGGAGAGACAGACACTTGACGAAATGGTATCAAGTAACGAGGTTACTATCTGGGAGGGAAGAGATCAATGCAGACGAAACCAATGAGAGGTGGTGAAGGAAATGTAGTTACGAAGGAGGAGAAAGAAAGGAAGCGATGATCTGACCACTTCAACAAACTCCTGAATCAACCACCATCACCACCACCACCAATTGCAACTCGTACACAAATACCACCACCAGCCCAGCCACAGAATTACCAGTAAACACAAGCCCACCGTCAAGAGCAGAAGTGAAGTCCTGAACGCCACGCCATAAAGTCGCTGAAATTCAGGAAAGCAGCGGGACCAGATAGAATTCCTCCAGAAGCACTGAAAACACACGCAGAGACAACAGTAGACATGCTCACATCACCACTGAAGAACGTTTGGAAGGAAGGAAGGAAGGAAGGAAGGAAGGAAGGAAGGAAGGAAGGACAGATACCTGACGACAATTGGAAGGAGGGCTACCCCTTGTCAAGCTCTCAAACAAGGGCGACCTACGTTTCGCAAAAACAGGAACTGGTGCGGAATCATGCTGCTGTCCACCCATAGCAAGCAAAATATTGTGCAGCATCATCATGGAGAGACTAGAACGAAAATGCTCTGGATTGAAAATACGACTGGAACAGACTGGTTGGCTGGCTGTCTGGCTGTCTGGGTGTCTGGGTGTCTGGGTGTCTGGGTGTCTGGGTGTCTGGCTGTCTGGCTGTCTGGCTGTCCGGCTGTCTGGCTGTCTGGCTGGCTGTCTGGCTGTCTGGCTGTCTGGCTGGCTGTCTGGCTGTCTGGCTGTCTGGCTGTCTGGCTGTCTGGCTGTCTGGCTGTCTGGCTGTCTGGCTGGCTTGCTGGCTGGCTGGCTGGCTGGCTGGCTGGCTGGCTGGCTGGCTGGCTGGCTGGCTGGCTGGCTGGCTGGCTGGCTGGCTGGCTGGCTGGCTGGCTGGCTGGCTGGCTGGCTGGCTGGCTGGCTGGCTGGCTGGCTGGCTGGCTGGCTGGCTGGCTGGCAACGAATCAACCAAGAACCGAGAGTCTTACAAATGTGCAGAAGAAGGTGGAGATTGATTGGATTGGAGAGACACTGCGAAGCCTGATTTGGGACATCACAAGCCAAGCCAGTGCTTCTTGTGAAATCCAAATGGGAAACGCGAGTTTGGCGTCCATGGTGAGAGGAGGAGATGGTGTGGGGAAGAAATGATAAGTTGTTTGCATTGGTGGAGCCAGTTCCAAAGGACTGGAGAGAAGAGAGTGAAATGGAGGCGTTTTGCTTGTATTGTGTTCTCTGGGCTGGGTTAGACACAATACAAGCAAGACCATCCACATGAGCTACAAATATTCTTCACTATTTCAAATGGAGGCGTGCTACTGAAGCCCTATTTTCCACTCGGAACCTAAGGGACAAATGATAATGAATTTGCAAACAGACGAATCGAAATTTATCATTGCTATCAAAATTTGCTGATGAGCACAACACCTCCTTTTCCGGGACGACGTAGAAATGTTGCGAACTCCAAGCTATTAACGGCGAGAGAATTTCAGGAAGCATGATATTAATCACACTATAACCAACAGATATGTGAATAATGACCAAGTATAAGGACTGCCAGGAAAAAATGAACCTGTTTAAAACCAAAAATGCAAATGAACATTCAGAGATGAGGTCAAAAGCATAAGTAAAACGGCAACAACAATTAAGTAGGAAGGTAAATTCGCCCTTACTGGCAGTCTAATATGGCTCAAGGTCAGCAAATATCCTTCACGCAACTTAAATTGCTCCACTTCTGCATAAGGTAACTGATGATGAAGCCAAAAAACACCTTACATTTCATCATTCGGAGCTACACATCGTCTCCACTGTCTCAGGTCAGTAAATCATCAGGTACTGAAATAGTGGGTTCTAGATTTTTCTGCTTGATACCAACAAGTAGATGACGTCAAAATGAAACTTACTGTAATTTCCGGGCATCTGTTTCAGGAACTTATACTTCAAGAGAAAATGGTTAATTCGCTTTACTATAGTAATCAGTGAGAAATAAATACCATCAGTAAGTAAAAAGCTGTAGGTAGTTTGACAGACAACTGTGGTTTTGAAACACAGTCATCGGGTTCCGTTCAGGATCGTTACATAGGGCAATTCTTCAGTATTTATTTGTTTTTCCTTCTTCCGTCTTGCTTCCCTCGTATACATTCAAGCATTTTGGCATAATAAAAGTATGCTTATTCGTTCCAGCATAAGCTCTACGCATATTTTTTGTTTTTTGTAGCTAAGATGAAGTCTGTAATTAAAATGAGTGCATTTCATCCTCTTAATTCTGTACTTCTTAGTTCGGAGAAAGATGGTGAACAGAAAGGCTGTAATGAGTTGTCCAGTAAGTATTTTGACACAATGCAAAAAATAGTCCTTGTGTAATCCAAATCGTATGAACTGAATGGCGGCGATTGCATGCAAACCAGTGAACGAGAATACGAAAGTAGATGTTAAAGAAGACTTTTAAAACCGCAAGGGTTGACAATGGTCATCTGGTCTTCTATTTTTCTTGCCAAAAACATAAGAGATTCTGAAAAAACAGATCGGTAGGTAAATGGGAGTCTTGATGTTATTTTCACTCAAATTCGAAGATATTGCTAATCTGCAAAACATAGAATAAAAAACAGGGATATAATGGTTAAAACTGCACCTTTACGCCCTGAGGCTAATAATGCTTGAAATTATTCGTTTACTGGTTTCCTTAGTCCCTATTCAGTGTCAAGAGAATAAGCTGTGTAAATATATTACTTCTGAATTATAAAATTATCATTTGATTGTGATGGCTGTAGTTTGGTAGACTAGTATTTATATTGGATGGTGATTGAAGATGAAATGAAAGTTTGGACCACTACCGGATTCAAACCAGCGACTACTGGGTTAGCACCGGTCGCCATCGAATTAGCAGTAGGACCTCGTAGCTCAGTTGGCAGAGCATAGGGCCGGTAACCTGGTGGTCGCTGGTTCAAATCCGGTCGCGGTCCAAATTTTCATTTTACCTTCAGTCATTGCCCAGCATAAATTCTAAAATTGTTTGTTTCTCTGATAATTAGTTTATCGGAGGCATTTCTTACAGAAGGTATCAAAGTTGCCTTACTCTTTTCATATGAAATAACATCAAACATTAAAACCTCTGAGCACAGTCAAATTCTAGGTGATCTCATGTTTACGGTTTACTAGCGAAGTTCTCGTATCTTGTTTAGAAGAAAAATCGGAATATATGAATTTCATGATTTGATATATCGATTTAGAATATTTTTAATTCAGTTGGTAGTTTTTGAAACATCCGCTTATTTTAACTTAAAAGAGGTCATAGACATTTTAACAAACAGAAAATCAACTCTCAATTCTCAATGAATCAAATACACGATTCTTTTTATTGTTCTGAAGAAGCGGTTTTAGATGTGAAAAGAGTATTTTGTTTTTCTGATCAGCTTTAACTTGTGAAATCGTATCGGGTAACTGAAAGTATTTTGTGTTGAAAGCGAAGTCAGAGATGTCTTCCAGGGTAAAACGTAACTAGTAATTCAAGAACTTTCTATGTCACAAAATAGACAGCATTAAAACCACAGTAATTTATTCTATAGCCGCTAAATCTGTGCTTTAGTTACTCTTCCTGTCTTACTTAGTGAAGGTGAAATGTTTGGATCTGCTTCAAAACGTTTAGGATTGTATCATAATACAAATAAACGTTTGGCGCCAAAGCTAAATCCGGTAATTTCTTTAAGGCTTTTGGATTCCAGTTAATGCAAGAGAAGAGAAGTCCTAGTCAACGCTTAAATCAAATTATTTAGAAGGCAGCGTGTGGTACCCATCGCCCAAAAAGAACAGATGGCAGTGTTTTTATAAATTTCCTTTGGTTAGCCTTAGAAATCATGCCAAAAATCCGCCCTACTGCTCGATTTTTAATCGGTGATTGGTTATCGCCTTGTAAATCCTGTATGGTGCACCTCTTGGTTAGAATGTCGCCATACTAATCGGTGTTCGTTATTCATGCACTATTGCTATTTCAGATACAGTCTTTACTGAAGGTGTATGGTGCCTATTCCCCTGTTATGCATTTAGTTGGGAGTTAGTTTTTATGCTTGACTGGAAAAAGTTCAAATTTTGTTCATCGTCGTTGTACCTTTGTGAGGATTTCCTTTGGTCTCATCTCATGACTGCACCATGCATACCACTGGTACGTAAATGACTCGACGGAACTTCATCATTTTTATTTTTATCACATAACCTAAATAGATTTCAATATATCTGTATGAATGTCAGAAATACACATTTTTTCTAATTAGTATGAAATGAACAATCAGTCCAGTAAGTAGAAATCGACAAGTCAAAAGAAAGTTAATTCGTTGAAAAAATATAATGAAATCATTTCCATGGTCTGAGTGAATCAATGAACCTTCCACCAAATAAAAAAAGTCATCAGAGAAGATCAGATGCGATATATTTCGTACCCAAAAAGTTTCCATGTAATCGCCAATTGAAAATTAGTCAAGCTTAGACATGAATGACTAACTTGTTCAACGACATTTATGGTTCCCTAACACTGTGCCATACTGATGTTCTGTGGGATAGTTAAAAAATAATTCAGATTATCGCTTTGACTATCTGAAACAGACAGGGTTTGACAGATTTGCATTACTGGTACTGTGTGATGATCAAACATGAAATGAAACTAAGGGCTGCAGCAGGATCCAAACCGGTGGCCTCTGAGTTACTGATCGGCTGCTCTACCAACCGAGCTAGGAGATTCATCTGCTATCAAAATCTTAACTTCTTTTCAATCACTACGATTTTTTTTACCTGACTGCCACGTGAATTCGTGTTCTTTAACTATCTGTTCAATGTATTCACACTGGCTGCCGAGTCATCACCCAGTATTGACAATTTAGACGTTGAGTAATTGGTTAGCGTGTACGCAGTGAGTAGCCGTACGTTATTCTTCTTTTTAAAACAGACTAAGTGTACTGGACAAATTCTTACTGTCAGATTGACTGTTAGTGAAATTTTAAAAAAATTTTAATCAAATAATAACAGTTAGTTATTAACTGAAAGTTATCAGTGGCATAAATAAATTGTGCATCACTTGATTTAAAACATTACTATTACAGTATTGTAATAAGTAGTAGCTTCAATATTATCATACTGTATATGACTTATTTAAATGTGAGTATGGAGACTATCTGCAGTCATTCTGAATATGCTATGTTATGTACTCGGCACACTTTTTAAATGGTTTTAAACTACCATTTTTCCAACTGACAATGAGACAAAGAGCAAACGACACGCCGTTAAGAAATGGGTTTATAAACGCATAAAAACACAACTCTCGATTTTCTATTAATTCACCAGTCCAAGCCAGGCGCTATTATAATAACAGGTGTCTGCTTCATATTATGATTTTTATTACTGTTACTAGTAACACTGTTCAAATGTAGCGGTTATTTCACTTCAAGATATTGTACAGGGTATGGATTTGTTGAACTATTACTTACTGATACTGTACCACAAGTATGGATTACAATAAAACTATTGTTATTATTATTATTATTATTATTATTATTATTATTACAAATGGTGGGTGGGTAAAAGGAAATGAAGAAGTGGATATCTGAAGTACAACATTTTCAACATTCCAAACTTATGGTGGATAGTTAGAGAAACTTTTATTTATTTGTATAGCCAGTTGATTATATATATAGAAGTTGAGGAATTCTTCCCACTATAACAACAGAGAATTAAAAAACAACTCAACTGATCCGATAAGAGTAGGAGATAGAAGTCCATCTTCTTCTTTTGCCAAACATATACTAAGAACTAGTTATAAGGTTGACATGAAAGCAGCCTTCAAAGTATTACAGAAAAGTAACCAGAGGAATGTATTTGAATTCGAAAGCTTCAGCTGTCCGTTAATTTGAATCTTGTATGTATATACAAAACCGTTTGTACTCACTTCGAACTCATCTTAATAATACTGATTTTAACTTTAATACCAAGAGGAATGTGATTTAAATTTTTTTTTTTTGCCCTCGCTTCTTTTGTTTTTTTATCGACTTAACTGACGTTCTTCGAGAATTTTCGTATGAATAATTCAGTGAATTCATATGTGTCCAAAATAGTTTGATATGTATAGGCCAAATAAATCAGATGTACCAGATAATCTTTTTCTTCTCATTACGCTGTTTAAACCTATAGAGAAGACTCATTGCTTTAAATATTGGCGCATTATGCTATAGCATACTTGAGGGTGGGTAGCAGTGTAATCTAGGATTTGCGTTTCGTTCTGCTTGTGATTCATCGGCTGGATGTACCTGCATTCCAGTGAGTGATGGTGTCCCCACTGCAGAAGCATTATCCTTTATGTCACTGATGCATGAGAGCCACCTTTTATGCAACGGATCAGTTATTTTTTATTGATACTTGTAATTTCCCGATGGTACTTTGGCTCAAGCTCATCGATCTCTTTTGGCAAACGGATTGCTTTGTGAACGTCTCCATTTAACCTGAATATTCATAATGTTACAGTTCACTTAGTTTTGGTTAGTAGTGGAATCCAGGATGAGTACACCATCTTATTCGGGAACCCTGTTTTATGTACCTGCATCGCAGTGAGTGATACTTGATGCATAAGAGGTTGCTGTCTTGCTTCTTTGGCCTAGTGGATATTACTTTGGCGTCTAGAACTGCGAGTGCTATCTTCAAGTCTCAGCAAGAAAACCACCGTAAACTGGGATGCAGGTACACTCAGCTGATGAGTTCTAAATAGAACAAACTGTGCGTCCTAAGCTTCACTGTTAGCCACTACTTAAACTGCAACATGGTGTTGTTTGTTACCTGTAGACAAAATAGGCAATACATGTCTTCGTATTTTTATGTCACATGTATTATTAGTCCCTTGGGTTCCTAGTGGAACATAGGGCTTCAGTAGCACGTCTCCAGCTAACTCTGTCCTCTGAAATCTATTGAACCTGGCTCCACGACTGCCCACAAGCTCTCATTTCCTCCTCGCATGATCTCCTACATGTCACCCTCGCCTCGGACGCCCAACTCGTCGCTTCCCATGAGGATTCCACTAGAGGGCCTGACGCGTGATGTCCCCAGTCAGCTTTCTCAGTGTATGCCCAATACAATCCATCTCCACTTCCTCCTGCATATTTGTTGGGTGATGGGTTCTTGGTTGGTTCGTTCCCAGAGCTCCTTGTTGCTTATTCTCATTATTCTGACAATCCATCTTATCTTCAGTAGCGAGCCAGCGTAAGCAGTTGTTGATGAATGTCTGTAGTTTATTGAAAATCCCTTTCGTAACGCGCCAAGTCTCTGAACCATACAGAAGCATTGACTTGACTGACATTAGTGTTGAAAATCCGGATCTTGTTCACGCTTTATGCTGAGTGCTGAAGATCTCCACACTGGTTTCAGGCTAATGAACGCCTGCCTTGCTTTCCCGATCCTGTCTGACCTTGACATCCTCGTCTGTGCCACCTGTAGTTGAAACAGTGCTTCCTAGATAGGTGAAGGAGGTTACTTCCTTTAAGTTTCTCCCGTTCATGGTGATTGGAGCTTGTTGTTGTTGTTGTTGGAGTTGTTGGTGCGGTATCTTCATCACCTCTGTCTTCTCTATATTCACTTGAAGTCCCGTCTTCACTGCCCTGCCTCACCTCTTCTGTCAACTTGTTAGTTTTCGCCTGCAGATCTTCAAGTTTGTGTGACATCAGGCACAAGTCATCGTTGGCGAAATCCAGATCTTCTAGATTCTTTTCCGCAGTCGAGCCAGCTCATCACCCTCTTCTCGCTCCCCACTGTTTGCTGCATGATCCAGTCGACCACAATCAGGAATATCATGGGTGATAGTAGGTGGCAACCTTGTTTCACTCCTGTCTTCACTTGAAAGGCATCACCGAGCTCCCATTGTGAATTACTTGTCTGGTATGTTGCATCTTCATATAGTTGTTGAATGAGATTGATAAAGGTTTGCGGTGTTCCGTAGTAATGAAGCAGTTTCCAAATTACCTCTCTGTTGACACTGTCAAAGGCCTTCTCAGAGTCGATAAAGTTGAGACAGAGAGTTGACTGCCATTCCATACTCTGTTCTATAATGATACGCAGCTTAGTGTTGGTACCTTCTCTTCCTTCCTTGCAAACCTTCTGCAATAGTGGTGTGAGCATGTCTGCTGTTGTCTCTGCGTCCGCTCTCAGTGCTTCTGGCGGGATCCCATCTAGTCCTGCTGCATTCCCCCACTTCAGTAGCTTTATGGCGTTCAGGACTTCCGCTTTTGTTGGAGGATTTATGTTCACTTGTAGTTCAGCGGCTGGGCTGTAGGTGGTATATCTGGATGAAGTGCAGGTGGTGGTCGAATCAAGAGTTTCTTGAAGTGATCGGCCCACAGTTTCCTTTGTTTCTCTTCCTTCGTAATCAAATTTCCTTCATCATCTTTCGTTGGTTTCGTCTGCGTTGATCTCTTCCCAAATAGCAACCTGGTTATTTGATACAATGTTGTCAGGTCTCTGTCTCTTCTGCAGCCTGTTCTGCTTCACTTGCCAGTGTGTCTGTCGTAGAAGTATCTTTTGTCTTTCCGTGCACTCTTCTTCACTTCTTTGTCCAGTGTAGTATTTTATACATCGTGCTCAGTTCCTCTTGCCGTTGAGCATCCTTGCTCTGGTTCATCTTCTGCTTCACCATCCTCCTCTCCCTGCTTTGCCACCTTCCAGGTATCCATCGAGATACATTCCAGTCCTTGTCTTCTTTCTTCTTCCTTCCTTCCTAATACGGCTGGGCAGGTTTCTTTCCACATAGCTTTCAAAGACTTCCAGTGTTCATCCACACAGGTCTCCTCAGGGATGTTGCTCGATATCTCCCATTTTGTCTTGATGGCTGGCTGCCTTGAAGGATGTCCTTTGTAGTTTCATCCTTCAGTTTCCGAGTGTTGTACTTGAACTGTGGTCTATCACCAACTTCCTTGAAGGCTTTTAACTTGATTTTGAAGGTTTCTCGCACTAGACAGTGAGTGGTTTGAACCTACATCTGCTCCTCTTCTTGACCTTGTGTCAAGTAGGCTGCATCTCCATCTCCACTTTAATCACATTGAGATAAAGTCGATCTGATTTTTAGTGTGTCCCGGTGTCTGGTGAAATCCATGTCGCTCGCTGCCTTGTGGATATCCTTGTGCTTAAACAAAGTGTCTCCAATCACCAAATCGTTGAATGTACACAAGTCTCCAAACAACTCTCCATTGTCGTTCATTTCACCAAGCGCTTCTTGACCCATGGTTTGTTCTCTTCCTGTGTTGTCCACTCCCTGTCTGGCATTCATGTCACTCAACCCATTACAATTTTGACATCGCCAACTGACGTCTTGTCCAGTGTTGATTGCAGTTGTCTGTAGAATTCCTCCTTCTTCCCTTGCTCTGCATTATTTGTAGGTGCATAGCATTGTATGATTGTGACCTTCCTTCCTTCCTTTTGAGTTGAACCTCGGTGTCATGATCCTGCATGACGAGAAGGGTTCCCACTGCATGAGAGCCTTCGATGCTGTTGGGAAAATCATGATAGCCACTCCCTAACTCAGTGTGCTGTGCTGGTGGTTGTCGTCTGGGTGACAATATTGGAGTAGATTATTGATTCTTCAGTTGACAGTTTGGAGAGTCCACTCACATTCCATCTGCTTTCACAAATTCCAAGTACTTCAATGTGATACCTCTTCATCTCGTTTGCAATCTGGGCTGGCTTGCTGGGTTCAAACATCGTGCAGACATTCCATGTTCCAACATTTACCTTTGCTTTCATGGAGGGAGAGACGACACATCTGCCCGGCCAATTGGCTTCCCGAAGGCAGTGTTTCACCAACTGGCACCATTTCGCCTCTCCGATTCCAGTGAGGAATGGTTTTGTTATTATTTTTTATATATCGTTTGTGCTTTGAAGTTTGTTTAGCGGTTAGATTTGTTTTCCGGGGTAGGGTTGCTAGCCCTATGCCCAACCTTCCCTCTTTATGGGGGCTTAGGACCGGCTAGTAACTAGTGAACTAGTTAACCAAGCGAGGTTATGTCACATTTACTATATGTAAATATTTTTCATGCATCAACGACTATAACAAATAAGAACCTGGGTTATCTTGTAACAGCTACTGTTTGAAATACAATACACAGACCAGCTTACAATTATTCGACGTATATATCGATGCACAGTAAGTGGCCAAGAATCATACTGAGAAGCATTCTTGGTCCAGACAAGACTCGACAATACGATATTTACTTGTATCATCCTGTCGTTTACTGGACCGAATTGATCGGTCTCTGTTGGCACATGGGCTGCAATGTGGATGCTTCGATATTGCCTGCAGTTTCAATTTCAACATCAATGCTGAGTGAACGGTGTTGTTCCCACTGCTAGTCGTCATCCAGCATTAATATCAAAATTGAAACGATAGACAATATCGAAGCATCTACACTGGAGCCCATATGCCGATTGAGATCGATCGATTCTGTCCACTTAACAACGGGATAATGCAAGCGACACCATACAAAACTATACCCGCCACGCAAGAATCGGCTGTCAAAACTTAGTGGCCTGGTAGATAACGCTTTGGCGTTTGAAGCGATCAGTCCCAGGTTCATGTCTTAGTGGGGGCAATATCGCTCATTGGGAGGCAAGCACATCCAAATGATGAGTTACAAATCAGAAAAAATGCGCGTCCTGTATTCCTCTGCTAGCCACCATCCAGCAGTATTATAAAGATTGGACAAAGATATGGACTACACAGGTCTGACCAGATGTAATAACATAATTTTCGATCATTCCATTCGAAAAGCGTGTTTCAGACTTACATGTAAAATGTTGGAATTATTTATTTCAAATACACTGAAATTTATACAAATACAACATGTGTTATTCATGATAGTTAGCTTGAAGGATGACGTAATATATTTTGACAGTACATTGGTAGAATAATTGGTTTCGTGAAGAAGCATTCCAACGCATATATGGAAAAACTAGTATTACCGTGTTTCTAAGCTTTTTGGTTAGCCGCAGACGTATTTGTAGACTTGAATAGCTAAATGTAGCACCATAAGAAGATGTATCTAGTTTTCTTATTAAATATTATTTATTCCTGGTTATTTTAATCGTAATTTACTACTTGTCTCTATCTTGAAACATAGATAAAGAAAATTGCGTGTATTAAAATACTTGTCAAACTATTTTCTTGAGTTTTTCCTGTTACGTTGACCAGTTTAAAAAAAGAAACTCGTTCAGCCATTCTCTTCATTCGTTCCTCCTTTCGAACATTGGTTATTTGCTTCGTAGCGCCGATTTAGTAAACAAAACAGTGGAATTTTATTACATGATTCATTTCAGTTGATTTATCTGATGCATCACGCAGTGAAAAGTAGTTCAGTAAATAATACTGTTGTATTGTGTGGTCTACTTGATAAATCAATTGAAATGGAATTACATCCTATCGAAGTGCCTAAGGTTTCCTCTGATCATATGATTCAATTCGTTTTTTCTAGTTGCTGAGATTCATGACAAAAAGTGCGACCAAAGAGAAAAAATGACATTTAGGAAAAATATTTTAGGTTTTATTGCTCATTTGTTAACTTATTCTTTTGAGTCTACACAATTTTTATTACTGACTATTAACTCACCGTCGGTGAACATTTTAATTACGGCTAATCGATGAGAAAACCTTCCTTGATCATTATGATTTCCAGTGAAATTCTCCGTTTATTTCTCATGAATGTTTGCAATTACTTAAGGCGACAAAGTAGTTTCTACCATTTAATTTGTAAATAAAAGCATAAAATGAAATTTTTCCAATGATTTTCAAATTAATAAGATATATTTTCTCGGATCTCTTGGTAATGATGATATTTAGAGTGGCATTTTTACTCATAGAATGCAGTTTCATTAAGAAATATGCTCAATAATACACAATTTTCACTACTCACTCATCCCTTACTTTTATGTCAGTTACTAGTAATACCGTTTATGTTCTGTTTATGAATAAACTGCTTCCACAGTATTAGTTATGTGAGAAGGGCGGGAAAAAGAAACAGCGTTCATAAAACACTAAAAAATGTGAGATTGATGACTTCTGAAAATATTCATCAAAAGCAGATTTATTATCTGCTTTAGGGCTAAATACAGCATCAAACAGTACCAAATAGGCTAACTAGACTGTTTTTAACTAAGCATTTCCTTTTGTTGAACATCATATACGCACCACATAATTATATTTAAAATAGAAGTTATAAATACCCCAACGCTTTATGTGATTTGCAATAATTCCATCATCTCTAATATTTGTCGTTTCTTAAACCTGGATCAGCATCTTGTGCACTATTATTACTAGACTAACGATTAGGCAAGACCGCTGAGCGCAAAATTCGGACACGGCAGTAGCGTAACACGTCCGGTTGCTGAAATTTGTCACAGAATAAAATGATTAAAAACAGATGTCAGAAATGATTATTTGTTCGCTATTGTCGACTCCTACGTTTCATCTCTGTTAAGTGGTGCTTCAAAAAGATCAATCTCTTACAGTTCCTACCGTTGTATTCAAATTGTCTTTAGTGACACACATTTACCATCAATGAATCTCCTGGATATACTGCAGGTCATTCTAGGTTAGTAAACTACAGACATTACCTAAACCTCAGTAATTTACCTAATGTTTTGATACTATATTAGAGACCATTCAAATTTGTTTCGTTATGGGCAATCGCTTTGGTGTGAA
>OX104134.1:7667247-7851953 GCA_944470555.2 Heterobilharzia americana | reverse complement strand
AAACCACTGGTCAATTACAGAAAAGCACCCATTTAATTCAGAGTTAACTGGAATGAACACACCGTCAGGTCATCAGCATACTTAATAAAATTTGTTCCAACAGAACAAGGTAAATAGTGCAAAAGAAAGAGAACAGAAAAGGAGAAAGAACAGCACCTTGAAGCACACCAGTTTCAGTAAACAGTGCGAAGTGAACCGCTTCCCTTTACAGAGAGTATACTGTTTCCTTCCAGAAAAATGAGAATACAGCCACTCTGCAACCCATGGTTCGGTATGAGCCATGGAAAGCTTATTTAACAAGAGTGGTCTAGGAATAGACTCAAAGGATGATGAGTAATCCCAAAGGCACCTGTCTAAACTAGAAAAAATATTGTGAAGCAAGACAGTGACAGCACCTAAAGAACCTCCTGTGTTTGTAAGCAAATTGTTTTGGATCTCTGAAAACCAGCAATGGAAGCTTAAGAATAAGGAAAAGGAATTTCACTATTGTATTTAAAAAAGAGGAGGTTATAGCGATGGATCGAATAATAACGTCTGATCTAGAAGATTACTCAGGCACAGGTATAACTTGATCTCCTTCTAAGCAGCGCGTATTGTTTTTGAAAAACGATGCATTGCAGACATTCGTAAGGGGACGACAAAATATCTGCAATTTTTTTTTAATATAATAGTAGAAACACTACCAAGTTCTAAGCTTTGGGATAGATTCAATACATTTAAATACATCATGTGTATTAAAGCCTGGAAAGCAGCTGTTCACTTTGGACGTTAGGAAGGATGAAATCAGCCTGAAGACGTATTAATGACTTGTTTAACGTGTAGATATCCAAGCAAGCTTCTTTTGTGATGTTTCCTACCAGTAAGCTCTTTAAATAATTTCCATATATGGAAGAGTTCTTACAAGATGAAAACTTCTGGTTGTAAGTGGTACTCGGACGTTATATTCCAGACTTAACTAGGCAGTAAAGTCTTTTGATGCCAGAGTGATGTCTCACTTTATACAGCCTTTCCTTTTCTTCCGGAGCCTCTTGAGATGAGGCGAGGAAGGTCCGTCAAATCTTATATGTATGGTGCGTTCAGCTGGGCAGCAAATATTCAGACAGAATCTGAGATCGCTTGTGATATTGGTGATAGTGTTGTCTAAAACTCATCAGCAAATATATTCATTTGTTTTTTTAAGCATACTTCTCAAACGTAGTATATTCAATTGTGAATAGCATCCATAATGGACTTTCTTGGAAATGTATTCAAAAGCCTTCTTGTGTAACTTGCCATACACGTTAGGTAAAACACGTGCAATACAGTGGTCAGAAAGCAGCAGCAGAGCCCTTTACGGACTTCAGATATGCCAGGTTCATTTGTAAATACGAAGTCTAGGGTGTTGTCAAGACAAGTGGAAAGGTTAACCATATTTTCATGACCCAATGATAGTAGAAAACTGCAGTCACATGAGTTAAAATCTCCACAGACTATAGACAGGGAGTTATCCAGAACAGGAGCAGCAGCTTCAATGAATTCGTCAGCAAAAGTTGACAAGTCTGAGAAACTGCAATCAGATGTGATATAGACGTTTCTTGGTTACGCAGTAATGCCTGGTCCTATGTTGATAATGATGATGATGATGATGATGAGACGTTTCTTGGGCTTCTGTTTGTCCTTACTCAAATGTTTAAGATGATGTATAACAGTAATGAACTCAGTTTTTTCGTTAGAGAAGCTAAAGCGTACATAATTGGAGCAAGGCTAGTTTGTCATTGATAAATGTTGCTACAACCCTCACCACATTTCTTCGTGGAAAAGCTTCGATCTTGTCAAAATAATTTGAAACCATTTAAGCAGATTAAATCATCATCATCATCATCATCATACAGGCTATGAAGTTTTGTTTCCTGCAGCATAATTACACCCGTATTTCGATAAACATTTGCGGATAAGGGTGAATGAAAGTAATCAAGTTTCTTGGTAACGACTTGCAGTTTGAACTAAGTAGTTCAGAATAGTCATTTGATATACGGTCATAACTTTGAGAGTCCGTTGTCCTCCACCATAGTGCATCTCCTTAATTTGTCTATCAACTTGTAAAGCGATAAGTTGTAATGATTTTAAAAACGTGCGAGAGTATAATACGGTCGGTTGACATAACAGGATGATTACAACAATGTAGAAAGGAGAAATCTGATGCAGTATATGCCGTGGTAAAATGAAGTAGCCTAAATTTGAAATTTCGATTCGTTTTCAGTCTTTAGTGACTACATGCCGCCATCCACTTAGCGATGCACTGAAGAAGTGACAACGAATCTCCGTGCGGAGAATTAGAACGTAAACATCATGATTCTTGATATTCTTCAGAAAAGCTTATATATATATATATATATATATATATATATATATATATATATATATATATACCCGGTTTGGCTTACCAGAGGCGAACAAAGGAAAACGACTTCATCCATATGTGAGCACCTTGTTGTATTAGGTCATTCAGCACCTCGAGATTCATCCTTTAAAATTATTTACAAATTTAAATTCAACTACTCCAAAGGTTTACGTTTCCACCACTTATGCATAGTTGAAGCATTAGCTATAAACGAACAAAAACCGAAACTGTGCATTAAAAAACATTTCATTTCACTTCACTTTGGTAGACTTCTCTTTTATTATCATCATTATCACCAACTTTCACTTCATTGTCAACATTTGACCCATATTTCACTTTTTAATATCAATTCATTCCTTATTCATTGACCTATTTTGCATGTTTAAGCTAAATTATCACCGTTTTACAATTCTTTGACAACATGCGTCTCTTATCTCACCACTTGTTATCAATTCATTCCTTATTCAGTGACCCATTTTCTATCTCCTCGACTTGAACAAATACCACCACCTACACCTCTGTATATTTTGCATATTGACTGAGCAACTTTTTAGTGTAATTATCTGTCACTTTACAGAGTATAAAATACGACTGTACAGCTTGATAATGAAGTCGTTGAAAAGAAATATTTTTTTCGCTGATACATGGCTTTGTTCTTATTAATGAATAAATACTGTTTACTAGGAATTACATGTGTTATATGGAAGAATGCAACTGAAGAAAAGCATATCGTGGAAAAGTTTAATAGAAAGAACAAATGAGGTTAGCACATAAAAGAAAATTGAAGCATTTCCACCCTGATGGATGAGATAGTATTTAGTATCACATTTTACGCACTTTTCGAGAATATCCGATACCATTGCACGATACGATTGAACACCCATCGTTTAACTCTGTAATTTCGAATTTGATCTGCACATGAAAAGCAAAAAATAGTAGTAAACATGAGCACATGCAAACACAAATAATGATAAAAGTATAAACCTGTAATCGTATACACACTGAAGGTCAAAGGGCAAACAAACTGTGCAGTGGCTGATCACATTACCCAGAATTTTAGTGTCCGCAATATATTGATTGGCATTACAAATGGACCCAGTGACTGGTAGTGTGATATATAACCCACTACATTAACTAATACCAGGTTGCGTTAAATTTTATTGGTAGTTTGCACTGCAGACCAGCGACTCGTCAATTCCTTTGAATAATAACACAATATTAATATGGACCAACTTGAACTAACAGATCCTTATGATTTCACAAAACAAACGATATACGATCTTATAGAATCCTCAATCCAAAATATCAAAGCTGTTGTGTATCTAGAACGATTATGAGAATGAATCCTCAGCATAAAATCAATAGTACGTAACCTTTCTGAATTTTAGTTACGGAGTTGATAAGTGATGCCATAGTGAATACTTGAATTCTCCAAGACTTTTTACCTTTCATTTAGCCAATTGTTTATCGACTTTAAATAACAAAGAATCGTGAGGTATAGCAGAAACTTTACGGATAACAGACATCGCCTATCGCAGTTTAACACTGTTACTTATACTGGCCGATCATGATCGTAACAGATAATCATAAACGCATTGTCCTATTACTAATCATCAATGTTTAGTAATCGATCAATTTAAGTAATTACAAGAAAGATACTCCAGAGTAACAGCAAAATAAAAAGAACGTCAAAACAGTACCTCGGTAAGATTGAATATTGAAACATAATAAAAAGCACATCGATGAAATTAAATCTCACCGTTGAACAATATCACAGAAAAATCATTCACTGAAACTCATCATCATCAATATCAACATAGGACCAGACATTACTGCGCAACGGTCCGAGTTGCCACAGCTCATATCAGTACACCAAGTAAAAAGACAGTGAACCGCAAGAAGATAAGAAAATTCAGTCAAAAGAAATATAAAGTACGGAAAGAGAGAAAGGAAGGATGAGAAAACAGTGACATTCGGTATAGCATCGTTAAGATGAAGATAATGTGTGTATACATCTGCGCCACTGACATCGGTTCCTAGCCATATCACCTAAAGTCTCCAATCACTGGGTCCTCTTGTCGTGCGGACCCCAACCGACTAGTCCACATCACCCCACATGGCTCAAACCAACAGCCAGAGACTTCATACATTGGTGCCATGTTTTAGTCTTGCTGCCTCGAACCTTTTTCCAGCCTCGACCTACTTCAGCCAACATTATGTGACGAGGCAATCGGTGACTAGCCATACGTAGTACGTGTCCCAACCATCTCAGTTGATCAAGGTTCATAACCGTGTCAACTGACCTACATCTTCTCCGTAAAACTCTACACCTGACGTCTGTGTTACTCACGTGGTGACACCATGGAATACGGCCCATACTATGAAGGCAACGGTGGTCAAACACTTGAAGCCTTCTCACGTCTTCCACCTTCATTGGCCATATTTCTCACAGCCATACAGTAAAACAGAGCGGACTGCTACGCAGTACACGTGACCCGTAATAGACAATCGGATATTACGGCGGCGCCACAGGTGGCGTAAGTTGGTGAAAGCCAGTCAACCGAGCCTTTTGTATTCGTGCAGAGATTTCATCGGCCACTGAGCCAGCCACCAGGGTAGGACTGATCCTACTTCCCAGGTAAGTGAAGTGGTCGACACACTCAATCACTACGCTCTCTATTATTAACCGTAACACCGTTGAAGATCAATCCTGGAGCAACAATTTGCATTTGGGTGGTGAGAAACCCATCCCAAACATTTTCAAGTTGCCACTCAAAGTGTTCAGAAGACTCTGCATCTTGTCAGCGTCTTCACCTAACAGGACTGTGTCATCTGCATATTCTAGGTCTAACGAAAAGTCTCCTGCCATTAGGTCAACATCTGTGTAATCAGGTGACGAGAGGGAGACCTCCATAAGAATATCCATGATAAAATTGAATAGGAATGGGGAGAGTGGGCATCCTTGTCGGACACCACTCGATGAGCATAGCTCCCCAGACATCTCATCATAGGCTCTAACACGCCCACAAGTGTTCGAGTAGAGAGCCTTCAATAAGGTTATGTTTTTACTCGTCACGCCTTTCAGTGAGACATTGCCATAAGACTTCTCGACCAACGGAGTAACTGAAACTAAATGAATTATTTTAAAACCAGCAATTGTTACTTCAATAACTTCTGTTCTCTATGAAACAAGTATAAAATGCAGTTGTCGCATCGCAAGTCCAGCAAGTAAATTTAATAAGCCATTGAATAGAATAGAATGATGCATCTAAATTCACTAAAGAAATTATGCACCATAAAATTACCATTCTGGTGCAGACTAAAAATGAATGATTTTCAGAAACAACTTGTAATACTGAGATAATTTGAGCAATTCCATTTTAATTTGCGGGTTTGTGGGGATTTGTTGATTTCAAGTTGGTATTCATGATAGACCGACAACAGTTGGAAGAAGAGCAGAAAAGTGGTAGCACAAGACAGCTGTTTCATCCAAGTATGGGACTCCCCAGCACTGCACACCCATGACCTCGCCAGGGGTCCAACCCAGGGGGTCCAGGTTCTATGTCCAGTATGCTACTATTGAGCGACTGCGTCGGAACACAACGGTCTACTTTTCCAACTTCAGTCAGTTTACGACATAGAGCGACTATCACCTAATGTCATCGGTGAGTATTTGTCTTTACGTCCACTACATCTACCCCACCGGTCACGACTTCTCATTGGAACTTCAGGAATCACTTCTCGAAGCTAGTCACCAATCAGTACTAAATAAGTTCATTTTGGGGGTCTATGGGGATTTATGGATTTCAAGTTGGTATTCATCATGGACTGGACTGGGAGAACCACGAAATATAGACCATCGGATTCCGACCCAGTTGCCCAATAGTAACGTGCTGGACACAGAATCTAAACTTTCTGGATTCGAACACCCTGTCGAGGTCATGGGTGTGCAGTGCTGGGGAGTCCCATACTTGGACGAAACAACTGTCCAGTGCTACCAGGTTCCTGATTTTCTTCCAAATGATGTCAGTCTATATTGAACAGTAACTTTAAATTTCATTTTATTTGATTTATTAGATGTACCACACACTGAAACATCAGTATTCACTGGATAACGCTTCGGACAAAATTTATTGTCCACAGTTATATCAAGATAACTCTACAACGACGAGACATGGTTCATATTTTCTAATTCTCTCGCTTTTACATTGGCAATCTAAGTAAGTCTATCACTACAATAAGTAGTGAAATACACATTACACAGAGCTACAGTTAAACATAGATTTCAACTACACAACTTACACCTAGCATAAGTTCTGCGACATATATACAAGTCTTCGTATGCATCGTGAGTGGTCCAATCCGTATCTGCGATTTTCCTTTGGCCAATGACATTGGAAGTATCAGCTAAAATAACAATCATACAAATATCAGTAAACAAAGTGATTGTTAGTACAGACGCACCTCCACAATAACCATTAAAATTTAACCAGAACTGTTTCCCCACAAACGACCAGAGTGGAAAACAGTGCTGTATCCTTACTCAGCCACCAGCAACAACTACCTGTGTCAGGATACCGTTATGTCCAAATACTGTTTATAATCAAGCCATCATCGCACGACAACAACCTTCCTATGTTCGTGAAACAGAGAAACAGCATCAACGCAGAACTCCGGACAAGAGTGTATCGGTTCAAGTTGCCACACTACACAGAAACATACGAAGAACAAGTGGATGGAAAAAGAGTGTTATCAAAGTCGACAAAATTGTCTCCGAGAGTAAGCAATTCGAAGATACAAGTTAGCACAAATACATTCAAACTTCAGAAGTTGTCGAAGAGTAAACACAACTGCGTCACTGCAACCGATTTTCAGCCATTTCACCACGAGTCATCAACCACTGATTGCTGTCGTTTTGGAGACCCCAGCCTGACAATCTACATGTTTACACATGATCCAGACTCAGAGACTCCACTGACTGTTGCCACGTCATGGTCTGGCCGCCTTGAAGCATCTTCCATCCTAATCCGACTTCCCCCCATCACCACACATCGGGCTAGTCGGTGGCTCAACATGCTCAGTACATCATCAAGCCATCTCAGTCCATTAAGCTTCACAACTTCACCAATCGACTTGTCTTTCTTCCCTAGTAGCCTTCGCTTGACGTCAACATTGCTCACACGGAGATTCTAACAGAAGTGAGCAATGCTACCAAGACATCTGTGATCAAAACCCAGCAGTCGCTTCGTGTCTTCTACTTTCAACCACCATGCCTCACAGTCGGACAAAGCGGAATGCAATGCAGTATACTCGTCCCTTGATAGATAGTCGGATATGTCGCTTATCGGCGCCACAAATGAGGCAAGTTCGCAAATGCTAAACAAGTCTTCTGTATCCCAGCTGAGATTTCGTCACCAACCTCCGTATTCAGACTGATATAACTCCCCAAGTGATTGAAGTGGTAGTTACATTCCACCACATCAGTCCTTATCCTTAAAACAGAAGTAGTTGCAGACTAGTCCTAGAGCATCATCTTACACTTGACAGGCACCAACGAAATGCATGCCAAACATAATCAGATTTCTGCTCAACGTATCCAGAAGACCCTGCATTTCGCCAGCGTCTCCACTCAGCAAGACAATATCGTCTGCATACTCCAAATCAACCAGATGATCTCCAGGGAGTAGGTCAATCCCTGTGAAGTCACACGTACTGAAGGCTATACCCACTGGTACTGGTACATCTATAATGAGGTTAAACAAGAATGGTAACAGTGAACATCCCTGGAAAACTCTAGTTGTCATCAATTGACATGACAACTTTCCTTAAACCCTTAAACGGCTGCTTGAGTTCGAGTAGAGAGCTTTGATAGGCATCATATACTTTCTCGGTACTCCCTTCAGTTAGACACTGCCACAACACTTCACGGTCGACTTAGCTAAACACCATCTTTTGATCAAGAAATATGGCAAGTGTGGGCCATTGGCGGTATGTATGATTGCGTGCCAGGACCTGTCCCAGGGTAAAATCTGACCGACACACCTTCACCTAGGTATCAAAGTGCCTAGTCTTTTCGAGTTTGCTGTTTTGGAGCTGTTGTTTGGCGTCGAATAACTAAGGACCTGAGGATCTTGGACTCAATGTTAGTCGAACTAATTTATCTATAGTTGTCACAAGAAGACTTCTCTCCTTTCTTATAGAGTGGGATGGTCAGTGAAATGGACCAGTCTGACAGGATTACCTCTGATTCCTATACACTGACTGCCTCGTGCCTCCGTCACTTTAACCAACAATTTCTTACCTCCATCCTTTAAAACTTTGGGTGACAAACTGTCGGGTCCTACTGCTTTGCATCGTTTCAAGTTCCATACAGCCTTCACAACTCCAAAGAGAGTTGTAGGACCGATATCTACGTCCCATTCAGGTTCAGGCTGGATGTTGGGCCACTAAAGCTTTGCTGAGGCCCAGTTAGTCTGTGCTTCAGAGTCATGCGCCCAATGCAATCAATATCCGTCTGTTTTAGTAGGTTATCAGCGTCTTATCCTTTTTGGTGATGATTTCTCTAACCAACGTTTTCTTCTTGCCAGTCTCCTAAGTAGACACAAACAGTTGACGTGTTTTACTCAATAGTGATGCCTTCTCCATCGCTCTCGGCGTCGCCAACCACCACTGCTCGCGATCGTTACGACGACTCTTGGTCAACGTACGTTTAAGTTACTTTCACTCCTCATTGTGGTCAGAGTCAACTGGAATCAGTCTTCCGGCATCAGTCAGTTCGGATGACCTAGCAGGAATCCAGTGACTTATGCTAACCTTCAGGTGTAGGTTACCAACTATCTTTACTCCTGTGTTTTTCTACAGCAGACTCAGTATCACGCCATGTCATGTTTCTACAGTATGAGCACTGCTATCACGTGCAGATAAATGCGCAGCTAACTCCTCCCTAAATACATACGTGGCATCCTCATCTTCCAATTGAGAACAGACAGGCTTTCCTGTCGCCTGTTTCCCGTGACTAGAAAGACGCAGACATACATGAACCCGTACTAGCTTGTGATATGAGTACAAACTGATATTCACGGGGGAGCGGCAATCCTCCACCAACTTTCTCTAACGACGGCTCATTCTATCTATCTGTGTCCATCGTCGGTTGCATGTCATCTGATGTCATGTGAGACAGCGTATCCCCTTAGACCTTTTCGATCGGTTCACCTTCCCTACTTCAGAGTTAATGTCACCTGCTATTATGACTGTGGATCTTAGAAATCACACAACACAAACAAACTAACTCAATGAGGATATAATAACATGCTAGTGCACTTAATTCTTAATAAACCAGATAATATCTCAGTGATGCGGGACTCAATGAGTATCGACCAGGTAAGTTGTAATTCCGCTAAAAATTCACCAACAACCTAATTGTCAAAATGAGCACAAATGATAAAGTACTTCAAAATATCTTTCTGACTATTTGAAATAGCTGTGGTTTGGTAGACCAGCATTCATACTGGGTGATGAGTGAAGGTGTAAGGAAAGTTTGGACCGCGGCTAGATACGAACCAGCGACCACCGGGTTTCCGGCCCGATGCTCTACCAACTGAGCTACAAAGTCCGTTTAGACCAAACGATGCAAACAGACCTCGTAGCTCAGTTGGTGGGGCATCGGGACGGAATCCCGGTAGTCGCTGGTTAGAACCTAGCCGCGGTTCAAATTTTCATTACACCTTCACTCCACCTAGTATCAATACTTCAAAATACATCAGTTGCAATGATGGCCCGACATTTTCATAGTTTTCCTTTTTTCAAGAATACAAAAGACACTGGAATAATTCCAACAAAACAGAATCTGATTCTCATATGTACTTATCTTCAAATCATCCGTATCACTTGTTTTTAAGGTTTAACCTACAGCAAATGCAATCGCACTTATATAGAAATCGCTACTTCGATGTAGCACACAAGGACACAGTAATGTTTATTGAGTTTTATATGACCTATAAGCAATAAACTGTGTTTTAAATGTTATACAGTTAATATGGCAGCGCTGTATGGTATGCAAAATAGACAAATCTAGTATGGGATTAAATTCTACCAGTGTTCAAGTTCTATGCTTACATATAATCATTTTCGCCAACTTCCCAGTAATCAAGATTTCTAATGTATTTTGAATTCACCTCAACATATTTGGCATGAATCTACATGAATCTAAAAGCCTTAAAAGTGTAAGTGAAAAAATAAAATCTGAAAATGGGTGAAGAAGAGCATTGACTACGAATAATACAATAAAGGTACTTACAGAAGGTAAATGATAAACTAACCTGGTCTTGCATATGATCATCACAGCATGCCCCAATCTTCGCATAGTTATAAATCGACTGACAAGCTTCAGAAACTAATTGTCTGTGATGAGGACCTCGAGGACTGCTAATTCCGGAAACTGCCAAAAGGCAATCCGTTGAAGTCTGCATGACGAACCTACATTAAATAATGAACACATGTAGATCATACACATATTAACAATCAAAAGCACGAATCACTAAGGACTAATAATACATAACTAACAGAAGGATCAACTTAATACAGTAAACATTCTGTTATATTCGAATCGAAATTGCCATTGTTCGTAAACTTTCATTTAAAACTGTTACCCTCGCTGATTACCTTCTGGGATTATTTTCAAAAATCACAAACTGGAACATGAATTTTGGAAAGTGAACAATAGGTCAACAAAGAGAAATGTGAACTCTAACCGAACATCAGTTGTGGTCCTACCATATCAGAAAAGTCTGTTAGATAGCGGTTAGACAAAAAGCAGTTACCCTTACCCTTAACATGTCCTTAAACAAAAAAAGATGCAGTATGAGGACTTAGATCAGTCATCAGTGGTGGTTCAAAACCACAGGATATATGTCCGACTATCTTTTCCATAATACAGGCTAATTGTCTCGGCATCAGAAAGGCCGTACGTGGCCGACCTCAAGCTCCCTGGGCTCTGCGGTCACATGGAGTGGGCAGTTGCCTTCACAACCTTGTCAGCGCTCAAGTTCGCTCAGACCACTATCCACCTCTCTGATTCTAGTTGCTCAATCCTAAGTATTTATGAAGGAGAAGTCTCCACTGATGGTTTTTTCCATAAGCATATATCAATTCACTGGCTACCGTGGAACAGCTACGTTTTCCAGCATCTGATTGACAGTGGGCACAGTTTTAGAAGATTCACTTAGTGTGGTATATATAATCTTTCAAATGGTGTAGGAAAACGTCTATCTTACATTACTGAAGCGTTAGTAATACACGAATGGGAACTGGATTTGTGTAGCCGGAAAAAACTTTTCCCATTCCGTCTACTTGTTCACATTGTAACATGTCAGTTTTTGAAAGGGTGGAGACTAATCTTATTTCAGGTGGATTATCTGGGTTGTGCTGTGTTGCCTGAGCTGGGTGGTTGAATCGTAAAGCTTTCATTGTCTTTCTAGACAACACTATCAGCACTAACTTCAATATGGAGTTACAGCGAAGTTGGTTGTTATTGGAAACAACCAAGCACAAACCAGTTCGTCAGGGTAAGCTACTGAACCATCCAGGGGGAGGTATTGACAGCTCATGAAGTTAGTGTTGATGAAGTTGCCAAGGAACACAAAGAAAGCTTCACGGCTAAACGACCCAGCTCGAGGAACACAACGCAATCAAGATATCAGTTTTTAAACCTAGTTGATTTTTATTTTGCTTTCATTTCACTACCATGTTACTTTTCAACTCAGTTCCTAATTTTTCATTCCCGTTCATATTGAAAACTTGTTTACTGAATCTATTAGGCACTCTTGATCACAACTTACACCTATTTTAACAAAGTTATTTGCGCTAATTTTTGAATGTTTTATCATTTCTCATATAACCTTCCTATCCATTTGATTTTCCTAACCCTAACCTGCCAAGAATTATTTCCAAACTCCGGTGACACTGCTTGCCCTTAAGCTTAAGCAATAGCTATACAGCATTTGAGAAGGCGGATAGCAAGAGAAAATTATTCCGTGAAATCTATTCCCCCTTCGTTATTCAACAGAAATATAACTGATGTAAGGCAACCCACTATATATATATATATATATATATATATATATATATATATATATATGCTCATGTATTAGGCTATGAGCCAGTCATATGTTTGATGACAATGATGCTACTGAGTTTTCGAGCTCAGGACTCACCTGTAAAACTCAGGTAAGAAAAACCAATGAACTACACTTATTATTATTATTATTATTATTATTATTATTATTATTATTATTATTATTATGTCCCTTGGTTTCCTAGAGGAATATAGGCCATCAGTAGCACGTCTCCAATGCCCTCTGTTCTCTGAAATCCTTTGAACCTGGCTCCACGACAGCCCAGAATCTCTCATTTCTTCCTCACACAATCCCCCCCATGTCACCCTCACCATGGACAACCAACTCGCCGTTTCCCATCTAGGTTCCACTCGAGGCTCTGGCCTGACGCGTGATGTCCCCACTCTGCCTTCTCAGTGTATGCCCAATCCAATCCATCTCCACTTCCTTCCAGTGCATATTTGTTGGGTGATAGGTTCTTGGTTGGTTCGTTACCAGCCAGAGTTCCTTGTTGCTTATTCTTTCTGGCAATCCATCTGATCTTCAGTATCGAGCCAGCGTAAGCAGTTGTTGATGAATGTCTGTAGTTTATTGGAAATCCCTTTCGTAACGCGCCAAGTCTCTGAACCATACAGAAGCACTGACTTGACGTTGGTGTTGAAAATCCGGATCTTGTTCCACATGCTGAGTGCAGGAGATCTCCACACTGGTTTCAGGCAAATAAACAAGTCTTGCTTTTCCGATTCTGACGTTGACATCCTCGTCTGTGCCGCCTGCGGTTGAAACGATGCTACCTAGATAGGTGAAACAGGCTTCTTCCTTTAAGTTTCTCCCGATCATGGTGATTGGAGCTTGTTGTTGTGGTTGGTGGCGTTGGTTGGGTATCTTCATCACATCCGTCTTCTCTACGCTCACTTGAAGTCTCATCTTCGCTGTCTCGCCTCGCCTCTTTTGTCAACTTGTTGGTTTTCGCCCGTAGATCGTCGAGTTTGTGCAACATTAGACACAAGTCATCGGCGAAATCCAAATCTTCTAGGATCTTTTCCCCGGTCCAGCATATCCCCCCCTACTCACGCCTCACGGTTTGTTGCATGATCCAGTCCACTACAATCAGTAAGATCATAGGTGATATTAGGCGGCAGTCTTATCTTACTCCTGTCTTCACTTCAAAGACATCACTGAGCTGTCCACTGTGAATTACTTGGCATGAGGTGTCTTCATGTAGTTGTTGAATGAGATTGATGAAAGTTTGTAGTATTCCGGAGTGTTGAAGCAACTGCCAAATTACTTTTCAGTCGACGCTGTCGAAGGATGAACTAAACTTCCGTAGTGGCAAAGTCTAAATTTCTGAACGATAGTTCATGCGTCAGAGATTAATAACCTGAATGAGTGGTCTAGTGATGACAACCTACGACCTAAGCGCCTACAGTTCTACCATATATCTGACAGTCAGTCAACCATATCCCTACGTTTAGCTTTTCCTAGGAGGCTAGGCAGTTTTCTACAGGGCTCATCGTGCCTGCAGTCAGTGGGTGCATAAGCAGATATTACATAGAGACAGCAGCGAGTTTCACTGTTCATCTTAATCTTCATCGAACCATTCAGTCGAAAAGAACACAGACAACTGTCAACTGCAATTCGTTTGAGCAGCGTGCTTTTTGTCTTAGCACCTAAAGCTCTACCTACACATGTAAGACCGAGAGAACAGAACCAACTAGTCAGCAACTTCAGCAACTCGAAAGGTGAATTCTATAGACCCACCACACTGACCGGTTGAGGTAAAGTGAATAACCACACTTGTACGCGTATTCCACAAAAATAGCACATATCCATCCCCAGGATGGCAGAGGTTTCACCTGAGAAACATGTTGGCTTAATTGACGGACGGTAAAAAGACTAAAAGCTTTAATACGTAATTTCGAACGCGGTTCTAGAACAAGGATGTTGTTTCGTGAACTCAAATCGTTAGCAAGAGTTGCAGGTCCGGAAGAAATTAAAGACAGTGTGCGAATATTGAAGGAGACGTGGCGAAAGGTCAGAAGGCAAAGATGCTAATGCTTGAAAATCATATGAAAGAACATGAATGTTGAGAGTTGTGATGGTGATTGACACTTCCCGGTTGCCTACATCAAGGAAGGCTACTTCCAACGGAGGTACCTGAGGAACTAATTGGATAAATAATAGTGGTGCATGACCACTAAGCCTAAAAGACATCCGCTTGTAGCCTGTCATATACGATCCTTCTGGAGGCCTTAATTTATTTTGGATACAGCTATAAAGCCACACCACTGGCACCTGAAGATCTCGGGGTAGTGGAAAGTGTGCCGTTTTTGAGGCCAACCTTTCTAATCCCGGTTCCCATAGAGAAGGTAGCATCAGCATACCACTGCTACTCATTCACGGAATACGCTTCAGTACAACCACATCCCATTGAGCTAGCAGTAGAACTTATCCAGCGAACCACTACCATAGCATGATAACGGTAACTGCCACTATGCAACAGAACTTTTGGGTATGATAGGACCTCAAGGGGATAAGTGCTTCACCAGCACGGCTCGTTCAATCATGACGATACACAAGCCTGAGCACTATATCATATCATTTTTCCATTGATAATATTATTCTTTTACAGACACCTTAATTCCCGTGGTTAATTACCAGCTACATAGTACCTAGAAACTAATAATTTTTTTTAATGACTAATTTACCACCAACAGTTGGATTTAGGAAAGCCTGTCTATACATGTGACTTCACAAGCAGTATTCAACTTTACAGAGATATTACTATACACAAATCATGTTTTTTACGCTTTCAAATGGTGAACGTCCTCAGCATGCTTCAGAATGTAGGTGTACGGTTCAGAAACTTCTCTGAATAAATTTTGAAACCGTTTAATTCGTTCTCTGAATAAGATAAAGAGCTACTGATTTTATGTTGAGACCGAAATATGAAAAACTTAAATAAAAGCAAAATGCTTTTGAGGACTGAATTTAACATCAAAAGAAGTAATAGTAACAAGAACACAAGCCCAACAAACTGAATAGAATACTTCATTTAGCAACGTACATAAATGTGGCAACATTACCCTGGCAGCGATTATCACTTTCTCGAAATGAGTCAATATTTATAGGACATGAAGGGAATAACTCCCGGAGACAACGTGATGCCTCATCTTTCATTTCATGGGCAACCTGATTTATAGCGATAGAAAACAAGGGTTATCCTATGAAACAGTAAAATAATTCCAAATTTTGGAAATATGATTCGACAAAATGATTCCAAAAAATATGCTAATTTACCTAGATGGGCCAAATATTTATCAAAAGGTATTCTTGTCTGTAAAATTACATGACCAACCAAGTTATCGAAAAACAGATCCTTGTTGTAAAGCATAAATCTTTTCGTCTTCACATTCCACTCCGCCTCGAAACCTTGGTTTACATATAACAAAAAACCTCAATCCAGCGGAAATACTGCGCCTCTGAATCGAAGTATATTTTCAGTTATGAGTATACAGACTACCTACCACCAAATGCTAATATATATATATACCAAGGTAACTACAGTTACACTTAGAAAGAAGCGTGTAAGCATACCCAACTTGTAAGTTATGTACAATTGTCAGAGAGGAAATTATTTGAAACACAACACAATAACACACTGAACAATTGAAATAAAGACACTCAAGTAATTTGAAGATATGGGACTTAGTACATTTGAGTTAGCATAGCTAACCACCTAAACAGAAGCACAATCTATTGACTACCACATGGGATTTCGAAAATCGATATCTACTGAACTTCCCGGGTATAGCTTCCTTACTTTTACGATTTCACGAAGCGCAACATTAACCAGTTTAAAAACAACGACCATTCGAATTCGGAACATTGTTTAATCAAGTATTTACACAACGCAATGTCCTAACCACTAGAGCACAGCGACCGACACCCGACCGATAGCTGCTACCTTGACGTGGTGGTCGGGCTTGCATATCACAATGACCCAACGAGCTATGCTGGTGGAACGCTTGTTCCCTCGAGGTCCTACCATACCAGAAAGGTCTGTTGGGTAGTGGTTAGACGAAAAGCAGTTACCGTTATAGTGTAAATTGCTACACTATGATGGGGGTCTGAGGGCGAAGTCGTACTGCTGCTAGCTGGATGGGGTGTGACAGCAGTAAGGTGTTTCCCTTGGATGACCAGCAGTGCCATGCTGATGCTGCCTTCTCAGTGGAAGGGGGGGTTAGAAAAGGTCGGCCCCAAAAATAACACACTCCACCACGCCCCACGGTCTGCCGGGCCGGCGGTGTTGGTTCACTTGTCGTTTCCTTTCGACCATCCGGCCCCAAAAATACAAAAGTTCAAAATAATCATACTCAAAAGGCTGGGTGTGACAGGCCTCAAGCAGATGTCCGATGGGCTCTGCGGTCACACAAATCTCTTTCAGGTACCTTAAGAAGAAATAGCCTTCCACGGTGTGGGCAGCCGGGAAGTGTCAACCGCCCTCACAACTCTGTCAGCACCCAAGTTTCTTCTGACTGCTATCCTCCTCCTCCATCATTACCTTCTAATCTTCCTTCACGTCTCTTAATTAATGATGCTGCATCATCTTCAATTTCTCCTACCTCTGCAGCCTTCGACAACGATCTGAGTCCACAGAACAGCGTCCCTGGTCTCCTTAAACCACGCTCCAAATTACATATTGGAGCCTTCAATGTCCGCACCCTCCGTCAAATTGGCCAACAGGCTTCGTTGGCAAAGACTCTAGCAACTCGAGGCATGGATGTGTGCTGTGTTTGTGAGACACGCATACAGGACCCAAGTGTGGTTATTCACCTGACCTCTCCTGACCAATCTGGTGAATCTGCAAAATTCACCCTTCGAGTTTCTGGAGATTCGATAGCTAGCTCTCGTGGTCTTGCAGGTGTAGGTATAGCATTAAGCACCAGGGCAGAAAACTCACTACTAGACTGGATCCCAGTTGATAGTCGCCTCTGCGCTATGAGGCTGAACGGCACAGTGAGAACTAAAAGGAATAGTGAGACTCGCCGTTGTCTCTTTGTAATCTCTGCTTACGCACCCACTGACTGTAGTTCGGATGAAGTGAAGGACGAGTTCTACCATAAACTGTCTAACCTCCTCTCGAAAGCCAAACGTTCGGACGTAGTGGTTGTTGCAGGTGACCTCAACGCACAGGTGGGTAGACTGAGTGAGGCAGAAAGGCACTTAGGTGGCACTTTCGGAATCCCAGCTGAACGTACAGATAACGGTGATCGCCTATTACAACTATGCTCAGATAACCGCCTATTTTTAGCCAGCACAAATTTCAGACATAAAGAAAGGCACTGTCTGACCTGGCGTCCACCGAGCTCGACTCAGCGATGGACACAGATAGACCACATTGCTATTAGTCATCGCTGGAGAGGATCGGTGGAAGACTGCCGCTCCTTCTGGAGTACGTGTTTGGACAGCGATCATGCGTTGGTCCGAGCACGTATATGCCTGCGTCTCAATGGACGTAGAAAAAATTTGGCAACAAAACCACTACGAGTTCTGCTGGACAACGAAAACACCAAAGCCGTGTTCAGTGAGAAGTTGGCTAGGCAGTTATCGGAACAAAAGACTGTCACTCATCCAGAAGAAGCTTGGTGCCATCTTCAGTCTACTGTAAAAGCAGCACTGGAGACTGTAGCCGACTCCAAGATAATGGCTAAAAAGAGCCAGTGGATATCAGCAGCTTCTTCCAAACTAATGGATGCACGTGAATGCATCCCTGCAGGCTCTGAGTACAATGAAGAGCGAGCGCAACTTAAAAATAAACTGACGAAAAGTCTGCGCAACGATCGTGAACAGTGGTGGGCAGCAAAGGCTAAAGAGATGGAAAAGGCAGCGGCGATCGGTAACAGTAGACAGTTATTTAGACTTATTAAGGAGACTGGGGGGAAATGGTCAACAACAGTTAGTGAGGTTATAGCGGAGAAGGACGGATCGGCGATTCACTCGCAGGGAAGGCGACTGGGACGATGGGCAGAACACTTTGAGGAACAGTTTAACTGGCCTCCAGCCACCATTGCGCTGCCCGCTATCCAGTCGGACCCTGAATGGGACATAGAGACAGGTCCCCCAACACTAGAAGAAGTTGAGAAAGCGGTAGGTAGCCTGAAACGGGGAAGGGCAGCAGGACCAGACGGACTACCTGCTGAGGTATACAAGAATGGTGGTAGAGTTCTCTTAGTCAGGCTAACGGAAGTGTTAGCCAGTATATGGGAATCAAATACGATCCCCTCCGACTGGTCTAAGTCACTCATCATCCCAGTCTTCAAGAAAGGCGAGAAGTCCTCTTGTGATAACCACAGAGGAATCAGCCTGACAAACATAGTGTCTAAGATCCTAAGTTCTATAATTCTCCGACGCCTGAGTGGAGCTCGGGAACAGCAAGCCCGAGAAAACCAGGCAGGCTTTAGACCTGGCCGTGGATGTATCGACCAAATATTCACACTGCGCCAGGTCCTGGAACATAGGCATGCTTACAGACGCCCGACAATAGCTGTATTTCTCGACCTGAAGGCGGCATTTGACTCCGTTGATCGAGAAGTCTTATGGCAGTGTCTGTCACTGAAAGGCGTGCCTAGTAAGTACATCACCTTATTGAAAGCTCTCTACTCGAACACTTGTGGGCATGTTAGAGCCTATGGTGAGTTGTCCAGGGAGCTATACTCATCAAGTGGTGTCCGTCAAGGATGCCCACTATCCCCATTCTTATTTAATTTTATCATAGATATTCTTATGGAGGTTTCCCTCTCGTCACCTAATTACAAAGACGTTGACCGGATCACAGGTGAATTTTCCTTAGATCTAGAATATGCAGATGACATAGTCCTGTTAGGTGAAGACGCTGACAAGATGCAGAGTCTTCTGAACACTTTGAGTGGGAATTTGAGAATGTTTGGGATGCGATTTTCACCACCCAAATGCAAATTTTTGCTCCAGGACTGGTCTTCAGCGGTACCGCGGTTAACAATAGAGAGTGAAGTGGTTGAGTGTGTTGACCACTTCACTTACCTGGGAAGTAGGATCAACCCGGTGGGTTAGTTGCCGATGAGATTTCTGCACGGATACAAAAGGCTCGATTGGCTTTTGCCAATTTGCGCCACCTATGGCGCCGCCGTGATATTCGTTTGTCTATTAAGGGTCGCGTGTACTGCACAGCAGTCCGCTCTGTTCTACTGTATGGCTGTGAAACATGGCCATTGAAAGTGGAAGACATGAGAAGGTTACAGGTATTTGACCACCGTTGCCTTCGTAGTATAGGACGTATTCCGTGGTGTCACCATGTGAGTAATGCAGAAGTTAGGTGTAGAGTTTTAGGGAGAAGAGGTAAGTCAGTCGACGAGGTTGTGAACCTTCATCGACTGAGATGGTTGGGACACGTACTACGTATGCCTAGTCACCGATTGCCTCGTCACACAATGTTGGCTGAGGTGGGTTCAGGCTGGAAAAAGGCCCGAGGTGGCCAGACTAAAACATGGCACCAATGTATGAAGTCTCTGACTGTTGGTTTAAGCCATGTAGGACGATGCAGACTAGGTGGTTGGGGTCCACGGGACAAGAGGAACCAGTGGTTGGAGACCCTAGGTGATATGGCTCAGAACCGAAGTCAGTGGCGCAGATGTATACACACATTATCCTCATCTTAACAACGCTATACCGAATCTCACTATTTTGTCACTCCTCTTTCCTTTCTTCTCGTACTTTATATTTCTTTTGACTGCATTCACTTATCTTCATCCTTCACCTCACTACCTTTTACTTGATGTGCTGATATGAGGTGTGGCAACTCGGACCGTTACGCAGTAATGCCTGGTCCTATGTTGATAATGATGATGATGATGAAGTATTTACACATGATGGTTCCTCCCATATCCCAGCTCTCTTGATGAATTATAACCATCATCAATATCAACATAGGACCAGACATTACTGCGCAACGGTCCGAGTTGCCACAGCTCATATCAGTACACCAAGTAAAAAGACAGTGAACCGCAAGAAGATAAGAAAATTCAGTCAAAAGAAATATAAAGTACGGAAAGAGAGAAAGGAAGGATGAGAAAACAGTGACATTCGGTATAGCATCGTTAAGATGAAGATAATGTGTGTATACATCTGCGCCACTGACATCGGTTCCTAGCCATATCACCTAAAGTCTCCAATCACTGGGTCCTCTTGTCGTGCGGACCCCAACCGACTAGTCCACATCACCCCACATGGCTCAAACCAACAGCCAGAGACTTCATACATTGGTGCCATGTTTTAGTCTTGCTGCCTCGAACCTTTTTCCAGCCTCGACCTACTTCAGCCAACATTATGTGACGAGGCAATCGGTGACTAGCCATACGTAGTACGTGTCCCAACCATCTCAGTTGATCAAGGTTCATAACCGTGTCAACTGACCTACATCTTCTCCGTAAAACTCTACACCTGACGTCTGTGTTACTCACGTGGTGACACCATGGAATACGGCCCATACTATGAAGGCAACGGTGGTCAAACACTTGAAGCCTTCTCACGTCTTCCACCTTCATTGGCCATATTTCTCACAGCCATACAGTAAAACAGAGCGGACTGCTACGCAGTACACGTGACCCGTAATAGACAATCGGATATTACGGCGGCGCCACAGGTGGCGTAAGTTGGTGAAAGCCAGTCAACCGAGCCTTTTGTATTCGTGCAGAGATTTCATCGGCCACTGAGCCAGCCACCAGGGTAGGACTGATCCTACTTCCCAGGTAAGTGAAGTGGTCGACACACTCAATCACTACGCTCTCTATTATTAACCGTAACACCGTTGAAGATCAATCCTGGAGCAACAATTTGCATTTGGGTGGTGAGAAACCCATCCCAAACATTTTCAAGTTGCCACTCAAAGTGTTCAGAAGACTCTGCATCTTGTCAGCGTCTTCACCTAACAGGACTGTGTCATCTGCATATTCTAGGTCTAACGAAAAGTCTCCTGCCATTAGGTCAACATCTGTGTAATCAGGTGACGAGAGGGAGACCTCCATAAGAATATCCATGATAAAATTGAATAGGAATGGGGAGAGTGGGCATCCTTGTCGGACACCACTCGATGAGCATAGCTCCCCAGACATCTCATCATAGGCTCTAACACGCCCACAAGTGTTCGAGTAGAGAGCCTTCAATAAGGTTATGTACTTACTCGTCACGCCTTTCAGTGAGACATTGCCATAAGACTTCTCGACCAACGGAGTCGAATGCCGCCTTCAAGTTGTGACGTCTTGCCAGGTGAGAGGCGGAACTAATGCGTGCAGGTCTAATGTATGTATCTGTGCACTTCTGGCTGCCAATTTCTTCTGAATTCAAAAAGCGAAGCACTTAAAAATACTGCGATATTTTTGTTTTCTCGGCGCAAGATTTCCACCTTTCCAAAATCAAATTCATATCTACATAGTTGTCTACATTTGTTGTGAGTGATGCAATGTCGTGATGCTTAATTCTGAACGTGAGTATGTGTAGACGAAGGCGAATAGGACAACCAATTAAGTGCTGACCACAGTTGTTGAAGTTTATTTTGTAATTGATATGTTTTTTGTGTTATTTGGCTATTGTATCCCTCGATCTGCATAATATGGCTTGAAGACTTTTCATTGGTTTATGAGCGACAGCGAGTAAAAATAGCTTAGTAAACTTGTCATGATTTCGTTTACTTTTTCATGTATGTAACCATAATCTAAATGTCATGAGGGAGATATCCGTGCAGTCAGTGATACAAGTCAAGTGAAACTACCATCACCCACCATTTCGTCAGTGCAGGCCGTTGAGTCACAGAGAACTCCTGATAGCCTTACTCATAATGAGGTTGGTTCTCATGATGTTTTCTATTAACAGTAAAAACTTCGTGACTAAATTATGTGGTCCAGAAAGCACAACACGACCAAAATCGTCCACTTGGGTAACAAATATTTCTCGTTTCACATGTAATGTGTCAAACCTTACTCATTCAGATTTACATAAAACCACTCACAACCTAGGAGTCATGACACTAAAGTACGTAGCCAGTAAGCAAACTTTGTTGATGGTTATATCAACTATGTAAGGCGAGGAATTGTAGGATATGAAGAACCAGTGGTTGGAGATACTGAAGCAATCACTACAACGTGAAAGCGTTTACTGCTCATCCCCCTGACAATTTCGGACGTTTTTACACACACTGATGATTCAGGGGATGATTCATTTTAATATCTTTCTTAACTACTGATGTTTTCTTTCTTTGTTTTCTGAACTATGACAAAGTGGGATGAAACCTTCCCATACAATAGTACACGTTTCCGTACTTAACGTTGAGCTGTTAACTGTAAGCATTTGCAATACGACCAAATAATATTGAAAAACAAAGCAGATAGATGAGATGTAGGTATAAGTGCTACTGCAGTTGAACTCAGCAGAAAAGGGAAGCATTATCTCCCTAGACAAGGTTTCGATGTATATAAATCAACCAGCTGATCTTTTGGACCTGGCAATATTGTGTGTTAATCAAATTTCGTATAACTAACATCAGCACATCAAGATACAAGGAAGCAGGATGAACGATAGACAATAGGAAAAAAGAATGCATGCGAAGTTGGGTAAAGTAATAAAAAGAGAAGAAAGGTTGAGATGAAGATAAAGTGTGAATGTATCTGCGCCATTGGCACCAACCTTGAACATATCATCTAGTCTTCAATCATACATTTCGGCTGTCAACTGAACCCGAATCTGAAAGCCTACATCCTCCTACAACGCTCAGATCAATAGTCGCATGTTTCATGCACCCATCTTTTTCTAGCTTAGCTGTAATTCGTCTAACAATCCAGTTCCGAGTAAATGGGGAATAGATAAATGTGACAAATGCTGTAGTCACGAGTCACTAAAGGCTAAAAGTCTCATAAGATGACTTACTTTGCTTACCTAAAACTTTAACGGTGACCTCAATTTGCTACCGTAGTGGTCCGATGGCTGGCCACTAGTAGTGTGAATGCAGTGGTGGCAGAAAGCCCGAAGCTTTTTTTATTTAATCCAACTTTAATGAAAATCTGTTTGGTGCAAGTGCTACACTCTACTCCAATCAGAGTCAGATATTTCGCTGGCGCCACAGATGCTATAAATTGGCGAAAACCAATCGAGGTTTTCTATTCAGGCTCAAAACTTCACCTGTCATTGACCTTTCACAGATGATCAAACTACCAACAAGGTGAAGTGGTCAACATCTATAATAAATTGAAATAAAAAAGGGGATTGGAACGCTTGACGGACACCACTTAATGTATACAATTCACATGGTGGCTATTCACAGTCATTAACACGTTGAAAGCCAAATGAATAGTCTCTAACAGAGTGACCTACTTCAGTGTATTTACTGATTTGAATTCACAAGTCAATGTGTCAACATTTGAACTACTTTCTTTAATGCAAGTTGGTAAATGTTCGGTAGAAGCATGAGAATTAATGACTAAGAGGATTGTACATTTTTGTAGTGAACAAGGTAATACTGATGGGAAGGCCACCAAAAAAATACGGTACTTCAGTGTACAAACTGACTTCAATCGGGATTCCTACGTAAAATGGAAATTGAGCTGGTAGCTCTCCACGTTCGGATGGAAAAATCAACAACGAACCCTATACAAACGTCCGTCAGTCGAAATTACCTTACTTCACAGCAGTATGTAAGGAAGGAATGAAAAAATTGATACCAGGTCGACAAAAATGTATGAAACAAGAGAATAAACAAATGGAAAATGAACAAAATGTTTAAGACTCAGAAGACGACAAGGAGTGTATACATCCGAGCATGATAAATATTTTTAGTCATATCATCAAGAGTATGCTACTACTTATTCTTATCACCTCAAGAACCCTAGGCACGCATCTCACACCTCTCTTGTTTTGAAAATCTCTTCTTTCCAGCCAACCATAGCTATAGGCATAAGAAGAGAAACTGTCTCACATGGCGTCCACCAACATCAAACTAACAGTGGAAACAGAGGGATCGTATACATACATAAGCCATTGTTGTAGAGAATACGAGGAGAGTCAGTGCTCCTCCGTGAATATCAGTTTGTACTCATATCACAAGCTAGTACGGGTTCATGTATGTCTGCGTCTTTCTAGTCACGGGAAACAGGCGACAGGAAAGCCTGTCTGTTCTCAATTGGAAGATGAGGATGCCACGTATGTATTTAGGGAGGAGTTAGCTGCGCATTTATCTGCACGTGATAGCAGTGCTCATACTGTAGAAACATGACATGGCGTGATACTGAGTCTGCTGTAGAAAAACACAGGAGTAAAGATAGTTGGTAACCTACACCTGAAGGTTAGCATAAGTCACTGGATTCCTGCTAGGTCATCCGAACTGACTGATGCCGGAAGACTGATTCCAGTTGACTCTGACCACAATGAGGAGTGAAAGTAACTTAAACGTACGTTGACCAAGAGTCGTCGTAACGATCGCGAGCAGTGGTGGTTGGCGACGCCGAGAGCGATGGAGAAGGCATCACTATTGAGTAAAACACGTCAACTGTTTGTGTCTACTTAGGAGACTGGCAAGAAGAAAACGTTGGTTAGAGAAATCATCACCAAAAAGGATAAGACGCTGATAACCTACTAAAACAGACGGATATTGATTGCATTGGGCGCATGACTCTGAAGCACAGACTAACTGGGCCTCAGCAAAGCTTTAGTGGCCCAACATCCAGCCTGAACCTGAATGGGACGTAGATATCGGTCCTACAACTCTCTTTGGAGTTGTGAAGGCTGTATGGAACTTGAAACGATGCAAAGCAGTAGGACCCGACAGTTTGTCACCCAAAGTTTTAAAGGATGGAGGTAAGAAATTGTTGGTTAAAGTGACGGAGGCACGAGGCAGTCAGTGTATAGGAATCAGAGGTAATCCTGTCAGACTGGTCCATTTCACTGACCATCCCACTCTATAAGAAAGGAGAGAAGTCTTCTTGTGACAACTATAGATAAATTAGTTCGACTAACATTGAGTCCAAGATCCTCAGGTCCTTAGTTATTCGACGCCAAACAACAGCTCCAAAACAGCAAACTCGAAAAGACTAGGCACTTTGATACCTAGGTGAAGGTGTGTCGGTCAGATTTTACCCTGGGACAGGTCCTGGCACGCAATCATACATACCGCCAATGGCCCACACTTGCCATATTTCTTGATCAAAAGATGGTGTTTAGCTAAGTCGACCGTGAAGTGTTGTGGCAGTGTCTAACTGAAGGGAGTACCGAGAAAGTATATGATGCCTATCAAAGCTCTCTACTCGAACTCAAGCAGCCGTTTAAGGGTTTAAGGAAAGTTGTCATGTCAATTGATGACAACTAGAGTTTTCCAGGGATGTTCACTGTTACCATTCTTGTTTAACCTCATTATAGATGTACCAGTACCAGTGGGTATAGCCTTCAGTACGTGTGACTTCACAGGGATTGACCTACTCCCTGGAGATCATCTGGTTGATTTGGAGTATGCAGACGATATTGTCTTGCTGAGTGGAGACGCTGGCGAAATGCAGGGTCTTCTGGATACGTTGAGCAGAAATCTGATTATGTTTGGCATGCATTTCGTTGGTGCCTGTCAAGTGTAAGATGATGCTCTAGGACTAGTCTGCAACTACTTCTGTTTTAAGGATAAGGACTGATGTGGTGGAATGTAACTACCACTTCAATCACTTGGGGAGTTATATCAGTCTGAATACGGAGGTTGGTGACGAAATCTCAGCTGGGATACAGAAGACTTGTTTAGCATTTGCGAACTTGCCTCATTTGTGGCGCCGATAAGCGACATATCCGACTATCTATCAAGGGACGAGTATACTGCATTGCATTCCGCTTTGTCCGACTGTGAGGCATGGTGGTTGAAAGTAGAAGACACGAAGCGACTGCTGGGTTTTGATCACAGATGTCTTGGTAGCATTGCTCACTTCTGTTAGAATCTCCGTGTGAGCAATGTTGACGTCAAGCGAAGGCTACTAGGGAAGAAAGACAAGTCGATTGGTGAAGTTGTGAAGCTTAATGGACTGAGATGGCTTGATGATGTACTGAGCATGTTGAGCCACCGACTAGCCCGATGTGTGGTGATGGGGGGAAGTCGGATTAGGATGGAAGATGCTTCAAGGCGGCCAGACCATGACGTGGCAACAGTCAGTGGAGTCTCTGAGTCTGGATCATGTGTAAACATGTAGATTGTCAGGCTGGGGTCTCCAAAACGACAGCAATCAGTGGTTGATGACTCGTGGTGAAATGGCTGAAAATCGGTTGCAGTGACGCAGTTGTGTTTACTCTTCGACAACTTCTGAAGTTTGAATGTATTTGTGCTAACTTGTATCTTCGAATTGCTTACTCTCGGAGACAATTTTGTCGACTTTGATAACACTCTTTTTCCATCCACTTGTTCTTCGTATGTTTCTGTGTAGTGTGGCAACTTGAACCGATACACTGGTGTCCGATGTTCTACGTCAACTTTGTTTGTCCGTCTGGGAACATGTCCAAAAGTTTATGGACTGGTGCTGTACTTCGGTTCGGTCATACTGAGTTTCTCCCCATCCCAATCCTACTCTGGCTGACATTTTTCATCGAAGTAGGTGGGATCACCTCAGTCACTGAAGGTTCACAACTCCATGGACTGATTTGGTATCACTGTTTAGGTACCTTCGCCTAGTACTTGGACATTACGCACGCAGTGACTCCATCATACGGGATTAATGTTTCGAAGACACTTGTGGTTAAAAGCCTGTATTCTGTCTACGACACAGGTGCATAATCATAAAAATCAAAGATTGCCACAGTACTACAATTGTCTTTCTGAATTTAAGCAGTCCTACGAAAAGTCGTCATGTAAATACACGTTCAAAAGTGATGTAACCTTGATGTTTTCTTACGTCACAAAAGAGAATCATAGCAGGTGAAAAAATTCTATAGTTATGCTACGACGACACCTAGGTGCAAGTTTCTACACTGAAAACTGAATATTCTACTTTTGGTATAGCCACTTTACAGACGATTGTCCCAAAAAGGTAGGATACAACAGCTTGGATCGATGAGCCTAGGAAGGATATTTCAAGTGAAAACGGATATCTTAACAAGTTCATCAAAACTAATACCAACTACATAGGTCCTAAACGAGAACTGATGACAGTGAAAAGAGGTCTTTGTTTCTGCACCCACAACTCAAGGGAGATGTTGCAAATTACATTTTATCACAAAACCTAGCTAGAGCAGTCAAAACGACGTTTTATGGATGTCGGCTTTGTATACCATTCAATTGTTGGCCAATGCCCAGTTCGAGATTGAAGGATAACCTGTCTAATCTTAGCTCTTCATCTTGCATATGTTAATTTAACTGTTCCTGTGGAACAAGTTGCATAGGGCATACGATTAGGCAGTTGCGTTTCCGGATACGATATCATTTACCAGCTTGATTCGGAAAGGGTGGAGTGAAATTGGTGAAAGCTCAGTCCTAGCGCATCTAGTCGACATAGGGCACCACATGGATGCTAATAAAGCTTTCAGCGTCATTCGTCGTGTTCCTAAAAACGACACCAGGTATAACTCACCAACAACCTGGTCAACACAGCGGAAGTTGTCATAACAAGATTCATCAAGCCTGAACCATGCATTCAGAAATAACATGTTCAAGTATTAATTCTTCCTTGGCCTTCAGCTAACTAAAGGCAACTCCTGCCATCGTATTCCTTATCTTTTAGCTTCACCATCATATCATTCTTCTGTATATGTATTATCCAAATATTGACTAATTTAAAAAGATAAGTCGATTTCTTTACAATCCCTAGATCTCACTCCATTTTGAAAAACTGCCCAAAACATGGCTTGCTTTTACGCTGTAGAACCTGAAGAGAAACTATTGAAAAGAACATTTTTCGTTCAGATTGTTGCTTTTAATAACACTACTTTCTATAGTTGGGTGCTTGTGAATAGGAAAAAAGTCTTATTCACTCTTTCTGCCATCGACTAAGAAATATCAATAGCGAAGATTGCATTAATGCAGAATTCTCGTCTTTAAAAAGCACGCTTACCAAAAACGGTTAGCCTTGCCGTTCCATTGGTAAAAATACAGAACTACTAAACCGGTAATGCACTCAGTTCCAAAGAAAACATTGATCGTAAACCTAGAATTTAAGGGTGATCAAGCATCAGATCTATTCAAGAACCATCTATGCAAACCAGTCGATAGGACTTTATTCGCAGAAAGACTTCAATTGACTTTTATCAGACGTAAACTATTCTCTTTTTACGTGAAAGATAAGCTTCCTCGTCTGGCCACCTCTATGTGCATCTAACAGTTCTTATACTCTTGTGGAGCAAGATACATCGGCCGTAGCCAGAGGATGGTTTCCACACGTATGCGAGGAAATGTTTTAGCTTGCTTTCATGAAGGTGAAATAAATTCTGTTAGAAGTTCTATTCTAGAACATTCGACCTATTTCCAACACAATAAACTCAAAGAATGACTTTAAAATTGTTTATCGAATTCACCCAAAACTCCTACGTTTTTTTCTGTTTTAGTTCCTTAAACCAGCTTAGACCTCAGGTATTCACGAACTAAAGCCTGACCTGTGTGTACAAAAGAAGAATTTATAGTCACTGTTTTTACTATGGTCATGACATTTCCCCACACTTACTAGTTCCCCACCCCACCTCCGTTTGTCAAATTGACCTTTGTAACCTTTCTTTATCACTACCACTGTTGTTACAACTACCTTTACTTTGATTAGTTTCTGGTTTTACTGTACTTAATTGTCTCATCGGAAAACATTCATTTCACTTTCAGCAACTTGTCTGACCCTGTTACATAATACTTCTATGGTTTACCACTTTTATCAATTTTTCACCCCTTTCTGAGTTAAATACGTTTTATGAACTATTTTGGTTATTACATTATCTACTTTGCTATCATTCATAATCCCAATGTTATCATAATCACAAGTACCTATGTCATCATCACTCTTATTAATATTGTCATCGTCATATAGTGTTTAAGTTTCCTCACGAGATATACTTTTTCAAACATCATATTATATACAATAATACGGCTTGAAAATAGATTCGTTGAAAAGAATATCTTCGCTCAATATATTGTTCTTGCTATTCTATACTTCATCCGAAACAAGTAATATCACATCCCACCGACACTTACAGATGAGGTCTAAGATAAAGAAATCCTCGTTATAAGATTCTAAACATTTAGTTCCCAAGGTTTTATACACAATGTGTGAGAATGAAAACGCGCTGAAAGCGCAAATAAAGGCAGTGGATGATCAACGAATATCGACTAAGTATCCAAAACAAAGTATTTAGTTTTGAGTAACAGACTTTTCATATTCACATTACTTAAGGATTTATAATAATGGATTCCAGAGATACAACTAATTTGAACTTTAGTGAGACAAAGTGCAAGCAGTCACAAGTACAACACACTACCGCTACATTTTATATTGTCAGAAGATGTATAAGGGTAATAAAATACGATAAAATCCACGTAATTCGGCGCAACAAACAAAGGAGAAATCTGGAATGTAAGCTGGGCAGTCATGATCCGCTGAAGCAACTCAAACGCGAAGCTCACAATAAGGATCTGTCACCTTCCGTAATTTCGTAGCCATTTTATGTGAACTCAAGAAAAGGAGCTCAGTGAAACTCCAAAAGTACCCTCAAAATGCCGATACTACGGAAAACGTATTTCGAATAAACCATAAATTATCCAAAACATCTGTTATTCTTACACAACTAAAGGAAAAACAAAACTACCTTCACTGGAACTCTCCCTGCCACAAACGTATAACCAAACAATAATTTGACGCTTCCTGGGTCCAGAAGAGAGATAGGGGTAAGTGAATCTTGGACTGGTGAAGTTGAGACCTTCACAATGCCTCCACCTAATGGATAAAACCCCCTGCTTTGATTATCTTTGTTTAGTGCACACTCACCTTCTTATCACCTCCAAATCGTAACTCAAACCCATTTTCTTAAAGTAGTGGGATGCCACCTGTTACAGTGAGCTTATAAATAACGCAGATTACCTGAACCATATAGTCTATAGGAGGTGCGAAAGATGCATCAGTACCACCACGTAGCAAAAGTTCGCTATGACTAGGAGCAAAAGCTAGAATCGGTGCTACAGCTTGTAGCATTAATGACACTGATCTTATATTACTTTCGAAAAAAATAGCCTGCAACATACCCTGCAGTCTTGGCGTCAGCCTCATAACAGCCAGAAATAATAGGACCAGGAATTAAACGCATCTTCGTCGACCCAAGAGTACAGGACGATAAAGCACCTGAGCACAACTTTGCGGAGAGCTCAAGTCCAGCTAAGTGTTGGTTGCTAAGACCAAACTTCAGTCAACAACAGAGACATACCTAAGACCCGGGTTCGACCGACCAGCTCGTATATTCTGGACCTCCACAGGTTTGCCAGTTATTGCTGCAAGTGAGACGGCACTACGCAGAATCTGTCCACCCTAGACGAAGTACATAATCATATCTTGCAACAACGTACACCCTCCATAAAACTGCCATCAACGCAAATAGTATCACACTTATCCTCTTCGATATTCATAGCTCGCTAGAAGCGTAACGCGGCTCGAATAAAACGTACAAGACAGATTCAGATTTGTTGTTTGAGGACAGACGGCCGTGAGACTATATTGATCTTTCCCCAGTTGACCGTTGTGCTTGTCCGGTCCTCTTTTGAACGAATTAATCGATGATGCAAACACCACTTGTTCTGGGAGTTGGTTCCAGAAGTTAAATACTCGACGACAGAACCAGTACTTTACGGAGACTACGTTCGTTCTTTGCTTCTCCTATGTCTTCTGAGGTGGTCCGACCTAGTGTGAAGGAAAAGAGAAAATAGATCAGGTTGAAAGTCATTTCTTAGAATCCTACACAGCATGATTAGACCTTCCCTGTCTGTAGCAGGATAAAGAAAAGAGGTTCAACTCCTGAAGTCGACCTTCGTAGGTCAAGACAGCCATCCCAAGGATCATACGAGTGGCTTCTCCCTGAACTCTTTCCAGAAGGTCTGAGTCACCTTACAGACAAGGATATGCCGATTGTGTACAGTCTTCTATTTTAAACCCAACTAATGATGTAGGACAGTGAACAAATCAGCACTTATTTTTGTAAACGTCCTGCGTAATGCACAGTGTCCTAAAACTGAGCTGCAACCAATCGACAATATGCCGTGGTCTTCAAATCACAACTCACTGTGACTTCCAGGTCACTGTAGGCAATACTTAGAGTGGAGGAGGCCCACCAGTATTGTTGGTGTTCTCGTCTGTGTGCCCGATGTGCATGCTAACACATTTATCTGCGTTGACAGGCATCAGCCATTTCTTTGATCAGGTAAACAAGCTGTATAGGTCTGTCGGAAGTGCATGTGCATTCTCGTCATCCCTAATTCCCCACTAGATTTTTACATCAGCGTATAGAACTATCGGGGATTTAGTGATATTTGGTAGCTCATTTATGCATAGGAAAAATAGCAGGGGACCCAGGACTGTGCTTTGCAGCACTCCACTCTTTACCAACTTCCAAGAGGAGAGTTGAGAATTGATCCCAACTCTTTGTCTCCTACCAACAAGGAACTCTCTGGTCTACGCAAGTATATTTCCAATGATTCCGAAACTTCTCAGTTTTCCAAGTAACCTGAAGTAAGGTACTTTGTTGAAAGCCTTACTAAATTCTATCAAAATGATGTTTACAGGTATTTTATCATTCTTAGACTTCTGCGAAAACCAAGCTGCGAACCAGACTATAGTATTGCTCTCTTAGTGAACTGTAATGGCTTTCTTGACTACTCTTCCTGAGATTTTTAGTAGTCAGTACTAGTCAAATATCGATCTGTGACTTCATAGGTGCTGCCTAGAACCTGCTTTGCAGATAAGTGTGACTATGGCGTCCTTCCAATCACAGGAAAGTGTATCTTTACTGATAGACAGTCTAAATACAGTAGTCAATGGGCCAGCTACATAGAGTGAAAGCTCTTTGATCAGCCTCGGGTACAGCTCATACAGTTCCATTGATTTTTCTACATTGAGAGTACTCAATATCTGAAATACGTCATTGCAGTCGATATCTACAGTTTATTCTGTTGGATTTCAATCCCTTTACTGTTAAATTAGTGTCCACAGCAGGTTCCAGTGTAACGAACTCAGCAAAATACTCAGCCATAGGATCTGCTTCTTCTTCTTATTGTCTTCAATTAAACACTGTCTCTCGTTAGAGCAGGCATATCACGATACGTCTTATTCTTATAGTTCATATAAGAAGCTTAACTGATAGCTAATACCTTAATGTGGTGGTCGGGTTCGCATATCACAATGACCTAACGAGCTATGCTGGTGGAAAAGTTGTTCCCTCGAGGTCCTACCTTACCAAAAAGGTTTGTTAGATAGTGGTTAGACGAAAAGCAATTACCGTTGTGGTGTAAATTCCTACAATATGATGGGAGTCTGAGGGCGAAGTCGTACTGCTGCTGGCTGAATGGGTTGTGACCGCGGTTAGTTGTTTTCCTTGGATGACCAGTAGTGTTATGCTGATGCTGCCCTCTCAGTGAAAGCGGGGGTTAGAAAAGGTCGGCCCCAAAAACAACACACACCATCATGGCCCACGGTCTGCCGGACCAGCGTGGTGATTCATTCGTCGTTTCATTTTCGACTATCCGGCGCCAACGCAACAAAAGTTTAAAACAACCATACACAAAAAGCTGGGTGTAACAGGCCTCAAGCAGATGTTCGACGGGCTCTGCGTTCACCCAAATCTCTTTCAGATACTTTAAAAAGAAAAAGCCATTCCCGGTGTGGTCAGCCAGGAAGTGTCAACCACCCTCACAACTCTGTCAGCACTCGAGTTTCTTCAGACTGCTACCCACCTCCCCCATTATAACCTTCTAATCTTCCTTCATGTACCTCAGTTAACGATACTACATCATCATCAATTTCTCTTATCCCTGCAGCCTTCGACAACGATCTAAAGCCACAGAACTGCATACCTATGTTTCTAATTACAAATCGGGGCCTTCAACGTTCGCACCCTCTATCAAAATGATCAACAGGCTAGGCAGTTATAGGGAAAGAACACTATCACTCATCCAAAAGAAACTTGGTACCATCTCCAGTCTGCTGTAAAAGCAGAACTGAAGACCGTAACCGACTCCAAAATAGTGGCTGAAAAGAGCCAGTGGATATCAGCAGCTTCTTCTGAACTAATGGATGCACGTGAACGCATTCCTGAAGGCTCTAAGTACAATGAAGAGCAAGCGCAACTTAAAAGTAGGTTGAGAAAAGTCTATGCAACGACCACGAACAGTGGTGGGCAGTGAAGGCTAGAGATGGAAAAGGTAGCCTCGATTGGTAACAATAGGCAATTATTTAGACTTATTAAGGAAACTCGGGTGAAAAGGTCAACAACGGTTAGTGAGACCATAGCGGAGAAGAATGGGTCTGCGATTCACTCACAGGGGAGACGACTGGAACGATGGGCAGAACACTTCGAGGAACAGTTTAACTGGCCTCCAGCCACCCTTGCGTTGCCCGCCATCCAGTCGGTTCCTGAATGGGACATTGAGATAAGCCCCCCAACACTTGCAGGAGTCGAGAAAACTGTAAGTAACTTGAAACGAGAAAGGGCAGCAGGACTAGACGGATTAACTCATCAGGTATACAAGAATGGTGGGAGAGTGCTCTTAGTCGGGTTAACGGAACTGTTAACTAGTATATGGAAATCAAATACGAGCTGCTTTCACTGGTCTAATTCACTGATCATTCTAGTCTTCAAGAAAGATGAAAAGTCCTCTAGTGATAACCACAGAGGAATCAGCCTGACGAACATAGTATCTAAAATTCTAGGTTCTCTAACTCTTCGACAATGAGTGGAGCTAGGGAACACCAAGCTCGAGAAAACCAAGCAGCCAGGCTTTAGACCCGGCCGCGAGTGTATCGACCAAGCATTCACACTGCGCCAGGTCCTGGGACACAGACACACTTACCGACGCCCGACAATAACGTTATTTCTCGACCTGAAGGCGGAATTCGACTCCGTTGGTCGAGAAGTCTTATGGCAATGTCTCACTGAAAGGCGTGACGAGTAAGTACATAACCTTATTGAAGGCTCTCTACTCGAACACTTGTGGGCGTGTTAGAGCCTATGATGAGATGTCTGGGGAGCTATGCTCATCGAGTGGTGTCCGACAAGGATGCCCACTCTCCCCATTCCTATTCAATTTTATCATGGATATTCTTATGGAGGTCTCCCTCTCGTCACCTAATTACACAGACGTTGACCTAATGGCAGGAGACTTTTCGTTAGACCTAGAATATGCAGATGACACAGTCCTGTTAGATGAAGACACTGATAAGATGCAGAGTCTTCTGGACACTTTGAGTGGCAACTTGAAAATGTTTGGGATGGGTTTCTCACCACCCAAATGCAAATTGTTGCTCCAGGATTGATCTTCAACGGTGTTACGGTTAATAATAGAGAGCGTAGTGATTGAGTGTGTCGACCACTTCACTTACCTGGGAAGTAGGATCAGTCCTACCCTGGTGGCTGGCTCAGTGGCCGATGAAATCTCTGCACGAATACAAAAGGCTCGGTTGACTGGCTTTCACCAACTTACGCCACCTGTGGCGCCGCCGTAATATCCGATTGTCTATTACGGGTCACGTGTACTGCGTAGCAGTCCGCTCTGTTTTACTGTATGGCTGTGAGAAATATGGCCAATGAAGGTGGAAGACGTGAGAAGGCTTCAAGTGTTTGACCACCGTTGCCTTCATAGTATGGGCCGTATTCCATGGTGTCACCACGTGAGTAACACAGACGTCAGGTGTAGAGTTTTACGGAGAAGATGTAGGTCAGTTGACACGGTTATGAACCTTGATCAACTGAGATGGTTGGGACACGTACTACGTATGGCTAGTCACCGATTGCCTCGTCACATAATGTTGGCTGAAGTAGGTCGAGGCTGGAAAAAGGTTCGAGGCAGCAAGACTAAAACATGGCACCAATGTATGAAGTCTCTGGCTGTTGGTTTGAGCCATGTGGGGTGATGTGGACTAGTCGGTTGGGGTCCGCACGACAAGAGGACCCAGTGATTGGAGACTTTAGGTGATATGGCTAGGAACCGATGTCAGTGGCGCAGATGTATACACACATTATCTTCATCTTAACGATGCTATACCGAATGTCACTGTTTTCTCATCCTTCCTTTCTCTCTTTCCGTACTTTATATTTCTTTTGACTGAATTTTCTTATCTTCTTGCGGTTCACTGTCTTTTTACTTGGTGGACTGATATGAGCTGTAGCAACTCAAACCAGGCTATTTACCCACAAGAAAATCACCCTCAAAAGTTTTGTCCAATTTTATTAGAAAATTATTTGAATTCAGTTTTCAGTTATAAGGATAGTAGGCCAGTTGGCCTGTGTTAATCCTTGCAGAAGATATCTTTGTGGAGATCTAGTTTCTCCTTAAACGCGCTGATACTACTTGCTGATGTTAAGAGTTCCAGTCGTTAACAACCCGATGGGAGAAACGCAGATTCACGCTAAGCTGATTCGATCTCCGTTTTTGAATTTTCTTGTGATGCCCTCGGAAATAGTCAGTCCTAGCATGGGTGAAAAGATAGGACATACCACTACCGAAGTCATTACTAAGAATACGAAATGCCAGCATGAGATCACCACATTTCCTGCGGTAGGACAGTGGGAATAAGTTTAGCTGATCTAGTCGTTCCCCATAGGACAGATTTGAAAGGCTTGCCACAGGCTTAGTACCTACCCTTTGAACACGCTCCAGTGCGTCAGCATCCATTTTAGGCATGGGCTGGCCGCCTGAATGTAGTATTCCAAGTGAGGTCTAACGTAAGTAGAATAGAGTATTCTGAACACGTCTTGATCGAAACATTTCAAAGCTCTGCGGAAGGACCATAACACGCGGAAGCCCTTTGCTGTAGCTGCATTACAGTTAGCCAGGGTTGTCAAATCATGACTAATGATCACACCCAAGTCCTTCAGTTCAAAGACTAGGAGTACTGGTGTACCATCAACGGAATACCGGAAACAATTGATATGACCAATGTACATTATATAACAAGAGAAGTAGTGGACCTAGGATTGTCCCTTGAATTTCACTCATCCCAGGTTTCCACCTAGATAGTATCCCATTTACCCTTACTCTTTGTCTCCTATCATACAGAAGGTCCCAATCCAGGCTTGCAATGGAGCACCAAACCCGAAAGAGGAGAGCTTTTCTAGTGATTTCACATGCGATACTTCGTCGCATGTCGAATGCCTTACTGAAGTCTATAAACACGGCATCTATTGGCAGCTTGAAACCACGGACTGCAACCCATTCCTCTCTTGCGACAAAGAGGTTAGTTAGACAGGAGTGTCCAGTACGAAAACCGTGTTGCTGAGGTGCCAATCAATATGTTGATAATGATTGATTCGTGCCAAAAGATTGGTTGACCCAACATGTTTAAGTACCTTGTAACGAATTACTTTTTCTAAAATCTTAACAACTATGCTAGTTAGACTAACAGGGCGATAGTTAGACACTAAATGGCGACTACCGGTCTTAAAAACCGGGTTGGTCATGGCATCTTTCTAGTCTCTAGGGTGGCGAGTCTGAGTTAGGGACATACTGAAAAGACACGTGACTGGCTCAGCAATGATGTCTGCTAGCGAAGATAGAAGTCTGGGATGTAACTCATCTGGACCCGGGGATTTTCCAGGCTTAAGATTAATGAGCAACTGTAAGACTTTCCTTTGTAGTGAACACTATACCTATTAGTGGAGCAGTGGTGACACCACTATTTAGCACTCTATCGTCACGATCTACAGAGTAGACTTCACTAAAGTAATCCGATAGACATTCAGCTTTGGACAGATTAGATTCCGCTAGACTATCGGACTTCTCATCCGTCTTCAGACAGGGAATTCCACCTTTTCTTTTAGTCCTCCTTCTGACGAATGCGAACAGTCTTTTAGGACAATTTCGGTAACTCCTCACAAGCTGCTTCTTGTAGGACATTCGAGACAGTATAATCAAAGTTCTGCAGAGATTATGGACTTTACAGTACTCAGCCTTAAATGTTCCTAGTCCAGTTTCCGTAAACAAGTCCCATAAACATTTTCCCCACCTTAACAGTTTCAAAGTGCTTTTATTAAACCACGGAGGGCGATGCGAGGATGGTCGTAGAGTCGGGCATGAAATAAATGGCGTCGTTACCTCTTCAAATAGAGTTCTAAGCCTATTCCGTTCGTTTTCAATTGGTGAGTCCTTGTCGATGGTCCAATCCTTACTGACTGCGCAATCCCTTATACTTGAAACGTTTGTGCGCCATACATTAGGTCTAGGGGAGGCACTGTCACAACCAAACTCATTACTCCGAAAACCAAAGGTTAATACTACACAGTCGTTGTTAGCTAACGGAGATCAGAAATCTCTTCACATTGATGCGTTAAAACTAAATCTAACAACGATAGCTTGTGTTCAAAATCGTAAAGTGTTGCACATATTACGCTTTGAACTAAAGCAGATTCTAAGACCGTCAACAGTAAGTCATTTTCGAAGGAACTGCCGGATATGGAGACTGTTAGCTTCGTCTAGTTAATGTGCGGAGCATTCAGATCCCCAACTATTAGGCATCTGTTACTTCTACTCCAGTTACGTATATGGGTTAGCACGAAGTCATTTGCAAGGCAGAATGTACTACGGTAAATGACCCCAATAATACAGAAACCTTGCTTTGACTTCAGCTCGCAACTGGCCACTTCACACGTCCCGCATTCATGTGCTTAAGAAGTGACTAATCGTATGTGGACGTCATTCCGAACAATAGTAGCATGCCACCACCTTTGCGACCAGCAACCCTATCCGTCCTCATGCAGCAATACCCTGTGAGGAGTGGCATAAAATCTAAATCCTTTATTAACCAGGTTTCAGTAAGGGCTACTATGTCAGGACCTAGTTCGCAGATTAGTCCGGAGGTTTGTCATTTTATTTCTAATACTGCGAACATTAGTGTAGGTTACTTTCATTGTGTTGGAAGAGTTCCATGACCCACCCACAACCCAAAGACCCACTATTTTAGGATCTTTTTCTCCACCAGCTTATCGAGCCTTTAGTTCGGCAACAGCTTTTTATGCGGTCCTCGAGGGGCCACCCAGGTCGGATGCGAACGTACGAATTTCGCAGTTTGGATGTATTACTCAAGAGTATATCCACTTCATTCTTGTTGCCTAAAACAACCTTTAAAATTCTCTTCTCAACAGGTTTTTCGTCAGTTTTTTTTACCTAGCCTACTAACTTTGGAGATGTGCAACCCTTTAGACTTTTCATTCAGAATACGCCTAATGGCCGAGTCGACTAGTTTCAGGTCATGGCCGTGACGCATTGAAGCATCTTTGTCTGATAACTCCTCAACATTCCAGAAGATTAAACTGGGGGCTATAGTGGAATCCTTGAGTGGTATGTTGACGGCATTCGAAACCTCAATAAGTCCCATAAGCTTAGCATCTTCCGTGATAACCTTTGGTAGTCTATTTGGATGCTTTCTTGAATAAATCCATGTCGATTCGTCGACCACTTTTACAGTCAACGCTGTTACCAGAAATGTAGTCTTTCGGTGAAACTTCAGGGATTAAAGTTGGTGTACCATTTGCCCTCAGTTTTCTCTTGACTCGAGTACGCTTCGGAACTGGTGTAATTTCACCAATTGGATCACCAGCAACCACTAGTCCACTGAGAAGTGCGGCGTCAGATATATTAACGATAACGTTACAGCGTCATCATCTTATGCCGAGTCATAATAACAGCTCTCATTTACACATAGCTGTTTTTTGACGAGTAAATTTTCAACAGCTTCCTGGATGAGGGTTGGCAACGGCTTGCAGCAGAAGCTGGTTTGCTGCAACGCTTGTACGCGGTTGGTGTCAATCCGGTTCAAACTGTGTGGAACCAACATCCACAAGCATCACACTGCATACCTTCATCCACTGAAAGTTCACACCTCGGACGACCGCAGACATGATTATCGGTGACCCTGTTATTCACTAGTACCGTGTACTAACTGAAGTACTCGGTCAAAATTCCGACGAAGGGACTCAAGTTGTGACAACAAAAACCAACCTACAGCCTCAAAAAATGATTAAACTTCGAACACTGACTCAAGTACTTCAAGTCAAGATTTATAAGACAGCCCTTGATGTGGATTACACAACAAAAGCATATCATAAGCGTGGGAAAATTTACTTAATCTTTTTAAAGCACATATTATCCAAAAACAAAGTAACTTTACATGTGTACACGTAAAAAAATGCAAAGAACCCTACTGGACGCGCGGAACACTGCAGTTATCCTTCAGGCAGTGCGTAACAGCCTCCTAACGTGATTTTAACCTTCAAGATACAACTTCCTACTTCGCGCGAGTGAGATAAAGCGTTAATTTTGGTCTTCTGATTGGTCAGTAAGATATTGCTTTCATTTTCTAACTTTGGAAACTTCGAGGCTTCGTTTATACGCTGAACGGACGCGTTTTTGTAGCAATCGGCATCTGTAAAACAACATTAAAATATCCTTCAGATCGGGTGTTGTATCGATAAATCTGGCACATGAATTCATGCAGCTAATGAGGAATGGAGGCTTACAAACATGGCTACAGTATGAAGCGCATGCACGTGCATTCAACAATTTGAAGATGTGGGTTGTTTAATTAATGGAGTCATCATTATATGCCAAAGGAAACTAACAGTCTGTATTGGATCCGTGATTGATGCCTAAATAGGGACGAGAACAATAATGCAGACCCGGGGTACAAGTTGTAGCGTCACACACTTCCCAAAACCAATAGCCTAGGGTTTGATGACTTTCGACATCGATACTGACCTTGATAGTTTAACTGGACTCGCTAAGCTGAAGGCACCCGGACAAGCATCCTCGCTATTTGGCACGCTGTCGTGTCACGTTACACTGCTCGCATTCGACTCTCTAGCCCGTTAGTTGGAACGCATCGGTATTTTGGCATAACCACCCAGATATACTACTCCATCTGACTACGCTATCGTGTTCTTCCTTGGTCTCGTATTCGTGGGTATATAACAAGTTCGAATAATTAGTGATTGGTCTTCGCGTCTGTCTAGTTCGCATCAGGATAAATCCTAAAAAGTACCAGCACGGTGCTTTTCGTTGCCATGTTCGTCGTTGAAGGAAATTAGAAGGCAGTAAGCAGCTAAAATCACAGTAAGTGCTGTAATGAAAACCGTAACATTTACATTACAGATCTAAGTTCTTGGGTTGCCCATTCACCTCCCGAATTAAAATGAATTTCTGGCGTTATGAAGTTGTAGAGCCTGTTAACACTGTATAAAACCATGACTTGTCGTTAGAGCTGCTGAAACCATATGTTTGAAGGCTCACTGGCGACGAGTAAGTGAGGATTCTACCGCTTATCGTACGCGATGCACCACTAAGTCAGATTATTGATATGGTTGACGTAGAATTCTGTGAGCTGATGACGTACGATGACTGTAGAAATTTCTGGGAACTGCTATACCCTAGTAATGTGCTGTGTTTATTTCATATGTGTTTAGGAATTCGTGACATAGGCTCACTGACTTCAGAAATCCGAGAGAAAGGGTTGGTGTGCTATGTTTTGGACAGCGATAGAAGAGTCTAGATGTTTAGTTTTGTAGCTCGGGAAACGATAACGAAATGCGAGAAGTTTTCGTTATGGATTCTACACGGAATGCCTCTAAGGAAAGGCATGTAGCTAAGGTTAATAATTCCGTCTTTTAGCCACCCGCTTTATCAATTTTTTATCGCGTATGGCCTCTACCCCAGCTTCCCTGTGATGCAAAGCTTGGCTCATCGAGAACGCCTGATGGACGTCCAGAATGTGTTGCGGTCTTTCAAGACCATCATGGTTAAAACATCACGAACCGTGATGTTTGTTGTTGACAATAGTGCAGCGGAGCAGGGAGCTGTCTGCAGTCGGTTCCCATACTGTTCCATTGTCTCATATGCCTTTCATGTTGCATGTTCATATGATAATAAAGTAATTTATGTATCAAACAATGAGGACCTTTCAGTTTTATAATCAGGAATGTAAACTTACTTTCCAGGAAACGGTGTACAGCCGTGGCCCTGACAGGTATCCTCACGGTTATATAATAATTCCTTAGATTTCATTGATTAATTAGTTTTACGAGAACAAAGCATTTAGCAGCGTTTGCTTATGTGGAGGTAGATCTGTGGGCCAGTCGGTATATGTGGGCTTCATGCCTTATGCAGGATATTGTTACCCTAGGTAACAAAAAGAACAACAGAGTTGAGTGGTACCATGTGCGCCTGAAGAAACATACGTAAATGTTTCCCTCAGGAGTTCAGCGTTTGAGAAATTTGGAAATGTCCCTTGGTACTGTGTCGCAGTTCGCACTACTACATACACTTTGATCTAAGTCCTTTAATCTAATCTCTGTAATTACAGACGGACTACATAACCTCTGATAAGTTGCGTTCTCTGATGAACTACGCAGTATATTATGTGTACAAAAGTATCCTGGCGCATAGAGATATGCAGTTAGTTGAATCTACAGAGGCGTGCGTAGTCTTCCAGGAAGCACAGAAGTACTATTTGATTGAAAAATATAACTGCAAATGCTCCTGCTACATCAGCACCGCGATGCTTATGCCCTGCCAGCATTTAATTTTTGTGCATAGATTTCTGTCCTGTGATTTCGGTAAGTCTTCTGAGACGCTAATCAACGTCTCTGCAGATGTCTTTCACCACTCTAAAAGATGGTTACGAAACCATAAACACATGCATGTTAAACGTGACCAGGTTCCTGTAGAGACTTGAGAACTGCGAATGCTCACTTCCGCGATGATGTTTGAAATGCAGCTACTGGCCCAATCAAAGCCGGAAGGAGCACGCAGACTGCTGCTAGATAAGTACACCAGGGCTCACGAGGAGCGTCACCTACAGTAACCTCACAGACTACTGAATACCTACTAACTACTTATGCACATATTGTTCTACTCCTTAAATAAGATTGTAACACGCTTTTCATGTATTCCTTTTCTGTTGTTTATTGAAGTGAAAAGTAGAATAGTTGATAGGGATGGTAGTAGAAATGGGAGGATTTGTGTTACTGTATGACCAACGAGCACAGGCATTCAACTCGCAACCAGTGTGCTATACCCCCCAGGCAAGCTGCGTCAACGGTGGTTTGATCAGTTAAGTAGCATAGCCAACCACCACACAGGAGGTGTGGTGTCTTAACCAGGTAGCTACGTTACTTTAGACGTTGTCTTTAAAGTAAAACTAGGCTGAAGACGTGTCACAAAGAACAGTTTTTGGTGTCTCCCCTACACATAACCCGTTTTCTTCGATGAATATGCCTTGCTGTGGTAAAAAAGTGTGGTGAACTGCTTGTGTTTCAGACGTAATTCCTGGTTTTACGTAAACTTCTTGTATTTAAACAGGAATTGTTGGGTATATTTAGTTAAACAGGTGTTCAGTTGAGGTAACAATATTTTTCCAATATTTAACTGCTAATAAGCACTGGAAATTCACCTTTCAAGGCACCATAGGTCAACTTTCTAATTTTTTCCTTGTTGACTCTCCAGCATTTTGTGTTCCAGCACCAATATGAAAATTCATTTCGGTATATTTTATGTTACGCCTTTTGAGGTAACTACGTTAACGTCCCAGAAACTTTTTGATGACAAGCGGAATTACCGTTATGGAGCTATCTTTTTTGAAGAACTGTCATTGGTTGTAACAGAACGACTGCGAAATGATGTGCAAACAACTGGCTACTTCAGCGATAATAATTTATTTCTGAATCCAATACAGGTGCGTATCATTCTTACAGATATGGTTATGACATTTAGTGGTTAAAAATCTTTGATGATGTCTTTTCCCATCTCTTCCTCATCCCGGGTAGTGGTAATCCCCAGTCTAAAAGAAAGATTTTACATCACATGCACATAGTGAACTTTAAGTTAACCGATGAATTTTCGTTATTTTTTAGGCTATTCGGCAGGAATGAAAGTCATGTTTGATGAATGTGTAAAGGCATCACTTAAGAAAAATGGGAAAACAGTTAAACAAGTAAGTTCAAGAGAAGTAGTGCTGACCAAAGTACCCAAGTGATTTCATTTGAAATATCTCGTAAATAGGAAGAATCACTACAGCCTACTCCAGAAGACCGTATTTGGTGCGACGATTTATTTTGGAATTTTCGCACTGAAAACAGTAACATTCAGATGTTGCCTGTAAAAATGGCATGGTTTCTTACGGTTTTCTACTCAAAATAAATTATCATCGTTTTGTAAATCCTTTTTTCATTAATAATTGAATAGGTAATCCTAGGTTTTGATACAGCGCATGGATATGGAGCCTACCTTTGAGGAGCAGTAAGCTGGGAGCCGGTGACCATTCTACTGCACAAGAATAGACGTCTGAACCTTCATTTATTTTATGGTACGTATTTGTAAAGAATGTTACCTTTATGAAAATAAATTCCTAGATAACTTGCTAGTGCTTCTTTGAGTGTCATCGGGCCGCATGCGTGAAGTGCGATGAGCGTAAATTAAAGGTGATAAACCCTTTGCCCATCTTGATGGTTTTTTGAGTAGTGCGACAGACGTTTACTTGACGACGAGGAAGACTTAGGTGGGAACACTATAATTTGGAAATCTCGGCAAACTCTAATGCGGCCACAGCAAAGGGCTTTCGCGTGTTATGGTCCTTCCGCAGAGCTTTGAAATGTTTCGATCAAGACGTGTTCAGAATACTCTATTCTACTTACGTTAGACCTCACTTGGAATACTACATTCAGGCGGCCAGCCCATGCCTAAAAATGGATGCTGACGCACTGGAGCGTGTTCAAAGGGTAGGTACTAAGCCTGTGGCAAGCCTTTCAAATCTGTCCTATGGGGAACGACTAGATCAGCTAAACTTATTCCCACTGTCCTACCGCAGGAAATGTGGTGATCTCATGCTGGCATTTCGTATTCTTAGTAATGACTTCGGTAGTGGTATGTCCTATCTTTTCACCCATGCTAGGACTGACTATTTCCGAGGGCATCACAAGAAAATTCAAAAACGGAGATCGAATCAGCTTAGCGTGAATCTGCGTTTCTCCCATCGGGTTGTTAACGACTGGAACTCTTAACATCAGCAAGTAGTATCAGCGCGTTTAAGGAGAAACTAGATCTCCACAAAGATATCTTCTGCAAGGATTAACACAGGCCAACTGGCCTACTATCCTTATAACTGAAAACTGAATTCAAATAATTTTCTAATAAAATTGGACAAAACTTTTGAGGGTGATTTTCTTGTGGGTAAATAGCCTGGTTTGAGTTGCTACAGCTCATATCAGTCCACCAAGTAAAAAGACAGTGAACCGCAAGAAGATAGGAAAATTCAGTCACATTGTTGTCATTTTTCACCGACTAATCAGTATTTTTAGTAGCTTATCCCAAGCTACAGACAACACCCTAGTCTCAATGAGCTTAACTGGCTCAATATTCTGCTCGGCAAGTCTGTTTGTGGCCTTATTGAACAGAAAGTGTTGGTGAAAACTATTTTTAGGCAGGTAAGCTGCCGATCGCTATTACTACGTCCAATGTCAACACTGTAAGTACGGGAGACTAATAGGTTTGGAAGTGTTACCTTACTTCCTGAGGTTTGGTTCTTGGCATTCGGGTTCTTTCCTGTGGTGTGAAGGAACGTTCCTTGCCCTCCTACCTTCAACTGTGATGAGGAGAGTGTATCCTGTAAATTCTTGTTCTCAGCTTCTAGATGGAGTTCTGGTAGCAGTAATCGGCTTCGGGGCAGATTATGTGATTTTCCTATAGCGACCTTTCATTGCTACCCGGAATGAACAGCACAATGAAGATCAATGGGGATAAAAAGTAATCTTGAAAGACAAAATTAATTCGGGTGTGTGATGAGCAGTCATGGGTTAAGAAACGAATTGAGACTCAAAACGAACATGAGAGAGGGAACAAAAGACAGTGGTAAGGTACTGAAAATTTAGACAGACTTTCTTATTTCAGGTAGTTTCAGCACCAACCGACATCATTTGGAGAACAGTTGAGAACTTCAAAGAACTGAGTGGCTTTTTCATTCTACTGCCGGACTGCACGCTGACTGGGTCGTGGGTGCTTACTATTGACGAGTTCATTGCCAGGACGAAACACTTGTTTGGTGCTCTCAAGGGTCCAGTAGTTCCTCAGTTAATGTCATTTCGGAGTGAATACTATCTCGAAACCAAAGCAAAGTATTTCATCAGGCATATGCTTCCAATAGAAAACGTCTAGCCCGATGCTGTCGTAACCCTCTGACGTGCTTTTCGAGGGACTTTTTTGGCGGTGACTGCCATTTTGATGACGGGGCTGGTATGTCAATCCTACCCACTTTAGGGTAACCTTATAAACCGTAATAATATCCGTAACCTCTTTCTGATGGGCCTCCCTGAACAGATCTAGGTGCCTCAATCTAGCAAGATGCTTAGATAGTTGCATCTGACACAGACGTCGGAGCTTTCCCACCGACATTTGAAACAGACGCTATCACGCACAGTGCTTCCAGATCCAGACAGACGAACGTCACAAAAACGGTTGGAAGGAGACTAGCCGTGGCAGCTCCAAGCGGCCCTAGCAGAACTTGTAGAATAGCAGTCACTCTTCCTGCCAGTCCTTGATGGTTGGAGTTGATGTTTACAGTGTTGGAGGTGGGCGTAATTCCTCTCATTTGAACACTCTGACAGTGACACTACTGCTCCACGGATCACATCAGTTACTTCAGTTACTATTTTGCCAAGAAATAACTTGAGCCTCTTTCCGACCGCCAGAATCCTAGTTGACGCAAATGATGTTCAAGTATTAAAATGTTGGCCTCCTCGTTAACTGCCCTTCATATTTCGTTACCTAAATTGTGATTACAATCACAAACAGAAATAACCTCTGGGTGGCTTCGGGAAGTGTCCATAAAGTCCCCTTGCTGCATGAAAGGAGATAGGTTTGTCAGGTTAACTTTTGGCCCTCTCACTAAGTTTATGTATTAGTCGGCCTTTCTGCCACAGGCTTTTACGTTGCACTAGCTATAGTAGCATAATGAGACAGTTTATTTGATAAGCCATAATAAAACCGGGCGTATTTTTCGTTTCAGAACAGATCCCAGTGAACGTTGGTGTGATGCTTCCAGCAGTGTATATTGGAGGACCCCAGGAATTATCTCTCTCACTAGAGCCCAGTGCGCGCGTAGCCTACAGAGGTTACAGCCCACAAGCCATAGATCGCCGACAAGGTAGTCATTCATGGTCTTATAGTTAGCCTCGCTGCAGCAAGAAAATACGGTAAATATTTCCAGTCACAAGATCGACATAGTCGTTGTGGAGAGGGTTGTCACCGTATGACTGTTACAGCCAAGAGGCGACTAAATACGTTCGTCCCCATTTAGATCACTGCTCGTCGAAAAGTGGACCACATGTGGTGAAATTACTTACGCGTCAAGTAGTACACCTTCTCGGGATCGAACACTGCTATATTTGGATGAACAAACATTTAAAATATCTAAATACCGATTAAATAGTTTCTCAAGGCGTGAGCGAGTGACCCCGGTTTTGCAAGTCCTGTCCCGTCACCGTTCACCGGTCACGTGTATTCTTTGCTCTGAAAAACAGCCGGAAACTCAGAGTTCATTGTCCAACAATCCAAGGACAGATAAATTCCAAAATCCTCCCTACAATAAATTTTTCACTTCGGACTGTGCTCCTATGGACGCTTCTTACAGTGCGACGCGTCTTCTTACTTCTTTAATGTTTTCAGTGCTTGCACATAGCTACGGCACTGACTGTTTCGATAGTGACATCTATTCGCTTAATATCAGTCACATTTTAGACAGCAGAGGTAAAATCAGCCATCCAAACTCAGCATATATTTCATCCACCTTCCTAAACAATCACTTCCCCTGCATGCCTCTTTCAGGCTTGCTGAGGGATCTCGTGGTGCGTCTTCCTCCAATCTGGCAGTCTGTGGCCTGGGTGGCGTTAGTGGTTTTTTACCGTCTTCAAGTGTACTAGTCAAAGACCCACATGGAAAGTGTAGTGGTATACAGGTAGTCCGGAAGCTGGGCAGAGGAATCATAGCTCACCATCCTTGTTTTTAGTTGGGGGCCTGCATAAGGGCCATACCAGCTCTAACTCTGAACCACCAGCCTTCACAAGACTGGTGTCGCTGTGCTTCGCAGAGTCCTATGGATTTCGATTTGTTGAGGGAACATATGATGGAGAAGTTGGCTCGTCAGTATTTCCCCTTGCACCAGCCACTGAGTGAAATGTTCCGGTAGGTTATGGCTTACCCCCTAACCTGATGGCTTACTATCAGGTGGCCGCATCATGCCCTCCGAGAGGTCGTCTGGCAGTTCTGGGGTGGCATGAACTAACATGAGGGCGTTTCTGTCCGGATTCTTAAATAAGTTTTTTCCTTCTATAATGGCCATGAAGTGAAAGGTTTGACTCAGATTTTGTCATTGCTCGACATATCCGTATAACATCAGGGAAGGTAAAGATCCTCAACGTTTTTCGGATAGCACAAGGAGACTCCTGAGGATGTTAGCGTGTCCTATTATCCGTAGCCACGTCAAAATAAACTAAAATGTTTCGCGATAAAAAGAGGAGGCCCCCACGTTTGACAGTGGCTGGCTGGCGTTTGGTTACCCAACCTTTACTTTTTTCTCGATGGTAGGCGTGTCAAATTATGGATTTTAAGTTAAATGAAGTCTGCTCTGTTGTTACCTGCGTTCATCGTGGATGAAACAGGTGTCTCTTCAGTACGCTTGGTATGCACAACGAAAAAGGAAACTGAGTAAAGTGTATAAGACACTACATTGGACAACGAAGTGAAGAGGAGTGTGTGCAAAGACAAAAGACACTTCTATGACACACTTGAAACTGAGGCGGAACAAGCCGCTGGTAGAAGAGACCTGACAACACCAAATAACCAGGTTACTATCTGGAAAGAGATCGACACAGATTTAATTAATGAAAACGAGGTTGCCTACTTTAGGATTTGTCCTGGTGCGAACTTGACAGGCGCAAAGAACAATCATTAATTATTCGGACTTCTTATATACCCACGAATACGAGACCAAGGAAGAACACGATAGCGTAGTCAGATGGAGTAGTATATCTGGGTGGTTGTGCCAAAATACCGATGCGTTCCAACTAACGGGCTAGAGAGTCGAATGCGAGCAGTGTAACGTGACACGACAGCGTGCCAAATAGCGAGGATGCTTGTCCGGGTGCCTTCAGCTTAGCGAGTCCAGTTAAACTATCAAGGCCAGCATCAATGCTGAATATCGTCGAACCTCAGGTCATTGATTTTGGGGAGGCGTATGACGCTACACCACTATCACCGATGATCTTGAATGTGGTGGACTGGGTCATGCAAGAAACTGTGAGGAGCGGGAAGACAGGCTTTCGCTGGACCGGTGAAAAGACCCCAAGATGATTTAGATTTCGGCAGTAATGATTTATACCTGACATCGCACAAAATCGGAGATCTACGAGCGAAAACCGACAAGTTGACAGGAGCTGCGAGGCAGTGACGGCGGGAATTAAAGTGTAGAAGGTCATGAAGCTACTCAACCAACAACGTCAACCAAAACAAGCACCAATCGCCATTAAGGACAGAAACATAAAAGAAGTTGTCTCTTTCACCTACCTAGGCGAAGCAGCATTGTTTCACCCACAGGCGGCCCAAGCACAGATGAGAATGTCAAAACCAGGATCGGAAAAGCAGGACAGGATTTCACTGATATGAAATCAGTGTGGAAATTTGCTGCACTCAGAGTAAAGCATGAATGAGACCTGGATTTTCAAACTAATTCAGTCAGGTCAGTGCTTTTATATAATGATTGAGAAAGTTGGTGCCTGACGAAAAGCGTTTCCAAAAAGCTACAGACATACGTAATTAACACCTGCCACCCACATTCATTCGATGCTAAGGATCAGATGGCTTGAATAAGCAGAAAAGGTAACGAGTAAATAACTTAGGCTGGCTGGTGAGTGCATTGCAGAGTTTGAAGATGAAGACCACGTTGTCGATTTTGAAATACGTAGAGTGGTATGCGATTCATCCTAATTTATACGAGGGAATAGCCCATAAAGACTAGGAAAACATATTTGGTAATGCCGGATATAAACTACGTTTTAACTAAAAGAAAGCAGCCATCACGCTCATTTTTTAAAATGATGACAAGAGAATTTCACGTACAAGTTAACTCAAATGAGCATTCTCCTTCCGACTGTTTCCTCCTATATCCGAAGAGTCTAGCAGGATTTCCCGTGGGAAGAGGCTTGGAAAATTACCGGCTTGGAACAAGAAAAATAAGCGAACAATATTGTTTTCGATTAGATCCTCTTCAGGCTTTACTCTAATACAAATAGCTTTATATATATATATATATATATATATATATATATAAAATTAAACCGATCATGTAGATTTGTCGGTTGGTGCGATTAGTATACTAAAATAACAGTGACGATAATAATACAAGTAGTGGTACTGATAAAAGTGATAACGTTGACCAAAGCACTTGCAATATAGGTGATAATGATGATAAGAACCAAGAAAGCAGCATTAAAATGCAGACACTCCGGCAATCCAAATAGGTCAAAGGCTCGTGAAAATAAAAGTTGCGTAATAGTGGAGGGTGAAGTAAGTGGGCAAACAAAGCCTAGACGAATACAGTAGGTAAACAAAGGAGGTGAAGAATAAGAAAGGGGGTCGGAAAGAAACCGAATGATGAAGTCATTAACTAAGTATTCCCTGGCCAAGGGAGAGATATGGGGTGTACAAATTTCTTCTGGATACAAAAGCTAGCGTTAGCAGCTAGAACCCTCACATCTTCTGCTATGTGTAGAAGACGAGTTTGAATACCTTTAGAAAGATGAGATGGTATGCGGCGAATAATCGTCAAAGCATTGTTCTTATCTACCGAGTGACCACTATCAACGAGGTGAGATTAAACTAAGCTTCTGGTGGATTTTACCTGTCCCCTTCCAACCACATAGGTAGGGGCTCAGCAACACGTTTGTTAAGTTGCCTAGTAGCACGCCCTACATAACTTTCTCCACAGGAACAGCCAAACCTGTAAATGCACACAGAGATGGCAAGACCAGACACTTGGTCTTTTGTCTAGCAGCAACAATTGGTCGAGTGGGAAACGATACTGGGCGTGGACTGCTGCTGTATTCTAACAGTGAACTAAACAGGTTTAAAACCGCACTAGTTTATAGTTGCCAACAATGCAAAATACTAGCTAGTTCGGAGAGAAGCTTCGCCGAGGCTGAAGAAAGGTGAAAGTCTCATAATCAGTAAACTGTACAAGGAAGGACGCCTGGTGTTGTTGAACAGAAGCGATTCCATTGATAAGGTGACATTTCTTCCTAATGATCAAGGTTCTAGAGACCTGGTCGCTTTCCAGGTTTAAGTGGAAGAGCAGGGGAGATAATAAACATCTTTTAGAAACTAAAAGAAAGCGGAACAATTTCTGAGTCCACGTACGACTCAGACTTATGAGGAATAACATATCCCACCCCCTTTCTTATTCTTCACCTCCTTTGTTTACCTACTGTATTCGTCTAGGCTTTGTTTGCCCACTTACTTCACCCTCCACTATTACGCAACTTTTATTTTCACGAGCCTTTGACCTATTTGGATTGCCGGAGTGTCTGCATTTTAATGCTGCTTTCTTGGTTCTTATCATCATTATCACCTATATTGCAAGTGCTTTGGTCAACGTTATCACTTTTATCAGTACCACTACTTGTATTATTATCGTCACTGTTATTTTAGTATACTAATCGCACCAACCGACAAATCTACATGATCGGTTTAATTTTATATATATATATATATATATATATATATATATATAAAGCTATTTGTATTAGAGTAAAGCCTGAAGAGGATCTAATCGAAAACAATATTGTTCGCTTATTTTTTCTTGTTCCAAGCCGGTAATTTTCCAAGCCTCTTCCCACGGGAAATCCTGCTAGACTCTTCGGATATAGGAGGAAACAGTCGGAAGGAGAATGCTCATTTGAGTTAACTTGTACGTGAAATTCTCTTGTCATCATTTTAAAAATGAGCGTGATGGCTGCTTTCTTTTAGTTAAAACGTAGTTTATATCCGGCATTACCAAATATGTTTTCCTAGTCTTTATGGGCTATTCCCTCGTATAAATTAGGATGAATCGCATACCACTCTACGTATTTCAAAATCGACAACGTGGTCTTCATCTTCGAACGTCGCAATTCACTAGTTATCATGGAGTTTGTTGTTGCGAGTGCGTATCGAATTGAGGTAATGCTTTGAAATGTAGAAAGCTGAGGGATAAAAGTTAGAGCTCTTCTTCCGTTTCCTAAAAGCTGCGAGATTCGCCCTCAGCACCCTGTATCATTTCTGAAGTGGAGACGAAGTGTTTGTTTATGGTTGTGTATCTTTTCTACACTGTTTGTAACCATATGGTGGCATTGGTGATAAAATGTCAGTTGAACATCTAGCTAAATACATTGGTAGAAGAGAACCGAACTGCCTGGTTTCATGTTATGCTGAAGAAATGCTTGAAGAAAACAACACGGTGGTCGTAAGAAGTAATTGCCGAAAAGTTATAGCGATAAGTAGTTTACTTGTGGCCAGGGTCAATATAGGGCATGGTAGCAGAAATACCTGGCGAAGCAAGCAGGCATAATATGAATCGCCTGATGGTGAACGCCATTTCGTCTCCAGATAATCCATTCCAGCCACCTAATGTACGGTTTTGACGAAACTTTATTCTTTATATTTGCAACGTAAACGCAAACGCGGACGACTATATTCCGTCATAGACTATTTTCCGTCACAGACTTCATTTCATTGTCTGCACGTTCGACAACACTTCTACAGACATTACACATTATTCTTCTGAAAGAAACTCATTGTTGATATTTCTGGCAGAGAAGGGACACGATGTTATAGTTTCAAGAATTTTAGTGGTGGTTAAAACTGTCGTATGCTATTTGACAGTGGCCAACTAATCATTCTTCGCATTTGCCAGATACCCATGAATGCGGGACCAAGAGAAAAGACGGTTAGGTAGCCGAATAGGGATTTCTTGCTTTTAACATGCAAAGATGTATGAGCCAACTCTCTAGGTGATCGTGAAGGTGTAATGCAAAGTAACTCGATGACGTGCTAAATGTCTTGGATGACTGATCACATACCCTCAGCTCAGAAACCTCCTGTTCTCTTAATGTAACTCATAAATGAGGAGAACGATCAAAATATCCACAAAATTGCTCAAAGAAAGTATCAGAACTCCTTTTTAGGGCTTGCTGCGTCAACAAAAATATGGAGTCAAGCTTCTTCGTAGATAGTTAGCTCATTTACAGCTTCCCACCTTCTAATTGATCATGAATCCAGTCAGTTCATTGGTGCTGTCTGCCATCGTCCGTTTTGTGATATGTCGGTCATCTACAAAAAGTTTGTTTTACGAGAGCAAGAGGAAATCAACTGGTTTACACAAGCTTGTTAAAAAGATATTGAATATCGGAGACAACTTGTTCAATGCTTTGTGTGCATCTTTCAGTTATGGTAATGTGCAATCGTGTTTTTACCGCCTAGAATGCAGATGGATACAGGAGTTTCCCAACTAGGGCTCAGGTGTCAGCAGATAAGCAGCGCTATGAAGGATTACGAGTTTCTTACAGCATTAAATGCTTTGGCTGTCTCTTATGAGAAAGGAGAAAACAATGTGACCAACACTAGTCCATCTGAACATGGTGGAATCAAAACGCTGTTTAAGATTTTGGGTCGCTTAAGCAGGGATTGCGGTAATCTGTGGACGGTTAGTGAAGATAATGACTGGTAAGTGAGTTGAAGATTTAGTTTTTTGATCGTTCTACGTATACCATCAAAAAGTGCATTGCTTAAGCAATACTGAACCTGGCTGCAACTGCAGCCAGTGGTCAGCATCAGTGGTCTTGATGAATTACGATTATGCCACATAAGCAATTTGGTATGTAAAACGTTTAGTGCTATATCTCACGTATCACTGATGAAAATAAGATGCCTAGCCAACGATTAGCTGAGAGATATGGCTGAAAAAATTGTGACGCTGGAAAATATTAGAGTTTCTGCTCAGTGGTCCACAGATAAGTTATTTATTTGACGCACTCATAACCGTAATACCAGATATAGAATATTAAGTTGTAGGTCTGGCCGCCTTATTAATGATGTAAGAGCGCCTCATGAAAAATGTAGTGAACTTAGATACTGTGTACACTTCTACCTAAGTTACGTATTTAAAAGTCTGTAACGTGACCACAAAATATTAATTTGCATATCAGTATGCAGACATAAAACTACACACGGTAGTATCTTGGATGAAGTAATTTTCCATCCTTGTGGGTGGTGATCAAGAGACTGAAGCAGTTTTGCAAGTTATTCGTGGTGAAAGTGTTTCTCTAATTACTTGCTGCTTGGATGGTTTCATGTATCTTCATAACAAGTGGGATATTAAAAGGAATCAAATTTCATGTACTTTATGTACAGAGAAATCCGAATGAAATATACTTGAAGACGTTAGGTTCTAACTTGGAAACATAGAATTAAGCTTAATAACTCAGTGATATTTCCATTCGAAGTGCAGTTCTAAAAATCCGAGGTCCTTAAACTATATATGCTGTACCTGTCTTAAATTGTGTAACAAAGCATTTTTATCTTCTGTCTTCTTGCAAATCTTTGCTGCTGTCGAAAACTGAAAAAATATTGACTGTTTGGTACTTGTAATCTAGCAAAACGTTGTTGACAAAAAAATAATTTGACCGACTGAGTCTAATTTGTTACTTTTTGTTATGACTAAGGCTCATCAAGCTTTCAATTTAATTTATTTGGAAAAGGTTGGTGCTATACTTGTTCTTCCGTTGTTATGGATGGAAAGATATCGATTTTAATGATGTACGATCACAAATACTGGTTCCTTCAGCAACAAAACGATATAGAAATCTGTCAAAAGATGAGGAACTAAAAATGAAGGATAGAATCATCTCAGTCTCCAAGGAACTTATAAATTTGTAAGTTAATTTCGATGTTTCTAAGAGACTGAGATAACAATCCAGTTTATGTCGGAGTAACTTATAACGTTTAAGTGCAGCCGTTGCTTAGACAAAAAGTATTTCAGGTGCTGATTATCAATCAGACATTTCTTGAGAAACTGTCCTTTAGTAGATCTAACTGCTTTCAAAGTAAGATAAACAGCTTTTACTCTGCACAGAAGTAAATGTTACGCCAGTTTCTAAAATAAATAACAGTGTTTGTGGGATGTATTTTAATTCTTAGGACAACAATTTAATGTTGATTAGCTTAACACTGAACTCGTAGACGTTTTAGGAAATTTTTATGAGTTTATTTTCGTGGTAGTATAAGGCAATGCCTACCACTGGTTGACTGATAAAATCATTATGTAACCTCGCACACAGGTGCATTGACTCAAGTTTCCATACTTCACAGCGGTTTACAAAGAGCAAATGGATAGAAAAAGAGTGATATTGAAGTGAACAAAGTTATGCGAAAGAATAAAGAATCTGAAGATAAGGGTTATTGAGAATATTTAGGCTTTAGTGGATATCAAGTAGTGGGTAGGTCTCATCGCAATAGGATCCTGTGATTTTAGCTCATATTTTAACATGCTTTTGTTGGCGATACACGGGGAAACATGTCACTCACAGTTTTCAGATATCGACTACCATCTGTTTTTTATCTTGACAGAATAACCGGTTGCTTCACACAGCATCCACCCAAGAGTTGTTTTGAGGTGTCAAAATGCAGAAATATTTGAAATCATTATCGTAGGTGGTAATGGCTGAAATATACTGGTTCAATTGCAAACCTGATTGGTCAATACTTTACTGGCTACTACGAAATGATGGCATTTCGTATTAATTTCATCCAAGAATTCATTCATCATAAAGCTTAAATGCAAGAAAAATGCATTAATTAGTGTCTCAGTCAGTCAACAGACTATAGTGTTCATGCCTATCTGAATTTTTTAATGGTGCACTACACAAAAGAATAATAAATAGAAAGATTAAAATAAGTTTTCACTTTAAAAAAAGTGTTCTTAGGTAGCTGTATACAATCTATGACTTCCATTTCAGTCTCAATAATGAATGTGTTGAACTACTGCTAGCTACATAACTCCTGTAACTTCTGCAAACTATGGCTACCATTTTCATTGGTTTTGCATCTTAAATAAGGGCCTCTCTTGTTTCACAACCGTCCAGTAAAACAATGTATTAGGCAGATAAAAATTGTGGTGCATAACAATTACAGGAAATTTTACTCCGGTTTGTTTCCCTCTTTACTTACCGTCTGCAAGTTCTTCAAAAATAAAACAGTGAACTCTAGGTGTAACTTGGCATTTGAAAGGTCAGTAGCTCGTGCAGCAGGAAGCGTGAACTTGTTTTCCCCCCTAAACCACAAGGTAGGTAGGACTGCGGGTTTGAATAGGAATTGATGAAAGCAGTATTAAATGGCTAACCTTTTTACAATACTATAAAGCGCGAGGCTGTAATGTATTGAATCGAATAGCTATTAAGTTGTAATTAACACAGTGAATGCAGGCAACAAAAGGACCTAATCAACTTTCCACTAACTACTTGTCTGGGCATTCAATAGTTATAACCTAGTGATATATGTTCTGCTGCAAAAGCTACGACTTAAATGGCGAAACGTCAGGGAAATCCTATTTGTTTTTATGAGCAAAGCGTAATCATGTTAAAGTGCACAAATATAAGCAACAACAGTGTGACTACAATCAAAAGTGACTTCATCTACAAAACTTGGAAGAGAATATAGTTTCCAATTATTCCATACTACCACTCTAAGAGTAGTAAGAATAGCCAAAAAGTGGATATGATTTTTCACTGAAATGCTTATTTTTCAGCGAATGTGATGTGTGCCAAGAGGATGTGGCAGGCTACATTACTAAACAAACTTCATTGAGTAGTTTTCGTCCATTAAATAGAAGCTGTCGTTGAAAAGAGGCAGCGACCGAAGTTAGCTTCAAATATATGCCAGAACCTAGCAAAAAATAATGAAGTGAGCCAGAACAAACATGTCTCACTCCTACGGGTTTGAAGTTGAGTGATTAGAAAACTACTCGTATTTGTAAGTATTGCTTATGCGAGGTATGCTATACAGACAGTTGATAAATTATGTGGTTTACCAGTAGTTTTATGGTCACTGAAGTGCTATAGTAAACGATGTAGTCATGATAATAGTAAAGAACAAAAGTCCTTCTCACATACTGTGTCACCCCCAGATCATAAGGTAAAATGAGAAAACCAACCCTGCATTGTATCACCTACTTGATCAAGTTTTATGCTGGAATTCATGTATTGAAATACCTTTTATGCTATAACGTTTTATTTTTCTTGTGCCAAACACTAAGTTACTTGGCTTACATCTAGCCAAAGTCAACCGAAGTTCTACTGCCATTCCTTTATAATGGTACGTTTGATATTTTTTCAGATTGCTACAGCTAATCTTATGTACCAAGTTCATTACCCTGAATGAAAACGATTTCATCCTTTTATTGAAAAAGTAATACTTTTTAGATAAGCTATTTGGAGTCAACAAAAAGACAGTCAACATTACATTGTTGGCTAACATTGAATAAGCCATCATTAGTTGCGATGACAGATTCTTTTGAATACCAGATACTTCAAAATTGGGGTGGCAAAAAGTAAAAGAGCCGTTTTTGTAATGTTTGAAGTTTTGTTCACCATAGTGACACTTATCTATACTGTAATTTAAAGGTGCGAGTTTGGTTGCATACTATTTCATGGTTTACATTAGCTTCCTTAGTTTGTACCTCATGTCTACATCTATTTTTATTGATTTTTCAATCAATGAGGCCACCTTTAAACAAAAGTTATGTATATTTCAGGATAAAAGAGCTCCCTCTAACTCTAACTGGTTTGAAGATGTTTCTCAGTTCTATTCATTTAGGTAAGTATTTGTATGTATAGGAAAAGTGTATGTATCCATATATTAATGGTATATAATGGTGTATGTCCCTTGTTTGTTTTCTTTCGCAAGGTACTGCTGTTATAATTTGCATGGGAGCTACATATGTACTCATCCAGCTGGTTCTTAGAGAGTAAAGATAGTATATTTTGCTGGTAAGAATCCCCGTGGATACATTGTGTTTATCGCACTGAGGGCCCAAATACAAACACCATAACTTACTTCTCGCAAGCACGGAATGTACGGATTAGGGTAATTTAGATTACACTAGCTTTGGAATATTTAACAAATTAAGGAATTTAAACCGAGCAATGCAGAATCCATAATAAGTTGTACTGGGAATGTATTTTGATAAGTAGGTCTGCTTCACTACTTGATGAACAGTTGGATAAGTAAGGATGAGTTAGAACTGGTCTGAATTTCTACTTTTGTGTCTTGCTGTTTTTTGCATCACTACTTTCTAATAACAGAAAATAATGTCAGTTGTCCGATAAAATTACATTTTCATCTACTTATGTGTCCTGAACTTACGAGATAAGTGTGATTTTATAACTGTGTAAACCGATTCCTGAGACTGATGTAGCGCAATGTAAAATAAAAGGTTTTAGCTACTTCATCGATTAAGAATTTTCTTGGTGCCACAGTTAATGGTCAGCTAGTTAAAATAGTTGAGTGTTTATTAATACTTGTAGTGTCTTGTTGCTATACTGGATCTATTTACCCGACCTCTGTTGACAGGTGGGCTCCTCTGAGGATATCTGAATACTGACTGCATATTCATGATGCTATATTCATCTTGGTGGCTAGCAGTAGAATCTAGGACGCACGTTTCGCCCTATTTGGGACTCGTCAGCTGGATGCACCTGCGCCCCAGTGAAGGTTGCTCCCAGTGAGACTCGAAAGCAGTATCCATCACTTCAAACGCCAAGCGCCACCCACTTACCTAGAGTAGCAATAGTCTGCCATTACTGTGCTTTTTGGGTGACCACATGTAAAAAGGGATGAAAAATATTGAAAAGGCGCTCAAGGAAGAAGCGTTTGATAGTCTATAATGGTTCGTTAAGTAATTCGTATTAGTTAGGCTATGGTATCGTTAGGTAGTTCTAGCTATTTCTTGGTAATTTTATGGGTCTTTTATTTATAGTATATGTTGATGACATAGGTAGTAACATGTAAACCATTTCTGAAAGGTTTACATTAGATTTACTATTTATTCTGAATAGAAAGGTAATAAATGCCATCATTGAGCATGCACTTCTTGATTTCTTGAATACCAGTTCTCTACACTGTACGCGTTGATGTCTATATCAGAAGCACAGACGAAACAACTTAGACTCTGAAGGAGAAGTGAATAAATTCGAATTGTCTCACTTTACATACACAGGCAAAGAAGAAGTGAATAGAAAAAGAGTAATATTAAGGTCGACGAAAATATGTGAGAAGAGATTTTATGAATAGATGAAACAGTAAAAATTTGGGAGATGGCAATAGCTATACTACTTCTGTGGTATTGCAACCGATTATCAGCCCTTCCACTAAAAGCCTTCGACTACTGGTTCCTATGCTATTCAGGACTTTAACCAGGTACTCTACACCTCCCTACATGGTTGAGAGAAGCAGCCAGGGACTTCGTGAACTGATATCACATTTTGATCTGACAATCTTTAGTCTTTTCCTAACCCAATCATACTTCAGCTAACATCTCAAGCCGGGGCAAGTGGTGCCTCGGACAGAGACACACATGTGCAAGCACCTTCTTTAGCTAGAGGTTCACAACCTCATAGACCGACTTATCTTCCTTGCACAGTATTCCGTGCGAAACCTCACCATTGCCTGTACTATGGTTCCATCGCACGTGAGCTACACTACAAAGTATCCATATTAGGAAAACTGTAGCCTCATATTTTCTTCTTTCAGAGGCCACATCCCACTACCGTACAATCAAAGATGGCGAACTGTTGCTTAATATACTCGTCCTCTGGTAGGTGATCGCTTAATTCACTAGCAGCATAAATGACTTATTCCGATCACTGCCAAGCATGCCTTTTGAATCCAGTTTTAGACTTTATCAGTAGCTAACCCGTTCGAAATAATTCCACTCCACAAGTAGGTAAAGTGGTCACCACAACTATAATTTGGCTGTAAATCACGATTTACATTCAGTGAGTGAGAAACGCATGCCAAACCTGCTTAGAAGTTTGGTGAAGATGTCAGAAGACTTCATCTTTTCAGTCTTTGAATACCAGAAATATATTTTCTAAGCCGACCATGTGCCATCCAGGGAATAGTTCAGTCCCTGAGGAATCGAAGGTAGTTAGTGTATGTCTATCAATATATTTATAACAAATTTGAGTAAGAACATTGCTGATTATCGGTACTTCAAGTAAAAAAATCACCATGAGCTTTTTTGCCGTCAGATGAGCTCGAGTAAAGGCAATAATTAGCGTATTATACTTGTTTGATGCTTCCATCACACTCAACTATCAAAACGCTCCTCGGTCAATGAAGTTCAATGCCTCAATGAAGTCAAGAAATATCATAAGTAGCAGCTGCTGATGAATGTGGTGATGTTCCAAAACCTGTCAACGAGTGGAAATTGATTTCATTTACCCTGTTTAGTTCCGAAGCTTACCCAGTTTTCATAAGTTTGTTGCTTTTGAGCTATGTTAAGTTGCCTTATAGAGATAGATCTTATAAACTTGAACACTATTTTCATCACACTGATTCCCTTGCAGTCATCAAAAGAAGGCTAATATTCTTTGTTGTCAGCTGGAATGATAAAGGATCTTTACTAGTTTGATAGGACCACATCTGATTCCCAAAAAACTAACTAGTGTCTCGATTACTCTATTCAGTAACTTTCCAACCGTTAAATCTGATTGCAGAATATCAGTACCTGATACTTGCAATCCTTTTAGCTTAGGAACAGCCTTTTCACCTTCCATGAGAGTTGAAGAGCTTATGTTTATAGTTCATCTAGGTCCCCGCAACTGTTTTATACACGCTTAACTGTTATTTTTTTACGGAGACATCATTATCGAAAATTTGCATGAAATTAAACTAATCTTGAGAAAAGCTTGATCAAAAGTATCATAAGAACCAATATCCGGTTTAGTGTTAAATGTTTACGCTGGAGTGTGTCTGTAATCAATTTGTAAACAACCAAACTAATCTGTTTTCGTTCTTTTATGGATTAACTTCACCAACCTCTATCATCGACCAACATCATTTCCATATTCTTTCTGGAGTTGTTGTGTTATACATGAGACAACTGGAAAATAGACAATGACTTGGTTTAACACCTAGGTGCTAAAGATTACAAAACATCTTGATGTTTTACTTGAAATACATATTGTCAATTTCCGTCATTTTAATAAATGTTGTTTAACAGCTCGTGGGATGCATCAAACACGAAAAGAGATCGCTTTGCATGCTGTTGAGTGGTTGACATTTGGTTTGCAAACAGATGGGGGTGGTGTGAAGGCGAAAACGGGTTTTCAGTCTGCTAATAAGAATTCCCTAACACAGCCGTTTCTTCCAGAAGATTCAACACCTGAAAGCATGTTTATGACAGTCAAGGTAGATTCTTATTGATACTACAACCTGATATATAATTACTACCATATGAATATACTTACTGGAATATTATGTTATGCATATATATATATATATATATATATATATATATATATATATATATAGCACTGATTGTAATTTCTACAGACTAATCTATTTCTTTCTTGTCTAAAAATAATGAAGTCTTATTTAATGAATTTCATGGATCAATATTTTACAGAGCATTGTAGAAATTTCTTCACTTCCTGTTGCTACTCGATAATAAGTTAGAAATTATCATTAAGGTAAAACATATTTTTTTGTCTACACTTTCTAATGAGAAAGGTATTAATATGTAAAAAAAAGTTGTAAGTATCGTTGTTCTTATAAGAATAGTATTTGTTGACAGCAATAGTACAGGTAACCAAGATATGTGTAAACTGTGACAGTCGTGTTTTCTGAGCCAGATTCCTTTCGTATAGTAAGGTTGATAAAATCGTCAACGAATTGTTTATTTTTTGATTACTATTATGAAGCATATAGTGCCAACGATTATTTGTTGTGCTTCTAATATCAGGAGATATATTGTTTGCTGTACATTAAAAAATGTTTTTATCATATGTGTAACAGTTTACTCATAATGATGTCATGATTAATACCTGGGAGAAGAACTGACTTATGGCATGCCAAAGCAATCAAGACTCTTGTGAACGTCCTAATACAGGTATAGGCTGATCTTAAAATATCGAACGCTGAGTGAAATGCAACTTTTCTGACTAATTACAGAAAATAGGTTGAATATGTCCAAAAAAGTGACGAGCTGCTCACAGCTTATTCAACTTGCATAATTGAGAATTTCACGTGGGCTTAGCCAAACCTGTCCAGTATGTAGGTGTTTTAGACAGTTAAATTCAGCGAGAATGTGCAGGGCTTTCAGAATATTTAGGGACTTTTCAGATATCTCTTTATAGATATAAAAATCACCACTATGAAATACGTTTTTGTATGCATCATGACGCCTAAAAATTTAGAAAGTTCAGGCATTTTAAGGTACCAAGCGAGAAATCTGTTTGCGTAAATCCCTGAGACACAAAGCACATTCAAGAGAGGATATTTATTAAATACATAGCCACTATCGTATTTTTTGTGATACAGTCGTCAATTTACAGCACAAATCTTTTTTGTAAATTACATGTTATCCACTCCTGCTTGTGCTCATCAGCAAGCACTTGCTTGTGAAAGCCTTTTTGAGTTGTCAAAGATTTTGACATATTTTGGGGAGAAGGTGGACATACAGACATAAGGATAAAATGGGTAGTAAATAATTAGATAATGAAGGACTGAAGTCAACTTACGTGTGTCATTGTAACTAATTTTGAACTGCGTTGTTTACAGTCTCCGTACATTTATTCCTAGTATCTTGGCAGTGCCAATCAGTTGACCTGATGTTACTGTACAGATGAAACAAACAGTCAATCGGAGAACTTTCTGCTAAAGAAATGCTAAAAAAGCAACTCGTTTAATATATTTTTAAACAACAGAATTGCCTGAATAAATTGGCTGTATGGCTGTATCTCCAGCACTATGCCGATAGACTACATAATGTTAAATTAGTTCTTAGTAAGTTAGGGGTTGATCATAGTTGCGTTACTATCAGTACAGAAAGGCGTTATTCATAGGAAACTTCATGTAGTATCATAAGTTTTGGTAATTAGAGTGTTTGTTAGTCTACTTGCATGTGTTTATCGACACACAGATGTTTTTAAAATTACATGTAAAGCCTACAATAAATAAGGAATTTTTAGTGTTCAAGAACTTATATATTATGACTTTATATATGAAGGAATTACTCTCATCATTTTTGATAACTTGTTTTTATTAACTATTTCTTATCTGATGAAGGATCTTATTTGGATTTGCTGTACGGATGGTAATCGAACCATTCGAATCGAGACACTTGGGGCGCTAAATTTTCTCTTTATTCAACTTTCTGTGAATACGATTGTACGCTTAATCAAGCTGTCACTTGAGGTAAGCATTCTCTTAGATTTCATCAAAAATCTTTATTTTGAAGTATTCAGCAGTAAACTGTAAGATAGCGTGGGAAGTAATATTTGGATCAGAAAGTTTTAAAAGAAATTTTAAATTTTATCGATGAGACATTTTACTTAGAAACCAGTTTCATAAAACTATGCTACCAGTTACAGTCAATCCATGAGGTTGAACCTACATATTCAAACAGTTCAGAAATAGCGGTTTGACTGTGCTAATATTTCTATCAAAATTCAATCACTAGTTGCTTTAGTGGGTTGCTTGGAAGTAGTGGATAAGTTGTACCGCTTAAAAAAAGAGCACTCAGAAAAGCGTCTGATTACCAGTAAGTTGGATATAAATTGTTTAGAAAACTTAGTTCTGAACGTAGGTTACTGCAGAAGCCCACGGTGTACAGTAAAAAGAGATTCCTAGAGACATACAAGCTATCTGTATACTCGTTGCCAAAAAGACATCCTAAGCTTGCCATACCCAACTTTCAGTTAGTTTGAGATCAGAAAGTTAAAAGTTGTTCGAGTCAGTTTGCGCAAACGTAGATTTATATGTCCTTATAAGGACCTCTGAGCCCATTTTGGATGACTGAGGAGCTTGATACAGACATCAAGTTAGGAGGAATTATCAGTGGTGCTTTTCGAATAAGAAAGGAAAACGTTTTGTTGTTTAAAATATAAATTCGTTCATGTTCTGTTAATTTTATTCTTTGCAACCATGGGAGTGAAAAAAATAATGGTACTAAGAACTCTGTTCGTAGCAGCTACTCTTTAATGATGTTTACTTCTCATGCTAATAAGCATATAAGCAAACATGTTTTGCTTAATTTGGAAATTTAGTTTGATCTTAGTCAGCAGTGATTTATTTCAACGTAGTATTCATCATGGACTGAAGTATTTCGTTGATGCTACATAAGTTATCAATGTGCAAGATAAGTTAAAAATGCAAAATCCTTTGAATTCATAAGCTCCTTTAGATTCCTTTGGTTGGTCGTTCTACATAAACGTATTTGCATAGCAATGTGTAAGCCTATTCTAAACTTATCATACCACAATTTGGCATCTCTGATAATTTATGAGAAGCATTAAGTAGTTCAAAATAAAATTTAAGAAGTTATTATACTTTGTGTCTTGTACATTTCCTTTTTAAAATGAGGAGAAGTCACAAAAGCCAACCGGTTTATTGTATAAGAAGTCTCACAAGGCTCTGTGAAGCTTTATAGTTTAAAGATATGTTTGAAATTATGTAAACTGTAGCTTGCGGTTAACGAGGTTAAAAGATAATCTAATTATCGTACAAATGATAAAAAGCGGTGGTTGGACAACAGAACACTTAACAGTGTGCAATAGATATACAAATTTATAGGTGATTCATACTTAGTAATGGTGGCAAAACGTCTCAAAAAAGAATTTACTGTAATAAAACTCATGTTAATTCAATTCGCCTATTTTTAATAACTTATCTTGTGGTCTGAGTCCATAAATAAAATATATGAAGCGTCCCTAATATATTTTCCATCATATTTCTTGACTTCAAATTCAAACATTTTTATTTTCTGCAAGTGTTAATTATCAGCTGCTTTTAAAATGGCATTTTTTTGGTAATTAGGATGTAGTTTACCAGAACTTAGTTGAATGAGAACCGGTGTGATTGGATGATAATTTTTACCTGAAGTAAACTGTACTTTAAGCAAACTACATTATATTGTTTTCATTATTATCATGGTTACCATAGTGAAATTGCATGAGTTTCAATTGTATACGGGATGATTGTTTATCTTTTTTGTTTGAGACTAACACCAATATATTCTTTTATTTAGCAACACCTGGAGTATACTGTGTGCCACAGAAGATTTGTAGTGGTTGTCCTGTTTTAACTGTCACGCAATATCCTTGGCCAGTAGATTAACTAACGCACTCGTAAAAAAACATTTAAATTAGTAATTGAAAAATTCTCATTGTTAGTGTTAAAGAAGTTTAAAATTGCTCTCAAACATTGTAAATATGTAAATCGCTTACATGCACTAAAAAGTATTCTTTTCATATGACTTCTTAATGATAAAATAAGTTTATTTTTGCTGCAAACTTAGTATTGACATTTTTTAACATTTTCTTATTGCGTCATGTCTTCCTCCATATATGTAATGGAATCATCATTATATTTGCAGAGACCATGGTCTTTTCACACAAATAAAATTTACACATATCACCTGTTTCTGACTGTTCATAGCTGCTATCATCTACATGCAGTTTAAATCATTTTCTTTAAAGTTAGTTACTCGAAGGTATCACAATCGTCTTAACATTTCTTGTCTAGTAACATTGAACATCTTACTTTTAAACCCAGTCATAGTGTAAGAAATGACAAAGACTGAGAGACAGGAAAGAATATTTATTATGAAATTTTGTACAGTACCGATGAAATATTGTGCACTTTCCATTAAAATAGTCATTTGCATAGTGCTTCATTTTCTCTTCTTCTCCTATCTCGATTCGCTCTTCATACGCCCATATTGTCTCTTGAGTTTCTCTGGGTAGAATAATTACCCATCGCTGGTAATTCCCTATGATTTCTATCTGCCTGTCAATATATACTACTTATATCCATTCTTATCAGCAGCACCCACTACAATGGTATATGAAAACAAATGTAAGAGATAAGCTGAGATTATTGTGCAGTGAGATTATTTGATGTTGGAATGATCATTAAGGTTACTTCATCAGCCTGTCTTAGAAAATGCTAGTTTTCTATAGTGAAAACCATTATTATTATTACATTACGTGAAGCTCAGCTACCAACCGTGAAACATTCACACTGTAATGCTGAATAAAACAGTATGTTTCTGATCAATTTGTTTAATTTTCAGGCTAAAAATTAGTCATATGGTTTTCTAAGTTCGTGTATATTTGTTTTTAGAAATGATTCCCTTGAGTAAGCAGTACTACTAAAAAAATCATCATTCAATCTCATGTTATGCAACAAATATGTTACAATTAACTGCAGTTTAAAAGATATTCTTTCTGGTTGCTAAAGCAGTCATATGGATTTTAATAAGACTTATTCAATCTTTCGACTATTCTCTTTGGAAGACAAGTTTTGAAAGACGGTGAGCATCAAATAGTGCTTTGAATAAGGCAGGAAGATTGAACTGTTGTGCTTTTAGAATACTTACTTTAAGGTACTCTGTTTAGATGAATGTCAAATTGATTATGTGATCTGCTTTAAATGAAACCTCAGCCAATTGGGTGGTAAGTAAATTGTTTAGGATCATGAAAATATTTCCTCGTTTCTCTGCATTTCATTAAAAGACTTTCTGCTAAGAAGTGAAGCAACGACTTCCTCCTATAAGTTATTGTTTCTACGCTGGGTGACAAGTGACCACACAGCATTAAGATAACAGATTGTAGGCATCCTTGCTATCTCATATAGCTCTTAAAATCCTAAAACTATCTATTCATGTCACCAAAATATTGATGCAAAGTCTTTTTTCTGAAACATAAGTTACCCTTTGTTGGAATCTGTGCAGACATATGTACGTGTACGATGACTGAGCGGTGGTTATAAGTTGAGAAAGTGCTTGAACTCCCTTAGATTTGAAGTGAAACAACAGAAATATTAAACGGCATTCCAGCGGCTTGTTTGACTAGTGGGTCCGCATTAACTTTTGTGAGTGTTTTGTCTATTCCTGGTTATAGTCTCCATGCAGTTAAAAGAATTGAATTGACGTTATGTTCATCTTGGTGACTGACTAGCAGTGGAATCCAAGACGCACGTTTCGTCCTATTTAGTACTGGTTACCTGGATGTACTTGCGCCCCAGTGAGTGATGTTTCTCCCACTGAGACTCGGACCGGTGCTCAACACTTTGAATGCCCAAACGTTATCCACTAGGCCACTGGTGTACGACAGCCACCACTGGTGGGTGGTTCAGTTGATGTTTCGATACTTGTAGTTTCCCGTTAGTATGCAGGACCGAATCGCTCGACCTGTGTTGACAGATGGGCTCCTATGAGGATGGCTCGAAGCTGCTCGGATATTCAGGCAGTGGAAACCAGGATGCGTATTTGGCACTCGTCAGTTGGATGAATCTGCACCCCAATGAATGATGTTGTTCTCACTGAAACCATTAACGCAGTGTATAATATGCCAAAATGTTATTATTAAGTTATTGACTGTTAGTACAAACATGTAGTGTTTAGGCTCAAATTAAAAGAATAGAATAATGCAGAGACTGTTCAGTTAACATCTTTTTACATCACCGTAAACACATGTAGCTGCTGTATCAGAATAAAGAAGACTTCTGTGAATGTTAGTGTCGTTCGTTAACCCATGTACTTACAGTTATAAAGCGTAAGGAATATACATTATTTGGCAATGGAGTTCATTAGTTGGATTTCGCTTTTCGTGACAAATCAATCTCTTCTCTGTTTATGGTGTATGTGAAAATCAAATTAAAAGTAATGATGATTATGGTGATCATGTGACAAAAAAATTCAATTGTTCTTACTCATACCTCTGGGTGAAAGTAACAAACGAAAGTCTGCGATTATCTTCTCAATAGTTTCATGTACTTTGAGGTCCATAAATATGCCAAATTAAGGTCATTCAACTGACAATAATAATGATAATTGCAATCACAATAATAATAACCACAATGTTAGGATTAAGGTAGTAATTTTGAGAATAGTAATAATTATATTTATAAAAATCATAAAAACCAATGGAATGTGATTATGTAGTACAGATATCTAGTTAGATTGGTGAGAAAAAACAACTTAGAAATTTCATGTTGTAAGAAGTGATAGACAAAAAGCTTTGAACATCTCAGTAAGTTTCTGTAACCCTGACTAAATTCATACTGCTTTTGAGGTTAGGACCCACTTCAAACGTATAAATGCTGTCAACTACATACCAGCACAACAATTAAACACCATATACAATATCTGATGTTAGTGAATGTCTAAACATGTTAATGAATACTAACCTCGTAAAGTTGAATGGATCTCAGTTTTACTTATGAATGAAAAATAAGTAACCGATGATTCCTTGCCATTTTTACTATGTTATTGCAAATCACTTTGAGAAAAAAGGAACAAATATAAAAGAGCACTAGAAAAGTGGAGTCTAGATTGAAGTGAAACAAGCTTTCCCAACCCAGTCTTGAGAAACAAACTTAATGACCAGAAAGAGACAGAATTCAATAAAATGGATTTTTTTAATTAGAACCTAATCAGATTTCTCTTTTGACGTTTCTATTTTTGCATGCACAAATGAATTATGAAGTCACTTTAATCAGTAGGCTATCAGTTTCATGTTAACTGTCTTTGACGTAGACACTATCTCTGCGTGGGGTTTCGAAATGTTGGCAACTTTAAGGAAGATGAAGCATATTATTTATAACAGCACATATTTGGCATGCATCTGAAAAAACTCCGGTACTCAGTCGGAACCTACTAAGGTCTGAGTAACTGATGTTTATCCTTAAATTAGCTGCATAATGAAAACTATATTTATGTGTATTTAGCGGTTGTTTTGGTATAAATATAAATCAGTTTTTCGAACATAAAAATCATTTATATTATGAAACTTAAGAGTTGATAATAAGCGCGTAGGTTCTTCGATAATAATTTCTGTTTAATCGCCTTCCCGTACGTTTCTATTTTCAGGTACTAGAAAAACCAGAGGTGTGTGCTAGTGAGGCAACTGAAGGCGTTGTAGACAGTAAGAATATTCTTTAACATTCTAAAGCCTTATAATTTAAACAAATTGTTTATCTTGATCTGTGATGCACTCAGAAGTTTGTAAACAGTTTAGCTGCTATAAGTAAAATTTACCTTAAGAAAATACTTTGGTACTTATTTCTTAGTATAATCCCTAATCAGAAACATTATACTATTACGGGTGATGAAGTTTTGCCTGAAATTTCCCAGTGAAGGATTATGCCAGTTGGTTGAAACATTCATTAATGATTCGATATCTGTATGTTATACATGAACATTTCATAGGAGTATTCGGAATGTTAATGTAAATAAACTGTGATAACTAGTTGAAAACCTAATATTTTTGGTTGTACAGGACTACTTTTAACATATCTTGAACAATAAACTAATTGCCTACTGGGATTGCAGTTCCATTTTAGTTGATTTATTAGATGTATTACACAGTGAGAGGAACAGTATTATTACCTAGATTACGTTTTGGACACAATTGACTGTCAGACAAACAGACAGACAAAATCACCGTAGAACCTCACGCATAAGTTCATCGGCTCTAGTTGCCACACTTTACAGGAGTATACAAACAATAGGTGGATAGAAAAAGACTGATATCGAGGTAGATAAAGTAGTATAAGAGAATAAACAATTTGAAGATAAAGGTTAACTCTAATATTCAAGCTGTAGAAGATATCAAGGAATGAATACATCTGCGCCATTGTGACCAACCTTCAACCGTGTGTCACCAAGAGTCCTAAACCATTGATTCCTTTCGTCTCGAGAACCCCAGTCAGAGAACCTACACCTCCCCACACGACTCAGCCAAAAGTCAGGAATTTCATGGATTGGTATCACGTTGGACCCCGTAGATCAGTTAGTAGAGCTGGTATCACGTTTTGATCTGATCACTCTGAACCCACTTCTACTCTTATTCAACTTCCTCTAGCGTCGTACATCGAGGTACTCAGTAGATCGACATTGTGTCCATTATGTCCAAAACGTAATCCAGTAGTTAATACTGTTCCATTGTGTGATGCACCTAATAGATCAACTAAAATGGAATTATATTCTACCACAGTTCCAAAGTTTTACTGTTATACTGTCATTGTCTTTGCATCAAATATTGGATGTCATTGGTCTATACGGATTCTTCATGACTGTTTCTCACAGAGTCTGAAATAGATTGCTGAAATTCTGTAAAATAACCGCTAAATTCAGTAAGAATTTGACCAGCGGACCAGTAGTTTTAAGAGAGGAAAGTTGTCATGAGAATATCTGTAATTCTAATGATTACTATTTAACTTCATGTTGTTTTGAATTTGTTCAGGATTCTTTTAAGAACTCTACGACAAAAATTTACGCCTTCTCATAGTTGGTGTGGCTAGTCCTGTGAATTAAAAGTATTTCGATTGCACTCTTTAAAGGAGCACAAAACAGTGATTGCTGACAGTTTTTCGATTCCTCTTACCACTATAAATTTGTGTACTCCACATCAAGTCCAGCTTTTTTCCATAGGCCACATTAATGAGCTTCCGTAACATTGTAAATGTCGTTGTTAAAAGTGGTACAACTGGTGTATTGATAGATGTTTCATAAAACTCAGTACGTGTTATTTGATTGGAGGTAATTGACATGTAGTGCGTGGCCATGGTTTCGGGCTTGGCATTCATTAGCAAGGTATATCTGCGATCTCGACGAAAATAATGTCCTCTGTGAGAATTGAACCTGCGTTATCCAGTACTGCAATCAAAGATGTTACCACTGGGCCGTTCGGACAGGGATTAACATCCTGAAAGATTAGTGGTAAATTTTCATCAAACTTTTATAGTTTGTTTGTGTGAACGAAACAGATGCTGCTTTCTTAATAAATCTCTGTAGATATTAAAGAACATGTATAAGTGTACGGTGACTGCATAGATATTCTTCATCTGGAAAACTCTAAAGTTCTGCCTACTCTAGCTTCAAAGACTTATTTCATCACCTGGTCTTAATGAAATTTGTCAACTTTATGTGAAAAATGTTAACCTGGTATATTCTATATGTTTCGTACACTCATAAGTGTTGGTGATAGTAAACAACTTTTCCTTTCAGAAAGTACCATCAAATATTTGTTTTACTACAACATAGTATGGTTTTTAAACCATGGCAATAAATCTGAAGTAGGTACAAAAGTGAAAACAGTTTGTCAGAAGGCATCAAAAAGATAATTTGCTGCATGCAACCCACAGTTTTACTCAAACTCAATGCTTATAAACTGATTTAAAAGTTGATGAAAATTTGAGTACATTCTTTGAAAACATCGTTGTGATGTCTTACTGAGGAATATGCAGTGTTATTCTCATCATACCTGATAAGTGATGTTTTTTGGTCAAATCAGTTGATGAACGTTATTTAAAACAATGTAAAACCAGAACTGTAAGATTGAAAGAATGTGAAACTTGAGAAGATGTAACAGGTCAGCAACATTTAAATGTGACTGGATAACCTTTTGAATGAAGAGAACAGGGGTGGAAATACAGACTGGCATGGTATCCACAGTTTGAGAAAGTTTTAGGCGTACCCTTGTTCAGTGCTTGCACGAGCTCAACAAATGACTCTGAAGTGGTTTTCCGTAGTCACTAGATACTTTGAGTCACTCGAGGGTTTTAAGATTCAGCCACAGATGCTCTATTTCGTTCTTTGTACAAATAGGCTAGTATACGCTTAAAAATACGTTCAGAAAGCATTACTTTATCAGAACAGCATATCTTACTCCAATGGAGCAGGTCAACCGATAAACACATATCGAGTTGACCGAAAAAGATAGCTCAGCTTTCACTCATAATAAAAGCATTGGGTGAGCGGTGAAAATTATGATTACATTTTTCCTAATAAGCGGGATAAACAATTTCTTAGCATCTCTATTGATGAATCTCCACTGAACTGTAAATGTCTCAGGAATTGCTTTTTAGTGACCAAAGCAGTAGAACGATTGGCTGGTCGTGGTTACATAGTTTTTACAGTGAAAAGCTCAGGATACCTGGTATAATATTTCTAGTATGCATTCATCATGTGATTTTCTAATTTACCGATATCTCTAACTCAGCATGTGATTATTTCAAAATACAGTCACAAATTACTGGATATCCAACTCACACAGTGAAGTCATATAGGATTTTCAACACAAACGCCACTAAGTATAGAGAAATACTGGCGTTCCCTATACTTTTCGTTTGTAACCCAATCCAGGAGTATATATATATATATATATACAATTTTCCCCTTGCTTTCGTAGTGAAATATAAGGCTCCAGTAGCACGTCTCCATTCCACTCTGTTCTCTGAAATCCTTTCAACCTGGCTCCACGACTACCCACTAGCTCTCATTTCCTCCAAGCACCATCTCCTCCATGTCACCCTCGCCTCGGACGCCCAACTCGCCGTTTCCCATCTGGGTTCCACTCGAGTGACTGACCTGGCGAGTGATGTCCCCGAATGGTCTTCTCAGTGCATGTTCAATCCATCTCCACTTCCTTCTGCATATCTGTTGGGTGATAGGTTCCTGCTTCGTTGGTTCGTTCCCAGAGCTCCTTGTTGCTTATTCTCATTATTCTGGCCATCTCAGCTTCAGTAACGAGCCAGCTTAGGCAGTTGTTGATGAATGTCAGTAGTTTGTTGGAACCATACAGAAGCACTGACTTGACTGATTTGACGTTGGTGTTGAAAATCCGGATCTTGTTCACGCTTTATGCTGAGTGCAGAAGATCTCCACACTGGTTTCAGGTTGATGAACGCCTGTCTTGCTGTTTTTCTGATTCTGACTTTGACATCCTCGTCTATGCCGCCTGCAGTTGAAACAGTGCTGCCTAGATAGGTGAAGGAGGCTACTTCCTTCAAGTTTCTCTCGTTGATGGTGATTGGAGCTTGTTGTTGCTGTTGTTGTTGGTGGGGTATCATCATCACCTCCGTCTTCTCTGCGTTCACTTGAAGTCCCGTCTTCTCTGCCTTGCCTCGCCTCCTCTGTCAACTCGTTAGTTTTTGCCTGTAGATCTTCGAGTTTGTGCGACATTAGGCGTAGGTCATCGGTGAAATCCAAATCTTCTGGGTTCTTTTTCGCGGTCCAGCGTATTATCCTCTTCTCATTCCTCACGGTTTGTTGCATGATCCAGTCGACCACAATCAGGAAGATCATCGGTGATAGTAGGCGGCAGCCTTATCTTACTCCCGTCTTCATTTCAAAAACATCACTGAGCCTCCCATTGTGGATCACTTGGCATGTGGTGTCTTCATATAGTTGTTGAATGAGATTGATAAAGGTTTGTGGTATTTTGTTGTGTTGAAGCAACTGCCGAACTTCTTGGTCGACGCTGTCGAAGGCCTTTTCAAAATTGATGAAGTTGAGGTAGAGAGTTGACTGCCATTCTATACTCTGTTCGATGATGATGCGTAGATTAGGGTTTCAATTCGGTCCACACGTGATTTGTACTTTCTGAAGCCAGACAGCCAGCTTGTTCCGGTCGTAATTTCGAATCCAACACATATTGTTTAGTCTCCCCAGGATGATGCGGCCTAATATTTTGCTTGCTTGGGTTGGACAGGAGTGGAGCATGATTCCGAGCCAGTTCCTGTTCTTGCAAAGAGTTAGGTCACCCTCCTTCGGGAGTTTGACAAGGTAGCCCTTCTTCTAATTAATAGGCAGGTACCTTTCCTTCCTTCCACACCTTCTGCAATAGTGGTGTGTTGTGAGCATGTCCGCTGTTGTCTCTGCGTCTGTTTTCAGTGCTTCTGGCGGGATTCCATCTGGTCCAACGGATTTCCTGCATTTCAGTAGCTTTATGGCGTTCAGGACTTCGACGTTCGTTATAGGATTTCTGTTCACTTATAGTTTTGTGGCTGCAGGTGGTATTTCTGGGCGAAGTGCAGGTGGTGGTCGATTAAAGAGATTTTTGAAGTGGTCAGCTCACCGTCTCCTTTGTTTCTATTCTTTCGTAATTAACTTTCCTTCATCATCTTTTATTCGTTTCATCTGTGTTGATCTCTTCCCACATAGTAATCTGGTTATTTGATGAAGTGTTGTCAGGTGTCTGTCTCTCCTACCTGCAGCCTGTTCTGCTTCACTTGCCAATGTGTCGTAGAAGTGTGTTTTGTCTTTGCGTGCACTCTTCTTCACTTCTTTGTCCAGTGTTTTTTACATTGTACTCGGTTCCTCTTCTCGTTGTGCATCCTTGCACTGGTCTGTCTTCTGTTTCACCATCCTCCTCTCCCTGCCCTGTCAGCTCCCATGTATCCATCGAGATCCATTCCAGTCCTTGTCTTCTTTCTTCTTCCTTCCTTCCTAATACGGCTGTGCAGGTTTCCTTCCACATCTCTTTCAAAGAGTTCCAGTGTTCATCCACACAGGTTTCTTCAGGGATGTTGCTCGGTATCTTCCATTTTGTTCTGCTGACTGTTGTGAAGATGTCCCTTGTAGTTTCGTCATTCAGTTTCTATTTTGTGTGTTGAACTTGTACTGTGGTCTATCAACAATTTCCTTGACGTATTTCAACCTAATTTGGGAGTTTCCTTTGCACCATGCCATTTTACATATATATATATATATATATATATATATTTATATATATATATATGTATATATATATATATATATACTTATATATATATATATATATATATAAGTTGTTCGCTCACAAAGTACATTAATTCAAAAAAAAATGAAACACGTGGCCGCGTACGTATTGAACAGAATTAAGCTTATTAACTCATTGCATGTAACAAGATTGTATTCGGATACCGCAAACGGTATGGAAGTGATACGATTAGTGTCCTAATTGTCTTTTGAAGATAATCAAATAATCCAGTTAGTCACAATATCTCAAGGTTAATATTTCTGTTTCGTTGGTTGGCCTAACACCACTATGACATGATCGACAGATTGGTTCAAAGTCAATCGCTGTGGTTTCCATTGTACTCTGTGGGAACGTCTCCCAGTTCTCTACATCATGATATAAGCTTGTTCCACCCCCTGCATATTTGTTCCTGTCAGTATATCAAATTCTGTGTTTAGTTTTGTTTACTGTCTTCCAAGCATCTGTAGGGAGAAATTCATAAATGATTTTCACTTCTAACTCACCTCACATTTTGAAAATCTCATACCATCACCTGCTGAACAACTGTGAATTTTATGGAAATAGTTCCAGATTTTCATCTCATCTTCAATCGTCACCCAGTACAAGTTCTATATTCATTTACTTTCCATCTTTCGATTCCGAAGCTATTCGATTTCTCATTTCTAAGTCTGATCTCTTCAATTAAAAGGAGTTTGTTCATTCATTTGATTGGCGATGAATGTGAGCCGTAAGACCATTTCACTTGCAAATGTTTCCTTTCTCACATATTACAGTCTTCCAACCTTACACTTCTGATTTCGTATCCTTTTAAATTACATTCATCAACTGCCCTGGCCACATCGCTTGATCCAATTAAATGACTTGATTTACTTCCATCTTGACAAATTTGGCTTTTTCATACTTCGTCACTGTTTTACTATTCCTCTGTAAAAATGCTTTATGAAGCATTTTTTAATAATATTCACTCACGATTGTAATAGAAAGTTATTTGAATTTTCAAAAAAGATTTCTTTATTAGTATCGAAACGATTTTAAGGAAGACTGGTTGTTTTATGCCCTACTGACTTGGAAGTGGTAGACTGATTCCTGACTAAAACGATGGTAAGCCAAATCCTCATGAAAATCGAAATCATGACAGCCAGGTTTGCAGTCAGCATGTTAAGATTTAAACCAGTGGCCATGATTCAGTTACTTAAATGACTATTAGATTACTTCATTTAGCTGTTTTTTTCAGACTCAACTTATTTTCAGAAAAGAATTCATTCAGTTATCTTAATTCTCAGAATTTATTGTGACGCATACTTTCGCTATGATGATCGGATTTAGTTGTTTTCTCAAAAGTTTAACAGAATTCACGAATATCAGTTTTAGTGCTGTAAAAGGCTTTACTGGTACAAAATTATGCACGAATAATTGTTTACTGTTATTTTAGACTACATTGAATATATCATTGTCAGATTTTTTCTTAAATAAATACTTTTATGGTACTTTTGATATAGAAATAAGCCATTTGTTTACAGTGCTCAATCTTTTGTTGAAGCGACTATTACCCAGTGAACTGGAGTCCTATACAGGTACACCGTCTTCTGAGAATGAAACTTTGTTGAAAAACAATATCTGCAGATTTTCTACGGTAAGTAAATTGGTTGAAAAGTTTTAAGTATCAAGATACCTAGTAAGATTTTCAAGTGTTATATAAATGAAGCAGTATTCTGTGATTGATTCAAGTTATTTTCACTTTTGTTTATGATAAATCCAGGACTTTCTTCATGGTCAGTTGTTCCCACGATTAAGTGCGATAGCCCTCAAACTTTTCTGCAGTAATTATCTGCATGTTCGTAAAGCTGCAGTCCGAGCGTACTTGACGTGCCTCAAGCGGTGTTCGCGCGATGTGAGTTGGAATTTTTTGAATTTTATCTACAGATTTTTATAATTCCCACACTGTTGTCTACATACAAAAATGCGATGTTTTGAATTTTTTAAACACAAAGTCTCTTAAACCTTAGCGACTGGAAGTTTAGTGAATCAGTGAACTTCTGATAACAATATTGAAACTTAAAAATACTTTACAAGCCAATCAATTACAGTGTCCGCTAGGAAGTGTTTTTAAGTAAAGTTATGAAGCCATACCATATTTTGTCATAATGTGAAGTGTGACCGCTCGGACCGTTACACAGTATTACTATAACCTGCGTTTGCTTTGTCTACATTTAGGAGAAATACAAGCTTTTTGATTTGTGTTTCTGAAGTAGCAGTAGTTGATGACCACATATCTAAGATGTTATCATTAAAACATCCTTATCATCAATTTAGATATATTTCTACGCGAATTTCTAAAGATTCTGCAACATCCCAGTTCTCCAGTTACGTTTTCTTCACTGTGCACTAGCTAAAAAATCTCACATAGGAGGAAACGCACGTCATGAATTCCACTGCTAGTCACAAAAAAGTCAATTATCTATTACACTGTATTTGAGTTCACACCAGCAGGAAGGAACATTGACAAGAAGACATTAGCAGTTTGACAATAATGAATTGTTGAACTACAACTTCAACACATATCATGAGTGCGGGTAACATTAGCTTGAAATTTCACCGGTCAAAATGAGGTGGTAGAATCATAATTGAAATTCACTCGATCATTTGATGGTGTTTTTCTGGGATGAATGTAATTAGGTTGCATGTTGTTACTTTATTCTTAAATTTCAAAATACCAATTAAAATCACTTATCACACATTAAGTTCCTTTTAAAAATTTGAGCAATGTAAGAACAAAGACATCTGTGGAATAAAATGAGCTCATTTTGTTTCATGGCCTTTCGTCAACATTTAACAACATTGATAATAATCGCCTTATTCCATACAGCGTACATTATACATTATAGAATTTTCAGCGGGTATTGTTTCAAAAATACTCTCCCCGAACAGCATTTTTAAAGAAACAATTTTTGCATCTGAATAGTGCCAATGATAACGAAATTAAAGGCATTAATTTGAAATGAGCAGCAGGCATTAGGTCAGTGTGTAGTCCGAACTTGTGGATACAAAATCATTATGGTAGTAGTTCAATCAGCCAGCATAAAAACTGTATTATATATATATATATATATATATATATATATATATTCAGCGTTACTTTTTGCCTTTGTTTCATTTTTAACTTGAGAAACGAGAGTCTGAAAATATTTTAAAACAGTGCAAGAGTTCATGATACCTTCAGAAGATATATCTAAAAAACTAAAATGAACGGAAAAGGGAGAATTCGATGAAATATATTCGGTGGAAAAATGTTCTAGTAATCCATGATTTAAGCAGGATTGTTTCTTCAATAACATTATTGTTCAACATGAATTGATTCCGAGTCATCACTTCTGGAATTTGGGTGCACCTCTGCACATATAGTGCAGCAGGACAAAGAATAAAGTGTTAGTACAAATTCTTTCTTTTCGTAAATCTAAATAGAGTGAAAACACAGCTATGGCAGAATAGTATGGATCCATTCTATCTCACTGCTTCTCATCAGCCGCATGCAACCTTAAACAATTTTAACATCAATTCATATGAGTGCTTGCACACTCAAATCAGTTTTATAGAAAATTGTCGGCTTGAATTAAAGATAACATCGATGTGAAGTAATTGAGAACACAAAATGAGTTAATAACTATGCAGAACTAATATTCGGAACTAAGTTTGTCAATAAACAGAAGGATTATATCCTAGAACGGAAGTTGGATAAGAGCGGGAGACAAATGCATTCAATCATTTCGTGTAACCTTTCTTAACGTCTTGAATACGTCTCCCGCTCTTATCCAACTTCCGTTCTAGGATATAATCCTTCTGTTTATTGACAAACTTAGTTCCGAATATTAGTTCTGCATAGTTATTAACTCATTTTGTGTTCTCAATTACTTCACATCGATGTTATCTTTAATTCAAGCCGACAATTTTCTATAAAACTGATTTGAGTGTGCAAGCACTCATATGAATTGATGTTAAAATTGTTTAAGGTTGCATGCAGCTGATGAGAAGCAGTGAGATAGAATGGATTCATGCTATTCTGCCATAGTTGTTTTGTTCTCGCTCAGCTTAAAGCGTTTGAAGTTGTTTTTCAACTTACTGATTTCTCTGACAGTTCACACAACTTTTTCCAATGACAAATTTGGTCAAGGTTGTAAAAACAAGAAATGAAGGATTTACACATCAAAGTTTCTTAATACGTTGATAACAACATTAAGTAAGACAGTACGCTATTTGCTGTCAGTCATAAACACCGTGACTGTAGTATTAAATGGGTTGGTTACTGTAGACACTGATAAGAAGAATAAGCTGTTATGATTCTTCAGCATACTTCATTCTTTTTCAGACTTCTCTTAATGATTTTAATATTATCCTCACCGTTTTTCACTCTTCAGATTTCTTGCTGTAAATAAAATGAGACTAGCTGAACTGGTAAAGCATGCTAAAAGCTGAATAATATTAATAATGATTTTTCCTGTAGCACGAAAAACGTGTTCACTCATAATAGAATCCGACACAACTGAGAACCGAGCTAAATATGATCGCTACATCATATTTATAACTTTTGCTATCCACATTAATAATTTCTCGTAATTTCATAGGTATTTGATGAGACTCTCCGTGAAGTTGTAAAACAGCTGTGTATGAATACCGATACACCAAGTCAATTTAATCAAGAAAACCTGGTACGTTTTGTTTGCTTATTATAACACAATATATCTGTTGTGCCTTTCTTAACATGCAAAAACTAAGTAGACTTATTACAGTAACAGGACCTTTGTGTCCTGCGAATGCATGTTCGACGACAGGTACTAATTTCTTCAAACATTTAAAATAGGTATTTTTATAGTATTTCTAGTATTCCAGTGTCCAGTTCACGTTCCCAGTAACTGGAATTGCTTCTCAGCGTCCGCCTATTTTCTGTATTTTGTATCTCCAGTATCCTGCACGATATACCTTGATTACATTTCAGTTCAGTGGTTGAGTCATATAAATTTCGCTGTTTCTTGAAATCAAATACACATTTTACTTGCGTCTGATCTACGTGCATATATATCACATAATATACATCATGTTTAATAAATCCCAGTGTAGAGAAGATTTGTAGCTCAGTATGAGGATGGCAATTATTTGATGTTCTCCTAGCTTTGAGACCTACTCTTGGACGTTTCATCAGCCTTTACTTTGTATAAAATGAAGCACTTTTAAGTTGTATGAATATTTATAAAGAATATCTGTCGATTTGAGAGTTATTGGTTTGTGGATAGGGGTAACCTGTCCTTTTTTCTAATCAGAGGTTGACCTTTTTATTTGTTGTTATCGTCTAACGTATGCTGTTGACCTAATGTCTGGTTATAGTTTTATTTGACTGATTTTCAGTTGAGTGATCCCCTCTCAATAGTTCGTATATAGGCTCAATGTCCACATGTCCAGTGATTACCAACTGACTGGAATACCATACATCCAGGAGCCTTCTTGCAGTTTTAAAGCTTGCTTTTTGTAGTATTCCACGCTGTCCATATCGAAAGTGAGGTTTCGCTTAACTAGATGAATTGATATCAGTGAAGATTTATAATACAGTTTGACTGCTAATTGATACTCATAAATTATTTGGGTTATTCGTCGCCAATACAACGATGCTATATGTCCTTGCAACTGATTTCTTAGGCTGCATTCGTCTTGTCTTCTTTGGATAATGGATCTTTTAGATTGTATGAGATTTTCTGCAGGGATTTGGCTGGTTTGTGTCCCACGCTGATATCGAATGGATAAAGTAATCGGTTGATAGTTTCCCAAACATCTTTGATACGTGGCAAAGTGATCCATTTTGTAGATTGAGGTAATTTTCCTGATGCTTGTTCTGTTGATGCATCTGAGTGGACTGCCATTGGCTCTGAACACTTTGTAAGGGTGACTTTATTCCGACTTCTGCAGTTGCTGAGTCCTGTAATGAATCTTGGTCCGTGTGAGTCTCTAAGGTTACGTCGTGTTCCTCTGATAATTATATATAGGGACGTGATTTCGTTATTTTCCTTCTTTTTTTTTGTGAATTTAAGGTTTGGTTGGTGAGACTGAATGTGTTTTCCAATTCATCTTCTTTGATAATGACAAAAGTGTTCTCAGCGTATCAGATCCAGATGTTTGGTGTAATTATTGAAATGACTGTTGATTCTCACCTCTTCATCCCTGCTTCATCTATCAGTCTGGTTAGTTAGCCCATGACAGTTCCATTATTTGTCTTCAGATCTCCGTGTTGAACTAAAATTATATCGTGAAAAACTGGTTGGTTCTACCAAGTTTGTAGCGATAATTTTCCTATACTTTCGAATATTCTAGTCGTCGTTCTGAAGGCTAATCATTGTTTCTTTGGGGACATCCGGGTTGGTTGGCATAGAAAGTGCAGCTACTTTAATGGACACCATTTTTTCTTTATTGTCTGTCTTGAGGTGTTTTAGTCTCTCTAGGAACTGAGTTGCTGAATTAACCGAGTGTTGATTTCTGTGAACAAGATGTTTTAGTTTATTGTGTAATTTTATGTATAAATTAAATGGTAATGTTTGCCGTAGTGGTCACTGTTGATTGCAATGGAGGATCTGTATTGAGCACCTAGGGGCACTCGGAGAACCTAGGTAGAACTAGGCCATTCGTCTTCATTTGCTATCGTTCTTCTTTCGTGATTTCACCAGCTTTGAATAAACGGGTTAGTTTTGTTTGAATTAGGCTGTCCAACTGTTTGATGGGATTCTTATCTACCATTTGATTACCAATCGTATTCTGAAAAGACATCACACGAACACGACTGGACAATTTGGTTAGGCACCTGTTTTTGACCTCATTTAAGTATATTTTATGTTTTACTTTTGATTGTTTCCGTGAAGAAGCTTGGAGTAAACTTTCGTGCAAGGCACTCTGACTATTTTATTCCGAACATGATGAGATTTATGCAAATATAATCTTTATATAATGCCTTCTTTTCAAGTCTCTTTTATAAACCAAGTGATGATTAGTGAACTGAGATATGAGGCTTGTTAAAGCAAGACTGAACGTCACATACAAGTGAAAAACATATCAGCAATCTTCTTGTTTACTAAACAGTAAGCTCATTTGAAGACAGGTAGTTGAATAGAGTGGGGTTGTACCACTGATCTGATTTTCGCTTCAATGTACCATTCCATGTATTATTTCACTTTACTTTAATTCTTTAATTTGAGACTTCTAATATTTTGAGATCATTTTTGTGACTGCTTGTAGCCTTCAAAACCTCAAGACTGGAAAAACACTCCCGGATTATATGAAAGTCTTCTTGACCTATGTCGAATTATGATCAAGGTTAGTTCAAATGATTTACAACCACTGTTTATTGATTTCAAGTTGGTACTCATCAAGAACTGACATAATTTGGAAAATTATAACCATCAGACGGCTTTCTCCTTCTAGTATAGGACTCCTCATTAGTACACACCCCCAACCGCACAGGGACCTCCAGGTTCCGTGGCCAGTAAGTAGAGTTATTAGACCACTGAATTGGAAGCCTATGGTTTACATTCCCTACTTCTGTTAGTTCACGAGTATCAACCTGAAGTCAATAAATAAATCTCCTGAAACCTTTAAATTGGATCATTATTCATGTTCTTGAGACTTTTTTTGCCGAATTTCTCAAAACGTTTTATTGCCGGTTATTGCAAGTATTTAAGTTAAGAGTATTTATTTCAGATACTTTCAATATATGCTTCGTAATAACTGAGCTGAAAATGCTTCGAAGACATAGATGTGCATAAATAAAATCTTTCAAATGCGGTAAAGTGTTTTCAATATTTAAATCTCATACATAGCACCAGAATGCGAAAAATACACACAAGCACATGCACACACACACACCAAAAGAAGCACAAATTTAGGGCGAAAATGTCAAACTCATTGCAGATTTTGTTTTTTCCCGTCTCCTACTTCGTATAAAAGAGACTTAAACATGCATAACTCAACAGATAATTTGGAATTTCTGGTGTTTTAAATCCCAATTCATACTACAGACTCAACACTTACGATTTCATCTGACCCATCGCCATCAAAGATATGAGACATTCTGAATTGAGCGTCTCATTTCCCTTTAACTGTATACACAATCGTCTGTACAGTTGTCGTGCCCATTGTTGACGGTTTTGATGAATAAACGCTTTATTCCAAGATAAGCATGAAATAGTAATCTGTCTAAACTATAGAATAATTCCGCTAGCATAGATTTGGATCTCAGTTTCTTTAAATATGTGCTTATTCATGACAAACTGCAACCAAAAATCAACCATTCTAAGTAGTTTTCAACTGGTCTGCTGAATATTCTGTGGTTATTGTAATCGAGGTATTTAATGAAGGATACTGAAAATCTTTAAATCACCAGTGAAGAGTTCAGTAATAAAATGTGGTCAATCATATTGCTATACTGGCAGCAATTAGTGTATTTACTGCACAAATGCAGGTAAATATCGTTTTGCAAGTTTTACAAGATTTTGAATACAGTTTTAGTGTATTATCTGTTTTCTTCGGATGAGACATTCGTTTGACTGAAATATGTTTATATATGTATGTATATGTATAATTCAGAAAGTTGGTGAAAGTAATCTGCCTGCGAATACTGGAGAATTACAAAATTGTGTAGTCGACTTTTATTTGGGCCATTCATCAGAAAATGTTCGTAATAGTGCATGCAACCTATTTCTTACATTGAGTAAGTTTCACTTCAATAAGTATTTTTATTGAGATTTATATTTTACGGATAGTAACCAGTTTCATTTCCATACAATTGATTCCCTTTATAAGTTTCTGCAAAATAAGAACAAGAAGTATTGTGCAATGCATCGAATTCCCACTTCTAAACCTTCCATTTACACACTAAACTAACAAGTGTGTACAGTAAGCTATCGGTGCCTAGCATAAACCATTTGATACCGTTTAACAGTAAAATCAGCACCAAGTACATCTTTCCCATCTAGACATTATTACACATTGGAGGGAAAAGAGATGAATGACAAAGTTCATATACTAGTCAGCTAATACAGCGAAAAAGTAAAATAACTCAGACTATTAAATCAAGCAATGAAAGCAAAGAAGATAATACAACGTAAAAGTAGTCCAGACATATGATTACAGTTCAAGGAGGTAGGAATTGTGATAAAACGTGTATGTGGGGGGGGGGGAAGAGAACAATAGAGAGAGCGCATGAATTAATGTCACATATGTATTGATGTCTAGATATAAAAGATGTATTTGGTGTTGGTTTTTTTTACTGAAATGTATCAAATGACTTACACAGGACACTGACAGCTTATTGTACACAACTTTTAAGCTAGTGTGTGTGGAAGGTTTAGAGCACAGGAAATAGCAATTCGATTCATCACACAGTACTTTTTGTTCTTACTTTGCAGCAATTTCATTTTGTCAAGTGGTGACCGAATGCTAGCAATCATCCAATGTAGTATGTGTGCACTTCATAGAATGGGATTCATATAAATTATGACCAGGCCTTCTGAATTATGTTGTGAGAAGCACAAATGGACATGAAAGTCTACAATCACTAGAGTATTTTGAAATATGTAAACATTTTCGTACTATTTCTCTTGATTAAAGCGGGTTACCGTTATTCATGATAAGTCAGGGTACTATAAGGTAACAATTATTGGGCTTTTTCGGCTGTGCTAAAATATCAGCACAATTCCAAAAGAAATGTTATGTGTTTAGATCCCTTTGTAAATTTGAAAAAAGCAAGAAGGACAAAACTTGCGGAATAAAATGGTGTCATTTGATAAATGGGTATTTGAATGTACTTTGATAGGGTAACAATAACTGATTTTTCACATCAACACGCTGTTCAGTTAGCCAACAGAACCAATTTATTGGATATCAAGCGGTAACCGGTAAAAAAAGTATCCAAATTCACTACTATGAAACTGCTTCATCATTTTTAAAAAAACAAAACCCAGAAATAGTGTAAATTAGGTAACTTCAAAATTGAAAACCATCTCAAGATGGGACAATGAGCACAAGTGCATCAGTTGAAGTGTTGCCACATTCCTCAACACACATAAAGGAAATGGATAGGACAATAATGATTTTGAAGTGAACAAAAGAGATGACAGGAGATATCAACCAATGTAGGTTGGTAAAATTGTTTAGAATCTTGAAGATCACATAGTATGTACCCTTGGCAAGCGAAAATGAGTCGTAAAATTTATCGCAAATTCTCAAAGCATTCATGTGCACAAAGTATCACTCTTTTTTCCCGTTATTTTCATCGCCTAGTGTTTGGGATCAACGGTTTTACGTCAAGAATAGATCTTTGAATATAATACCCATTTTCGTTTCCAGTTATTTTCCTTATTTCTGTTTACCGGTAGATTTCAGCTGTTTATAGTGTTGGAGAAACCTAAAGCCAAGGATTTCTACGCAAATGTCTCAACCTAATGGAAAGGATTTCCTTAGATACTCCTCCACCGCTCTATCGCATGGCTGGTGATCTTAGTCGCATTTAACATCCAGCTAAGTCTGAACTCTTGGGTAACATTAACTCTGCTTAAGCTTTCATTTCACACCAAGTTATTCTGAAACTAGAAACGCCAGTGCTTCATTATTGGGGCTATTGTTTAGTGTTTTCGAAAGGCAGTCAGAACCATCATAACTGAATTTCAATTAGAATGGAAAATTGATTGATTTCAAAGATGATTTCTGCTAAGAATCACTAAATAGCACGGTTGAAATGAAAACCTACATCATCTGATTTGAGAATTATTAGCAGTGCACACTCATAACCTCGTTAGGTGTCGAGTTCCTAATTTTCGGGTCTCGTGATGAACAGTCAATGGAAAATAATCAAAGGAAACAACCAATCAAAACCATTTCGTCAGTGTGACCTATTGATTTATTCACGGAGATAGCTCACTTAATATTGAACTTAGTGCTGAAAATGCTGTCAAGAAAGAAAATGAAAACTTTACACTTAAGCCACCTTGATCGGCAGGACCATAACACTACCAAGATCACCCACCTGAATTACAAATAATCTACACGATTTCAAAGTTGATACGTCTTGGATAATCCTTCCATTGGAATATTTTGAAAACTTATCGGATTATTAAACAGTTAAGCCTAAATCGTGGCAGGGAAAAACAGCCTCATTTACAAGTTATCTCGAAAGTTTGTGTTTTTTTAAACGTATAGGTACTTTACACTTAGTTTGGTTAAGGTTCATTTCCCTGTCGATGGCATCTAACACAAACTACGTAGATTCAGAAAACCCCCTAATTGATTTCCATCCAAAAAATAACATTCAAGTGATTTGCGGACTAATCGTTGTCACTTTACGAACAACTATTTAGCACTTGAATATTCCACTTAATAAAACGAGAGAGCTTTGAACGAATCAGTCGCCAGTTAGTAACTGATGTAACTGAAAGTGCTGACCAACATCTTGTCGTTAAATGCGTAACACGATAATTCAGCCAAATGACACGGTATACTTTGACGCCTGTTCAGTTGATAGATCTCGACCTAACCAAGCATCTGTACTTTGGTAAACGTTGTTCAGCTTTGGTTGTTTCCTGAATTTAATGATACTGGCTATCATATCATACAATCCATATTATGTAATTGCGTATCTGTATGATAATGGTATTCATGTCAAGCTATAACTTCCTTTTTATCTTTTCAAGTCATTAGTGCTGCAAAAAATCCCAATCGTCTCCGCTATTTACTGAACAAAGTATTAGAAAATTGGCAAGTAAGACAAGATATAGTACTGTCTCCCATTCCAAAGATGTGGAATGCTACAAATGAAACTGAAAAAGGTGCATTACCCACATGGGGTAAGTGGTGTGATTAGCAATTTTTTCCCGTGAGCAATAACAATCATTTATTTGGTAGTAAAGTTTATCAGGTAAATTACTCAACATGATCTCCTTTTTACTTTTGTTTATCTAAACTGGAGTACTTTGAAAAAATGGGTCACAGTAGTATTTATCCATGAGGTAAAATAGTCATATGACTAAAGTACACACGTTATGAGATGTGGTATCATTTGATTAACTAAATAAAGGTTGATTCATCACACATGCTTTGATATTAACCTTTTGTTGGTGGATAATTAGGAACCTAACAATCTGACGGAAGTTTCATAAGTTTGTTCAGAAACGGGTAATATTTAAAAATTTACTTTGAAGGGTCATGGGGATTTTTGTATTGATGTCAGGTTGGCATTCATCATTGTTTGGTATCAGTCAGAGAACCATTGAAAACCAGTTCTAATGAGAAGACGTGACAAATATGGTCAATCAAGTCGGACGTGAGGACAGATACTTAGTGACGGTATTGAATGAAGGTCGCGCCGTGTCATGAACCAACAGAAGTAGGAAATGTAAACCACTAGATTGCGACATAATAGCTCAGTGGTAACGTGGTCGCCGCAGAATCTGAAGATCCTGGGTTCCATCCCTTGTAGGATAACGGGTGCCCACTATTAAGGAGTCCTATACTAGAAAGAAACAACCGTCAATTGCTCCCAGCTTTCCAATGTTTCTCCATCTGATGTCAGCGCGTGATTGTGGCCAACTTGAGACTGATATTTTAAGATCTTAAGCTCATGAAGAGTAACGTTTGTTGATGAGATATTTTCATAAACATTACAAAACCTGTCTGCATTTTGCATTCACCTTATGTTTTGGTGAGTGTTTTGATAAAAAACAAGGAAACACCAAATGAATATAGCTATTTCTGTGGTTCCATTGATTATGGTGCTAATAAACTGTTCTGCAGAACAGTAATGATATACTACCGATCGAATAAATATTTCAGTGTTTTAACATGCAAGTAAACTACAAAGGAAGCTCCAGAAGGAAATTTTACTTTGTAAGCATAACTAACACATTTCAAAATGGCAAGATGGCTGAATGTGCGCTTACCTGTTTATCAACTGACTTAATGGTATTCACTTTAACAGATACATATCTAAATGTTCAACTGCAAGAAACACTAACTTCAAGCTGCATTACATGATAAAGTCATTTAATTGTAAATCTAGAGAAAATCGTCCTGGTCACATATACCGTTTTGCCAATTTTCCACATCTCTTGAAAATGTTTACTTATGCCTTATAAAACTTTCGGTGTATTGAAAACTAACTTACTACTCATACATTTATATTCACTATCTTCATGCGTTTTATTTTATCATGGTCGGTAATCAGTTTTACCAAATTTTATTCGTTGTATAATGCTAAATTTAACGTGTAAATGTTCTTCTTTCTGTAAAAGGTTGAGCCGGATATATATATATATATATATATATATATATGCACATGCTTTGCGACTTGCTTTTTTCGTTAGTGGAGTCATTAAAACTCTCATTTCTTTCTCGATATCTGTTGAGGTGTAGAAAGCGGTGGTGATTCAGTGTTAATCCGCATAGTGACGTACTACTTTAGAGTTTCTTCGGAACACAAAAAAGGCTTAGTTACTGTTTTTCAGCTTCAACGCTAACAGGAAGCATAAGTTGCTGGGATAAAATCCCATTCATAGCATTATACATTTATTGAGCTGTTCATAAAATATCACTGCACCCAATTGGCTTGTTTTTGTCATAACTTTACCACTCTTATTTTTTGTTATTCTTTACTCTGTCAGAAGTACTACTGATAACTTTACCCTCTGTTTATTATTTCGAGTCCTATTTTTTCCTAAAACATTCAGCTGATGAAACTTCGATATGTCGTTAAAATTTATTAACGACAAGTTTGAAATGAATATCTACTCATAACAATTAGATTTAGGCTTCCTTAAAATTTTGAGTGAAATTAACAAAACTCAAAAAAACTTCACTGTGAGTAAAATTTATTTCAAATTTATTTAAAATGAATTGATCCGCTGAATAATGCACAAACAGTTTATCGATGTTACAACTAAAATGCTCAAACGGCAATCTATCTTTGAGATATTATATTAGTCATTCTATTGCTAGTTAGTTTGAAATGTTTTAATGGCAAATGCCAAACTTCTCCTTATTTTAATTATTATCATGCGTCCCTATGGTTCCTAACGGAAAATAGGGCTCCAGTAGCACATCTCCATTCCACTCTGTTCTCTGAAATCCTTTCAACCTGGCTCCACGACTACCCACTAGCTCTCATTTCCTCCAAGCACCATCTCCTCCATGTCACCCTCGCCTCGGACGCCCAACTCGCCGTTTCCCATCTGGGTTCCACTCGAGTGACTGACCTGGCGAGTGATGTCCCCGAATGGTCTTCTCAGTGCATGTTCAATCCATCTCCACTTCCTTCTGCATATCTGTTGGGTGATAGGTTCCTGCTTCGTTGGTTCGTTCCCAGAGCTCCTTGTTGCTTATTCTCATTATTCTGGCCATCTCAGCTTCAGTAACGAGCCAGCTTAGGCAGTTGTTGATGAATGTCAGTAGTTTGTTGGAACCATACAGAAGCACTGACTTGACTGATTTGACGTTGGTGTTGAAAATCCGGATCTTGTTCACGCTTTATGCTGAGTGCAGAAGATCTCCACACTGGTTTCAGGTTGATGAACGCCTGTCTTGCTGTTTTTCTGATTCTGACTTTGACATCCTCGTCTATGCCGCCTGCAGTTGAAACAGTGCTGCCTAGATAGGTGAAGGAGGCTACTTCCTTCAAGTTTCTCTCGTTGATGGTGATTGGAGCTTGTTGTTGCTGTTGTTGTTGGTGCGGTATCATCATCACCTCCGTCTTCTCTGCGTTCACTTGAAGTCCCGTCTTCTCTGCCTTGCCTCGCCTCCTCTGTCAACTCGTTAGTTTTTGCCTGTAGATCTTCGAGTTTGTGCGACATTAGGCGTAGGTCATCGGTGAAATCCAAATCTTCTGGGTTCTTTTTCGCGGTCCAGCGTATTATCCTCTTCTCATTCCTCACGGTTTGTTGCATGATCCAGTCGACCACAATCAGGAAGATCATCGGTGATAGTAGGCGGCAGCCTTATCTTACTCCCGTCTTCATTTCAAAAACATCACTGAGCCTCCCATTGTGGATCACTTGGCATGTGGTGTCTTCATATAGTTGTTGAATGAGATTGATAAAGGTTTGTGGTATTTTGTTGTGTTGAAGCAACTGCCGAACTTCTTGGTCGACGCTGTCGAAGGCCTTTTCAAAATTGATGAAGTTGAGGTAGAGAGTTGACTGCCATTCTATACTCTGTTCGATGATGATGCGTAGATTAGGGTTTCAATTCGGTCCACACGTGATTTGTACTTTCTGAAGCCAGACAGCCAGCTTGTTCCGGTCGTAATTTCGAATCCAACACATATTGTTTAGTCTCCCCAGGATGATGCGGCCTAATATTTTGCTTGCTTGGGTTGGACAGGAGTGGAGCATGATTCCGAGCCAGTTCCTGTTCTTGCAAAGAGTTAGGTCACCCTCCTTCGGGAGTTTGACAAGGTAGCCCTTCTTCTAATTAATAGGCAGGTACCTTTCCTTCCTTCCACACCTTCTGCAATAGTGGTGTGTTGTGAGCATGTCCGCTGTTGTCTCTGCGTCTGTTTTCAGTGCTTCTGGCGGGATTCCATCTGGTCCAACGGATTTCCTGCATTTCAGTAGCTTTATGGCGTTCAGGACTTCGACGTTCGTTATAGGATTTCTGTTCACTTATAGTTTTGTGGCTGCAGGTGGTATTTCTGGGCGAAGTGCAGGTGGTGGTCGATTAAAGAGATTTTTGAAGTGGTCAGCTCACCGTCTCCTTTGTTTCTATTCTTTCGTAATTAACTTTCCTTCATCATCTTTTATTCGTTTCATCTGTGTTGATCTCTTCCCACATAGTAATCTGGTTATTTGATGAAGTGTTGTCAGGTGTCTGTCTCTCCTACCTGCAGCCTGTTCTGCTTCACTTGCCAATGTGTCGTAGAAGTGTCTTTTGTCTTTGCGTGAACTCTTCTTCACTTCTTTGTCCAGTGTTTTTTACATTGTACTCGGTTCCTCTTCTCGTTGTGCATCCTTGCACTGGTCTGTCTTCTGTTTCACCATCCTCCTCTCCCTGCCCTGTCAGCTCCCATGTATCCATCGAGATTCATTCCAGTCCTTGTCTTCTTTCTTCTTCCTTCCTTCCTAATACGGCTGTGCAGGTTTCCTTCCACATCTCTTTCAAAGAGTTCCAGTGTTCATCCACACAGGTTTCTTCAGGGATGTTGCTCGGTATCTTCCATTTTGTTCTGCTGACTGTTGTGAAGATGTCCCTTGTAGTTTCGTCATTCAGTTTCTATTCTGTGTGTTGAACTTGTACTGTGGTCTATCACCAGCTTCCTTGAATGCTTTCAACTTGATTTTGAAGGTTCCTTGCACTAGTTAGTGAGTGGTCTGTGCCTAAATCTGCTCCTCTTCTTGACCTTATGTCAAGTAGGCTGCGTCTCCACTCTCTTCACATTCAGATCGAGTCGATCTGATTTTAAGTTTGTCCTGGTGTCTGGTGAAATCCATGTCGCTTTTTGGATATCCTTGTACTTGAACACAGTGCCTCCAATCACCAAGTCGTTGAATGCACACAATTCTCCAAACGGTTCTCCATCCTCATACATCATTTCATCGAGTGCTTCTCGACCCATGGTCAGTTCTCTTCTTGTGTTGTCTGCTCCCAGTTTCGCATTCATGTCGCCCATTAGAATTTTGATTTCGCCAACTGAGGTGGTGTCTTGTCCAGTGTTGATTGCAGTTGTCTGTAGAACTCCTTCTTTTTCTCTTGATCTGCATTATTTGTAGGTGTGTAGTGTAGCATTGCATGGTTGTGACTTTCCTTCCATTTGAGTTGAACCTAGCCGTTATGATCCTGGAGGAGATTGGTTCCTACTGCATGAGGGTCTTCGATGCTCTTCAAGGGGACATCATGATAGCCACTCGAAAACTCAGTGTGTTTTGCTGGTGGTTGTCGTCTGGGTGACCATATTGGAGTAGATTATTGATTCTCCAGTTGACAGTTTGGAGAGTCCACTCACATTCCATCTGCTTTCGCAAATTCCAAGTACTTCAATGTGATACCTTCTCATCTCGTTTGCAATCTGGGCTGCCTTGCTAGGTTCAAACATCGTGCAGACATTCCATGTCTCCGAGAGGAGAGACGACACATCGGCCCGGCCAATTGGCTTCCCGAAGGCTTTCACCAACTGGCGTCATTTCGCCTCTCCGATTCCAGTGAGGAATGATTTTGTTATTATTTTTTATATTTTGTTTGTGCTTTGAAGTTTCTTTAGCGGTTGGAGTTGTTTTCCGGGGTAGGGTTGCCAGCCCTATGCCCAACCTTCCCTCTTTATGCGGGCTTGAACCGGCTAGTAACAAGTGAACTAGTTAACCAGGCGAGGTTAAAAACTTCTCTTTACTATCTCTTATTTGCCAGTTCAACAATTAATTTACACAAGTCTCCTAGATAATCCATATTTTGGGTAGTAACATTTGTTTCTTGTGAACAGGTTCGAGGCAATTTGACCTGAAATTGCTGTATTGCAGTATATACTTTTCTGTTATCATAATTTGATTGGATCAGTCTTCTTTACGTAGTGTGGCTTTCTGTGTCTTCTGATTACGTTGATTTTTCTATATATTTTATCTTGTTTCCTCGTTTGTTAATGCACCGATCCTAGCTGCCGCAAAGTACACTATTACACAATAATAGCAGGTCCAGTGTCGACAGTTACTGGCTGATTGGTTGACTGCCTTATCCTAGATGTAATGGATAGTCAGTAAATGAAATTAAGGACGAAAAGCACCTGACTTTTACTAAATGATATCATTTGTCTGTAGAATTTTCCAAGGAAGTGATCAGTTGTTCGTAGGTAATTCTCAAGGATACTTTTAAAAAAGTTACGTGTAATATCGCTTGCACAATAAAACAAGCTAAATATTCGAATTTTTTTTCTACAGAAAAGCCTTTAATTGTAAGGTCAAGAAGTCATATGATGAGTTGGACATGGCGTGAAGGCCGTATGCGTACTTACTGTTCAGTAGCACGTGCATTGGTTGGACTTCATCTGAAAGTACTCTGTGAGTTAGACACCGAGGGTGTAGTACTACGATGTCGGGACAATTTTGTACCAGCCCAACATTTACAGGTAATATCAGTTACAACTACCACATTTAATCAATTATCATAAAACGAACTAATCGGAAAGCACCTTTTTAGATAACAGATCATCATTTGGATTCTCACCGGACAGACTGTCCCAAACCAGCCTCAGTCCCGTGTTGAAATCAAGACCGAGTCTCCTGATTATTGATGGCGAACGTCATTCTTCAATAAGTAAACCGGTTAGTTCACTTTCTAATTCTTGCCATAATTTGAAAGATCCGGTCGCCCATTTCTACGCTGAAAAACCTTTTATCGTATTTATCATAATTTGGTATATTATTGTCCTTTAGGAAATATCTATCTCCACATGAAAATAATAAATGGTTAGAAGCTGGTTTTCTGTTCATTCGAAAACAGAGTCTTAACATTACCATCAACCTACCAGTGAAACTCAGAAGCAACATTTACAAAGTGGTGGATTGTGTAGTATTATCGTTTTGTTACAATGTTTCCCAGAGGAATGTTAGTTTCATAATTTTGCTTCTTTTGAAAAGAGCACGGGTTTTCTGAGTATATCATTATCGGAATGATGAGAAGGGCATCAAATAAGTATGCATACTGAGAGCTTGGGATTACAGCCTTTTTGAAGATAGTTCTTCTGTTGAACTAAATGAAATTGATAATTTGTCGTATCTATAAAAATCTGACTTATAATGAGAACAGTATTAATATATTTTGTGTCCGAAGCAGTAGTTATTAAGCTTATTAATGCCTGCTTTATTTATTTACATTTACCCGGGTTTCGATTTCGAGTTTTAACCTCAGTGTTTTCTCGAATATTTACCACATAAATGTTTGTATTATTTTCCGAAGAGGAAACACTGATTTTCATAGTATATCCTAACGACTTTTCAGTCTCTTACAACAATACTCGTATGACTATGGAAAAGTAACATGAATAGGGACTTAGCGAAATATAAGATATGACTATCTTACAACCAACAAGTTTTTAGATAAAGAGTGTCATTTATGATAAAGTTAATCAAGTTTTAAGCCATAGTGGCTACGAATGCTCTGGAGGAATGTGAGTAAGAAGTTATATTAAATTATTAGGCATTTGTATGCATTTCAATTTATTTAGAAGCAGATATAGTTCCACAATGTTGTATTTAGCGAATATCATGCGTTATTGTGTGTAGACGGCGTTGACTGATGAGTCCTCTTCGTGAAGTATCCTCATACGAATAACCAGTCGTCTTCAACAAAGTGGGAAAATTTTCAGCTCATCAGACATGTCGAATATGCAATAAAATAATTTCTAAAAATTGTATTCACTTTAAAACATTAGAATTTTAACAAACGAAACTTAGTTTTACTAAAATAAACACAAATTTCAAACCAATTAATATTGTAACGTTTGCTTCATATATAGTTTCATCATAGTAACAGAATATGATATTTTGATACCTTTACTCACTGCACCACTTTGATAAGTCAGTGTTTAGTGAAACTCTGCAGAATAGTATCCACAACGTTATGCAGTATTAACCAACAAATTAGTCTGATTTCGGTAGGCTAGTTAAATCTACTGATGAGCGGATGCATACCGTGGATTCAGGTGAAACGTTTGTGAGTAGGAAGTAATTCAACAAAAATGGTAACCATTTTAACTGGTTTATTAGACTTATTACACAGTGAAACAGTATTGTTTACTAGATTACTTTCCGGGCATAACTTATTTTCTATAGTCATTTCAAGATAAATACACAACTTTGAGACATGCTTCATATTAAGTTCTAATTTTCTCGCCTCCTTTGTGACATAAGCAAGTAGTAGGACTTACTATATATCCAGTACTGGTGCTGATTTATTTCTGTTGCATGTATTAGGTGTTGCTTCGACAAACAAAGATTCAGTTTTAATCTCTCCCTCCACCCTGTTATGTTAGTTTTAATGATTTTCACCCTGTCCCATAGTATTCTCAAAAATGCATTTCCAAAAGCCTAAATACAACTCAAATCTTTAAAATTGAAGTTGAGACTCTTCACAACACTAAATGACACTGAATGTTCCATGAAATCGTTTGTATTATAAAGGTCTATCAGTACTATGGTCTTATCAGCAGTTGATTTACATTGTAGGCATAAGTGAACAATCTGTAGTAGTAATGTTTGCTAAATAAAGATAAAAATATCTTTTTCTCAATAAATAATCTGAATGAAAACCAATATTTCCTAATAATTAACAGAATGCTTGATTATATTTCAAGTTTCCCATGCACAAATATAGAGTACAAAACCTTTCTTAAACATTTTAAAGGTGATCTATAAATGAAAAAAGTAATGCCGGTGCTGTTTTATTTCAAAGCAGCAATTTTCAGTTATACAAGCAATCGGTGTTTATGCTAACATGAATAATAGCAATAATCAGACCAAGATAATTGCTAATTGATACAGAAATCTCATCCATTGCTTTTTCAGAAAACTCACCTGACATTTTAGACTTCTAAATAAGAATAAGTAGTACAGCTGGAGACATATAGTTAGATGAACAGTTAATAAATATTACTTAACATTTCTTTTTTATTACTCAATTAAGACCCAAATATACATTTTCTGTTGTTGATTTCCAATAGCTGCAAATTATAGATGGTCTACCGTCTGTGTGAGTAAGCATTTTTATCTTTGTGTACGTGTTTGATGTATAATGTTGTAGTATTGCTCAGTTATTTATTTTAGTATGTATCGATAACTTTCACGCAGTTTTTTATGATAATGTGTTAATTATATGTATTTTTAAAGTTTATGAAGTCTGCGTTGAACTGAAATATAGCTATGTAGTGTCGGAAAATGCAGGGACAACAGCGGACATGCTCACAACACACCACTATTGCAGAAGGTGTGGAAGGAAGGAAAAGTACCTGCCTATTAATTAGAAGAAGGGCTACCTTGTCAAACTCCCGAAGGAGGGTGACCTAACTCTTTGCAAGAACAGGAACTGGCTCGGAATCATGCTCCACTCCTGTCCAACCCAAGCAAGCAAAATATTAGGCCGCATCATCCTGGGGAGACTAAACAATATGTGTTGGATTCGAAATTACGACCGGAACAAGCTGGCTGTCTGGCTTCAGAAAGTACAAATCACGTGTGGACCGAATTGAAACCCTAATCTACGCATCATCATCGAACAGAGTATAGAATGGCAGTCAACTCTCTACCTCAACTTCATCAATTTTGAAAAGGCCTTCGACAGCGTCGACCAAGAAGTTCGGCAGTTGCTTCAACACAACAAAATACCACAAACCTTTATCAATCTCATTCAACAACTATATGAAGACACCACATGCCAAGTGATCCACAATGGGAGGCTCAGTGATGTTTTTGAAATGAAGACGGGAGTAAGATAAGGCTGCCGCCTACTATCACCGATGATCTTCCTGATTGTGGTCGACTGGATCATGCAACAAACCGTGAGGAATGAGAAGAGGATAATACGCTGGACCGCGAAAAAGAACCCAGAAGATTTGGATTTCACCGATGACCTACGCCTAATGTCGCACAAACTCGAAGATCTACAGGCAAAAACTAACGAGTTGACAGAGGAGGCGAGGCAAGGCAGAGAAGACGGGACTTCAAGTGAACGCAGAGAAGACGGAGGTGATGATGATACCCCACCAACAACAACAGCAACAACAAGCTCCAATCACCATCAACGAGAGAAACTTGAAGGAAGTAGCCTCCTTCACCTATCTAGGCAGCACTGTTTCAACTGCAGGCGGCATAGACGAGGATGTCAAAGTCAGAATCAGAAAAACAGCAAGACAGGCGTTCATCAACCTGAAACCAGTGTGGAGATCTTCTGCACTCAGCATAAAGCGTGAACAAGATCCGGATTTTCAACACCAACGTCAAATCAGTCAAGTCAGTGCTTCTGTATGGTTCCAACAAACTACTGACATTCATCAACAACTGCCTAAGCTGGCTCGTTACTGAAGCTGAGATGGCCAGAATAATGAGAATAAGCAACAAGGAGCTCTGGGAACGAACCAACGAAGCAGGAACCTATCACCCAACAGATATGCAGAAGGAAGTGGAGATGGATTGAACATGCACTGAGAAGACCATTCGGGGACATCACTCGCCAGGTCAGTCACTCGAGTGGAACCCAGATGGGAAACGGCGAGTTGGGCGTCCGAGGCGAGGGTGACATGGAGGAGATGGTGCTTGGAGGAAATGAGAGCTAGTGGGTAGTCGTGGAGCCAGGTTGAAAGGATTTCAGAGAACAGAGTGGAATGGAGATGTGCTACTGGAGCCCTATTTTCTGTTAGGAACCCAAGGGCAAATAATAAGTTCATGTGTTGGAAAAAACAATTTTGTAATAATAGGGACGAAGTGACGGATGACAAAATTTGCGAGGAAAGGCCGATGAACAAAATACTACAACATTTTATTAATCTAGTATTCACTTTTTTAGCGATAGCTATGAGGTAAGAAAACCCGTCAGCCTGGTATATTCATATTTTAACTTTCGTGTTTAGTTGACGGATGTTCACGCACAGAAGTTATCAACTGAATAGCGAATAACCTGTACTAAAGTATTTCCATTTACTCAATAAGTGATGTATGTTAATGCAAATGATCGAAAAAAAATCTTCTCTCATGTTCTTCATCACAATCATTTAGACAATGAGCATATTTTTAAAAGAATCAAATTAACGTACTCACCCACACCGTGATTTCATCAATGCCAAGCTGTTAAAAGGTGTTCAAATGCTTTTTGGTGTATAAGTGTAAAACGTGAGCACTGTGGTCGAGTGTAATTCCATTTAAGTCTGTTTATTAGAAATGTCACACAGTGAAACAGTAGCATTTACTGGATAACGTTTCGGACATAATTTATTGTCCATATTCATATCAGGTAACTACTCCACAACTTCGAGACAATCTTTATATATTCCTAGTTTTCTCTCCTTCTCTGTGATGACAAGGGTAGTAGAATTTTCCATTTATCTGGGACAGGTGCAGCATCATTTCGGTTGCATATGTTTGGTGTTGATTCGATAAACAAAGATTCGGTTATCAATCTCTCCCTCCACCCAACTAAGTTAGTTTTCAAAACTGTCACCCTATCCAACCCTACAGTGTGACTGTTTGTCATCGCATGCAGAGCTATAGCCGAGTTTTTCTCTAGATTTCTTATCGTATTAGGATCTACTGATCTTGGTTTAGCTACGTTTTCGTGCTCTGTTATTCTAATCGACCCTAGTCGACTGCTTTCACCCATGTACTTGACATTGCAATCACTTCTTAATTGCATCGATAGGATCTTTTAACCTACAAAGCTTGTTTCTAAGCGAGCTTTTTGGTTTGAATGCCACCTTAATCCCAGCCTTATTGAGAATTCTTCGTAGTGCTTCTGAGGTGTCTTCCTTGTATGGTAGCACAGCAGAGGCTTTGAATTCTCCCTTAACCCTGTCGCCATTATTACCACTAGTAGTGGGATTATTATTAGTAACATCTGTATTACTACTACTACCACTGCTAATATTTTTATTTCGATTTCTTATGAATTTATTTATTAATTTTGGTGGTCAATTATTGAGACGTAGGGTATTCTTGATGTGTCTAATTTCTTGTCGCAGATTTTCCGATCTACTAGTAAGCTTTTTCGCTCTATCACCTAAGCATTTAACTAGGCCTACTTTAACTGAAATGGGATGGGAGGATTCGAAGTCTAAGTAGCAATTCGAATGTGTAGGTTTCCTATAGACACTAGTCTCTAGATTTCCTTCTTGTGTTCGTTTAATCTTGCAATCCAACATTGCTAGCTCACCTTCTTCACTTTCTAAGTCACAGGTAAATTGGATTGCATTTACCACTGAATTTATATGTGCCAAGAACCTATTGATGTGTTCCAGTTTCAGTACTGTAAACGTATCATCTACATATTGGAACCATATCTTTGGAGTAGGACTAAATTTTTGAAGGGTCATCTGTTCCCAACTATCCATAAATATGTCTGCGACGATAGGGGATATTGGTGATCCCATGGCAACACCTTCAGTTTGTTTATATATTTTATTTTGAAACTTAAAAACTGTAGATGTTAGGCACAATCGTACTCCTAGTATGATTTCCTCGATCGGCAGCTTAGTTCGCTGCGTAAGTTCTTTGTCATCTTTAAGTCCATTTCGAACTGCCTCCAGAGCCATGTCAATCGGTATGTTTATGTAAAGGCTAGTTATGTCAAAACTAACCATTTTTTTCACTGTCGTCTAAGTGTATGTCGTCTAACCTATGCTTTAAGTCATAAGAGTTGGTAAGTCGGGACTTTGAGTGATTTCTTATTGGACCTAACACCATTGCTAAATATTTAGACAACTCGTAAGTCGGAGTGTTTCTAAAATCTACTATAGGCCTGATGGGATAACCTGGCTTATGAATCTTAATAGTACCGTACATTCTACTGGGATTATTAGTTTTTGGCATTAAATTAAACTACTTCGACTCACCTAGAAATGGCTTCATCTGGCGTATCAGATCCCCTGTCGATTTCTTGACCTTATTCATAATAGTATCCACTGACTTCTTAATTTCCTCATATGGTCCTGTTTCTATATGCTCGTTCACCTTGCAGATGTAGTCAGATTTGTTCATCACAACTACCGAGTTGCCTTTATCCGATTTGGCAATTACTATATTGTTATCATTTTGAAGGTTCCTGAGAGCTTTCCTCTCTGACTTGGGTAGATTAGATTTAACTTTCTTCTATCGTTTCAGTGTTAGAGCACACTGTGCTCTTACCTCATCTGCAGTTGTCTTATCTATTGGACTTAACGCTATTTCTATTTTGGGAATGACATCTTCTGGTTTCAACTCCTTAACCGCTACATTGAAATTAAGACCTTTCTCTAGAACTTTCACTTCTGTTGAGCTTAGGACTTTACTTGAGAGATTAACAACCCGATTTGACTTATCGATCATCGGTGATATGCTATTGTTAATTTCATTACTGTTGACTGCATGCTTTTCTTTTATAAGTTTGTTGAACTTCTTAATCTGAGTATTTTTGGATTTCTTGAATGCGGCTGATCTTGCTTTATTGAAATTGTCCATCAGAAGCTCATAATCTTTTTCGCTAACTGTTTGTATCAGCTTACACTTAAGATCTTCAATATAATTCCTGATGTTGTGCAACTTTTTGACTATTCTATGAATTTCTTCTTTAAGACAGAGTTTACTGACACGTTCTATAGCTGCTTTGACTTTGTCTGTTGGAATCGGTGCACGTAGACGTAGATATTTCGGAATGATTTGATTTCTGAGACATCGAATATTGAATATACGGTGGTTTGTGTATCTCCTTCTGTCTGTGAAAGTAGTGTGAGTTTGTTGATTAGTCTTCGAACAGGAAGACCATATGTTTCATTAATATAAGTGTAAAACTTGGGCACTGTGGTCGAGTGTAATTCCATTTTAGTCTGTTTATTAGAAATGTCACACAGTGAAACAGTAGCATTTACTGGATAACGTTTCGGACATAATTTATTGTCCATATTCATATTCATATTACGCATTTTATATCATAATATCATTAGGTTACATTTTCAAAGTTTACTATTTAATAACTGAAGCAGATATTTCTACTTTCTGCTTTTTTTAGCTTTCGACAAAGGCGAAAATCTAATTCATTACAAAAATTTATGTGTTTAACAGTACTGGAAAATGTTCGTATGATTGAGATGGGAGAAAAAGTTAGTGTGTGTTTTAAAAGAAAAGTGAATTATGAAGGAGTAATGATAACTGGATACTTTCAGAAATCTTCCTGTTCATTTTTTCCATGATGCTAATTTCGTTAATTTCTCTATAGTTTTGATCTTTAGATTATTGAGTAGTAGGAATCTCAAACTTTATTGAAACGGGTAGATTGTTAAAAGCAAGACGTTGTATTTTATAAAGTGGTGATTGGAAGAGAATAGTAGATGCATACTGTGCATTACCGTGATAAGCAGAAGAGTTTTGATTCCCCAACAGCTAGCTCTTTCATTTCAAATTTTTTCCGCATTAATTGATACCTTTACTCAGTGCACCACTTTGACAAGTCAGTGTTTAATGAAACTCTGCAGAATAGTATCCACAACATTATGCAGTATTAGCCAACAAATTAGTCTAATTTCGAAAGGCTAGTTAAGGCTATCACTGCCTTAAAATACTGAATCCTAAACCTGAAAGTTTCAGTTACTCTGGTTAATGACTGTTAACTAGTTGATGATAGTAAAGGTTTTTTAAAATCATGTATTTTATTTACACCTGGCTTGAATGCTTTACTTTCGGTCAATAAGTTTTAGGTCCACATCCTGCTCCACCTACCCCAGCCCGAACACCTGAAGAGTATCACACATACATCACTTTAAAGTTGTGGGCGTAATATGTAAGCACCTGATCAAACGTAGTTGCCTTAATCTCATCGCAGTTATGAAAAGTGCGTTATACACAGTTTTCGTTTTCTTTTTGTCTTCACACATTTTAAACTTCGCTGAACTTATAATCAACGACAAAGGAGAGAATAGGATTCGTGAAAGGTTTGTTTGCCAACCAATTATGATCTTTTTGAATAAGATCAAGGATATACTACAGGCTAAGCACTCGAAAACGATGAAGTTATGATATTACTCTGAGAGAGTAAGGGGCTTAGAAAAGTTTCACCTGAAAGAAACTACGTTCCTTTTGTCCCACATATTACTGTTGTAGTTAGAAAAGCTTTTTAAAACGTGAATCTACTTTGGTCAAATCCAAATCACATACCCCCAGAGAAAGACTTCAAAGGACAAGTTTATCTTGGGAAACATTCCTGTTAAAAGATGTACAATGGCATCTACAAGTAATTAGTTTCTACATCTAATGACAAGGAAAGTCAACCAGCACAGTGAAATGATAATGATGACCATTTGTTGTAATCATTTTCAGATAATCACTAGTCCCTGGCAAAACCTGATAGAATAAACTAAATTATATAGCAGCTATTAACCTAAATCCAACGGTGATAACAGACGTTTCAGGCCTGAAAAGGATCCGTGAACAACTGCATCAGAAGACCATGTCTTGACATTATTTATGAGTTAACTTCAGTCCATGTGTGTTGGCACATTATTGAAAGACAAGCATCATTGCTAAAAAACTGTTCTTGATGAGCTCATTTCCAAGGAGACCAAAACTGTATATGAGGAGGAACTAGCGAACGTTTCACGGAGCATGACAACATCATTTATACTAAACAAGACTAACATCGTCCTCATTGTTCAAGAGAAGATCGTGTGAACTAATTGGTTTTCAGAAAAAAGGCTAGGCAAGCCCAGTGGGATCCTGATGACTGTTTTTAAGTAACAAATTTCTAAACCTTAAGCATAATAATGCGGAGAATCAGCTCAAGCATAGATTGACTTACTATCTATGCAGTTATTTTGGTTTGTAAAAACCGGGAAAAACTAAAGAAATGGAGAAGGTGACTAATACAGATAATAATGAACACTTACTTACTGGAGAAGCTGCTATTCTCATTAGTGAGCAAATAGTTAAGAAGGGTTTGCCGGCGATACTTTTATGAAACAGGAGACTGGAATAATAAGTATGAAGTTTTGGAGAGCTTTTCAACTGTTCGTTAGTTTTTTTCATTTGCAGCTTTGTCAGTTTATATAAGGAAGGTTCAAGCTGAAAAAGTTACATGTAGTGTGTAACAAGGAAAGGTAACAGGTATTAATCGGTTATCACTGGAGGAATGACTAGTTAAACTATCTAAGGTGCTGTTTATGGGGTATGGAAGTTTGACTTATTCTCTTTCAGTCTTTCGTAATCATTAATAACCTCAGTCCTTAAGATAAAAGGGGAAACCTTTTGGAAACGAATTCATTTGATCATTGCGGTTTTAGAGTGACTCTTAACGCTGCCTTAACAACAAGTGAAATAACCAATTAAAACTCCTCATTTTATGAAACCTGCATTTCCATTCGAAAGAGTGAAACCTACTTGGTTATTTCATTTTTTACTACGGTGGGCTTTAAAATCACTCTGGTTTTGACCATTTTAGCTTACGTAATCACTTAACGTGGAAATGGAGCTAAGCAGCTTTCGAAGCACACTGTGGTTGTATTGATCACACCTTTATCCTCTATCAGATCACCAAACAGGTACATTTTAACTGAATGTCAGGATTAGTTTGGGTGGAAGTGTCTCTCACTGAAAAGAAATGTTTACACCGGAACACTCGGTCATGTTCGGCCATACGAAAACTTAACTTCAAGTTGTAGACGTTAATTAGCATACATCAGATATATTCTTTTTGTATACGTAAATTTGTCATAGATGCAATTATTGAGGTTAATATCTTTCTTCTATAAGTTTTTTAAAATTAGTCCTCTTGCTGGGTCCTTTAAATGCCTTAGAGTGCATATATAACTCAGTAACATCGAATGAATACACTGAAAATATGTAAGACTCTGCTGAATATTTTGGCAGCAATTTGAAACTTCATAGAATTTGCTTTTACCTTATTTCATCCGTTGATTGAGGATTAGTTCTGATCGATAGCCAGTAGAAAGTACGCCCATACCACTTACTCGAAACGTTGTATCAGCTATCATAGATCGACCGATGTTATGATATTAGCAAATGGTTGGTTTTCTTCAAATGATGCCTCTTCTAGCATCAAGATATCCAAATGTTTATTAAGAGCTGAGTATACTGCTCAGTAGTATATAGTAATACCATTCTTTTGGTATGCAGCCATCATGCCAGGAATTTAGAGGTCAGGTAAAGAGTAATAAATTAGCGAATTAAGATGGGTGATATGACATTTTTAATAGGAGAAATTAGCTGCTTATATTTAAGTGCACTGTGGAACTAGGTGGTCAAAAAGCTGAGGCTAACCAGACCATAACTGATGCCATTTATCTGTGTAACGTCTGTCTACTATACTAGATCGTGCCATGTGTCCAGGTGTATGCTTTCTGGTTAGAGTTTGTCAGATAAGTAAAGCAGGTGGTGTACTGTAGATGTTTAATCTTTGTCTAAATCATGATATCATAATTATTAATTGTTCACATCGTTGCTTATAGAAAATCATTTTTCCTTACTAGAATGCAGGTTTCGAAAAACGAGTCCAAATTCTTACTAGCTAGGCGCATTGCAAAGATATATGGCTAGATTTACAACGTTTGGATAACATCATTTCTATCTCATACCCGACGTCTTTTTATCTCCTCTCCAACGAGTTGTGATTAGCCCTCTGCCCCAGCAATATAGTTAAGTAATTTTAAGAGAAGTGTGAACCTGGATTAATCATCTTAAAAAAATCCAAAATGGCTTTTGTGCAAGTAATTCTAAGATTGAATATGTTTGTTTTGCTGGAGATACATAGAATAGTAATTTATATTTAAAGTATGCTGACATCCTAGAAAGTATTCTCAAGGGTATCATGTGTGTGTATGTGGACATGTACAGTCGATATTCGTTAACATAAAACAAAAACGAGTTTATGGTTCATAGTTTACATTCACATTTGCGTTACAATTTTGTTCTAGTATTATTGGAATTTCTATTGAAAAACTGGGGTCGGCATAATATTTCTTCCGTTTCAAGATATACAAAAAAAATCTTTTTATTTTATACCAGTTAACAGCTCAAGAACGGTGCATTTCGTCTAATGAATACCAGTGACCTTCACTATCTTCTTTGGCAATTTTGACTCAAATAAGGTGTAAAGTCCCTTGAGTTGAATCCCTTGAAGTGAAAGGGTTTGATAATAGGTTAACACTTGTTAGTTTAGAACAGGTTGTAGGTTCACTGAATTTGCGAATAGTTACAGTGAATATTGTGAACATAGGTCCTTCTGCATAACCTGCTACACTGTGTTAAATTTAACTTGTTCTTAAGAAGTCTATCTCACCTTTTAGTTCTATGAACTATTTATTAGCTATTGGTCAACATGTGTCGCTAACTTCACTTCTTTCATCTTCCTAATTTTTTCTGTTCCCGTATTGTGGTGGCTATGTGTATGTATGGAATCTTATAAAATATTATACTAATGTACTTAGTTTAGTGTTTTGTAGATATTTGAGTCAATGGAAACATTGGTTACTCATGAGTTTTAAGTGAGTAAATGATAGTGAGGGGAAATCGCTGCTTACCGCTAAACTTTGTGTATGCTATGGTTTTCTGATTGGTATACTTTCGGGTAATTTTTATAAATAAGACGATTAGTCAACGATATAAAAATGTACGACAATGCTGAAATTCAAGCAGAAGTGAATCTACAGATAAATGCAAACTCAGTAGTAAGATTAAATCAGCAAAATAAGAAGAAAGCTTCTTAATCAAAATCATGTGAACAGAAAGGAAGTAGATGTAAAGCGATAAGGCTTTGACAATTATAAGAAAGATGAATATTAAGTACACCTGTACCATTGTTGTTGGCTATGGGTCATGTTACTCAGAATCTCTAACTACTCATTTATGATATCTCGTCTGTCTATTCTAGGAAGTTTACATTTCTCTATATATCTTGTTTCGACTCCTACTGACATAAAGGATTGATCTTTCTTTACCCTTGCATGATCAACACTATACGTGACAGCAGACGGCGGTCACAAAATGCTCCTAACTGTAATGATTCGATTTTGAATTCTTTATCTAATATCAACCGTGCAAACCTAAAAGTATATACAACAGGATAACTGCATTTTTCGTCGTACTTTTATTATCCTAGTTGTTCCTGACATCCAATTCCTCGTCCTATATGATAAAAGTTGCAACATAATAGGTTTACAGCCTTGCTGCTGTTGACATTCACAAAATTAAGCTTTGTATGGTTCAAACTAATTCATAAAAATATCAATCATCTAAACGCTGCAATTGCCCAAATACATCACATTGTTCAGATAAACTTCGTCTTCCAGTTACATGGTGTAATTTAAGTGTTTGTAACTGCTGCGAAAAAGCATGGTGGTCTGTTCATATCTCTGCTGATTTATGGATATAACAAGTGCCGTTTTATTTTCTGGCTCACGTTGTTAGTTTTTTCTATTTCGAGTGGACAATTACCCAAATATTAGTCAAATAATTATTTTAAATACAACGTAAGAGATACATATTGTTATGGCAATTCTAGAATAAAATTTTACTTCTGCTCATTATGTCATATATATATACAAGACTGGTAGACAACTTTAGTGATTATAAAACATGCTGTTTCTTTACAGGCAAAGCAACTGGAGGTGAGTAAGGCTCAAACGTGGCTGAGAAAACTTAGTACAGCGCAACCATTTTCTTCGATAGGCAAAGTGAATAATAGTCGCGTGGAACTTGATTCCATCAGTATGAAGTCTATATTGTTCAGTATGCTCCAACATTGTACGGAATGTTTGTTGGATGAGAACGCTGAACTACATCGTACGGCCAAAAAAGTATGAATTTTTCAAGAAGTGACCTGCTATATTACTGTAATTGTTCGTGATTTATACGCATTTTTCTTGTTACCTTCCAGAAATAGACAGATGTGATTGCCGGCCATTACGTATTTGTACAGGTTCAGTTTCCCCTGAGCAACTGAGAAAGTATTAGTAAACACAAGTGACTTCAGCTTCCCCACTTCTAAGTAATATGGAAAAGAATGGTTTCGAAAGGTGTACATACAAACAAGTCTATCAATCAATTATTCCCTGTCGACAAATCAACTGTAGGTACCAAGTGCAGTGCATACTTTACTTGAATCTGAATAGTACAGTTACGTATCTTCAAGTAAAAGTAGTCATTATCCCACATTAGTATCTCCTACTTCCTTATGTGTATGAAATTCTTTTAAAGAGAGTCTAAAACCTTCACAAAGTTCCAATTTAGTGTGTCTGAAACTTTTGATATCCTTTTCTGACAGTGAATGTACACAGCTGAATGACATTCACATGATAAAATCTAGACTACTAGTCGCTGAAAGCAACGTAATGGTCAGGTACCTTATGGTTCAAACATTTTTTGACTGTACTTTAGTTGAGCCAATTTAAGAATTTTGAAATGTCATTGGATTCCACTTAAATAGAAATCTCCCTTTAAAGGAGTAAGCCAGCAGAACTAAGACGGAAGTGCGTGTCTGTGTGTGTGTATGTGTGACATGGCTTTAATGTGATTAGTATGATTTGTTTGAAGCATTATAATCTACTTGTGTAGAAGTCCTTTAAAAAGACGAAAACCTTATTGAAATATTCTCCTACAGGCTGCAGGTAGCATTCGTCTAGAGGTATTCAAGTAGCCCGATTTCGGCTTAATTTGTCACGATGATTTATAACGCGTTACGGTATTCTATTTCATTCTGTTTAACTTATTGTCGCTTAGTTATTAGCGCTTGCAACATTTGATGTGAATAGATATTATGTAGGAAATGAAAGCTTATGGGCAGTCTTGGAGCCATGTTGGAAAGACTGCAGAGAACAGAGTGAAATGGCGACATGCTACTGTAGCCTTATGTTCCACTGGGAACCCAAGGGACAAATAACAGTAATAATAATGAATTATCTTTTCTTAAACAAGTGTAATGAGTGCTTCAAGTCACTATTACTTAGTATATATATTTTTTATGATTTGTTTAATTAACTCATTATTGCACTGATTTGAGTTTTTATTGGTAACCTCCTAGTGTTTGTAAGCTAAAACAAGCCATTTTATGCAGCACTTTTGTCTTGAATACATGTACTGAAATATGATTCAACTAACTGTTACTTTCTCATATTCACTGAATGATATTGTACCTTTATGTAATAATTTACAATTAGCTTCTGAATGAGCGAACACAAATTAAACCATTATCTCTCCCAGCCATCTATCCTACACAACTTCCATCAATTTATGATAAAACAATTATACGACCAGTCATTCCCATTTTAAAGCCGACTGTGACTAGCGCCACAACTCATATTATATTTCTCAACAATGGCTTTAATTTCATCACTGCTAATTAACTCTTATTACCTCTTACAGCCACTAATCATGGATATAAACGCCTTCCAACCTTTTTTTCTATGGGCGCAGGCTTTTTATGACATTGGAAGACTTATTCGATGTTATGATGCTGATCTTCTATTGGAACTAATTTCATCACATATGCTTGGTCCACCGACTATGATGTCTTATGCAACCTTGATACTTTTACGTGATGGCCTATCTGAATTGTGCCAGTATGATGAAATTTTACAAAAGGAAGAACAAGAACCAGGTTTCACTGAAAGATATGCCAGTATTGGAACAATTCCTATTTTGAATGGACCACTACTTTATGGTCTATTTTCACCGGATAAATCAAGATTATGGCTTCGAAGTTGCCAACAGTATATGTTTAATACCACAGTGCCCATGTTTATTGGTATCTTATCAATGGAGTGCACCTTGCGTTGCCTTTGTCTAATGCATAGACTGTCTAATTTATCGCTTGTAGCATGCACTTGGGAAAGCATGAGACCGGATCCATTTTCAAACTTATCATACACTCAGCGTAATCTCGAAGTAGATCCAAGCGATGTGGTAAGTTAATTCCATGACTGAAGTTACTTCAATAAATTTTAAAATATTGTCAAGTATTTTCATATATTTAGTTGTTGTTTGGCGAGTGGGATAATCTAGCGGAGAAAGTAGCTTTCTGTTGTTAGTTATTTTTCCTTTTCAGTTTACAATAAAATTATATCTTTACTTTTTAAGTGCAGCTTACCTACCTGTACAAGAAAGATAGATTAGGTAAATAAGTGGCTTGGATACAATCCAGTTAGCCTTAGTAATTATTATTCCTAATAATGGCAAACGAAAAGTAGTTAGAAAGTACAGACAGACGTCATTTGGTATTTATTTATAAACAAAAATGCTGCAAAACAAAAGCTGTAAAATAAATATGAATGGAAGCACCTTAGGCTTACGAGGATTCAGTGTCTGTCTCACTTAAAGACTTTGTAGCTTCACTGGTAACTTAAAGATCAAAATACTCAACTCTCAGGAAACGTAAAGCAGAACCAGGGTAGTTGATAAGGTCTTCATTACCTACCAAAACGTTAAAAAGGTGACTGTCAGTCATCCCTTATCTCAACCGCTCTAGTCTATATACCCGGAGAAGAGAGTGATTTTTTTCTCTTGTTCGGTGAGATTAAACCTGAACTGATAAAATATACATTGAATTCTATATAAAAGATGATACTTTTCATGTTTTCAAAGACTACTGGTATTTTTACTTATTTCTATTCTTAACAATTTCTGAGAATTGTATAGCTTCCAAGTGCGATAAGCTGATGTGATAATATTTCATTTGTGTAAAAATCATAGGCGGAATGTGTTAGAGGCTTTGTCGAATTCGTTCAACGCATGGACGTGAAGCTTGGACCTAAATATGAACCCATATTAGTTTCTTTTGATGCAACACAATTGGCCACAACATAAAACCAAGTCTTTCATGGTATGTAAAGTTTTTTTCAATGTACCTTGTTGCATGTAACTTTATTCATAGTTTTCATTAAGTGTGCTTTTGTGCTTAGCATATTGGTGGGTTAGCTTCGGGTGCATTATCATGCTAGTCTTTCATTCATTATATTTACCATATAAAAACAAACTGATCACAATATTCACTAGATGAATTCATCACATACGAAACACAGAAAAACCTATTTCTGGATTGTAAATATCATTTATACGTGGCTACTTAGCACATTAGTGATTTTTATAACAGTTATTGAAAAGGTCAATGGTCATTTGTTAATTTATTTTCTGATTGTATTAGGGTTAGTTTTATTGAAACTACATGCAATACCATTTCTATTGTAAGAACCGTACGTGAGATATTGGATATTAGTTTGCCTAGAAAAGCGAAACGTGATTTGATTTTCAACTAGTAACCTGTTCCTCCCTAAATATCGATGAGGAACTTAGTATTTTTCTGCATTTGACTGTATTTATATCTCTGCTTGATTATTTTGAAACTAAGTGGATGAGAAATGTCTTAGGAGTAGATTATTGTGAGAATAACATACATGCGAATAACGCTTCATTCATTAACTAGAAAGATCAGTAATCATGTTACTAACGATCCAGCAGTTATAACCAGCTTTTAACTATATGAACTTAGTTTAAGCTTATGCGTAGACTGCCGTATTTGAAATATACTCTTTTGATGAAGCTACATAATAATCAGGCTTCTGAAACGCAGACATCTTTAGTTCGAAGTTCTCCTCTTCATGTTAATATTTGTCTTCGATGACGAAACGATATAGCGGCCGAATTTGGCCGGTGAATACATTCGTAAAGTATTTGCTTCATCACCTCATGTACAACTCTACGATAAACTGCTTCCAGGTTATCACAGCACGTTGCATTTTGAGACTTTGGCGTTCTTTCTCTCAACTTCTCAATCTTGCCATTAACTTTAAAGATCGACTTACTCTGAGGCAGACGAAATGGTTGTTTCCATTCGGAGTATAATAAGGATCAGAATTTTATATTTGACTAAAGTTTTAATTGACCAAATGTACCCGGTTTTTCACGAGTGAAAGGAATACGATTTTTATCGGCGAAGAAGTATTTTTTCAACGAATTTATTAACATGTAATAGGGTAGTATTTATAACTGGTAAAATGTCAGTTAGATACAAAAAACATGTTACTAAGTCAATATGCACATCATACAATTGGTGGTGGTAGAGGGATTGGTTCAGGTGAATGAAACAGAAAAGAAGTCACTGAATAAGGAACGAAATGATTTCAAGTGGTGATATAAAGGTAAGTTATGTCAGAGAAGTGTAAAATGATGTTAATGATGATAATTAAGTTGAAATCTGCAAAGTGAAGTTCTATGAAGTTAACAAACAAACCATAAGTACATCGGCAAAGCTAGTGTAGAGAAAATGGTTTCAAAAGCGCTTTTAAATTCATGGTTTCGACTTTTGATCATGCATAAGTGATGGAAATTTAGACCTTTGAAGTAGTTTAATGTAGCTCTGTAAATTACCATAAAAGACAAATCTTGAGGAGCTCAATGACCTGACTCCATTAAGTGTCCATATGAACTTGTTATTCTTCAGTCACCTTTAGTTAATTATACCATGTATTAATAAGGGATCAGTTCGTGATAAATACAAGTTACTAGAGAAATAACGAAATTAGTTTGAACCTAGATTGACCTCTAGCAGGTGGATCGTTGCGATATTGGCCTTTGATTAAGTTTAACGTCTTCTTTGCAAAATAATTCATCTACCTAAATAAAGTTTACTTTTGTAGGATATGATATTTCCCAAGTTATTTTCCATGGTATTTCCAGAAAACTTTAAAGATTTTGTCATCATTCAGTACCTTATAGTTTATCTTTTCAATCTCACTATTCATTTTTGCATTGACAGCCTACAGCTTACTCAGTCGACTGAAAAATATTTCAGAAAAGAATCATTGTCCCGTAATAATCCATTAACATCAATAATCTTCAAATTAGTTACAAAAATGGAAACCATTATATGTCCGTATTTACCACCAGTTTTGAATTCGAGTCGACCTGATGCCAAAGTACGTCATACTGGTGGACTTTTGTTATCTCCTATATTACCATACCTTATAACATGGCCACTGGCTCTTCTACCTCCTGATTTCGATGCCAATTCAGTGATTCTACCACGTGAAGTCAGAATCCTAGCTGTTCGTAAAGTCCTTCGCTTGTGAGTTCTACCCACATTTGTTACTTAGTTTTAAGTGATTGCATGTTATTTCACTGTAGGACTTTGGTCTTACAATTCACTTGTTGTAAAGTTTTTTTTCTTTCTCGTCGTTATGTCACTCTTTGAGCATGGAGTATTTATTATCTTAGGTGAATGCGTCGTCGTCGGATACTTTGATTCGTGAAGAAAAAGTACCAGAATATACATAAAATATGTTGTCAGCATTTTGAAAGCTAAATAATTCGCCATTTATTTTCTCGCAACTCATTGATAGCTTATGTACAGACAGAAAGGCATACAGAATAATCAACGTAGAACCTGGCTATTTGTATTGACACACTTCAAAGCAGCAAACCAAAAAGAGTGGATGGAAAAAAAGACTATATTAAAGTCGATCAAAGAGCACGAAAGGAGAGAGCCTAAATTGGTACCGGTTAGTGAAAATACTCAAAAATTTGAGGATGATAAAGATTGCCTGCATCTGCACCCTTATGATTCGCTCTAAGCCATGTCATCAAGATTGTTCAACCATTGATTCTTATCTTCTCTAGGACTCCAGCTGGGTTGTTTACGTCTTCATAGGTAGCTAGAACCAACAGTAAGCACCTCCTGAGCCGCTACTACGCCTTGCTCTGGTCACTGTTAGCTTTTAATGACTAATTTCAATTCCACTAACTTTGCAGTAACTTAACATGTGCAACATACGTTGAATTAAAGCCGACCGATAAGGTTCACAGCTTCATAGACTGACTTATTTTCCTTACTCACTACCTTCACCCCAAAATTCACTCTGTTCACAAGGAAATTTCTTCTCCCATGAGCGGTGCTACGAAGACACCTAATTCCTAAGACTTAATCAAACAACCATGCATTAAAGCAAAGTGGAAGACTGCACATTGTACGCGTCCTTTGATAATTAGTCAGATGTTTCGGTCACAGCGGCAGTAGCTTATGCTGGCATTGCCAAACAAATCTTTCTAATTCAAGAAACGATTTCATCCGCGAGCATTCCAATCAGGCTAATACATCACTTCACTTGTTAGTAAAAGGACACCATGATCGCCTAATTGACTAATACATATATTCCACTTCACAAACTTGAACAGAGAGAGGACAACAATTGGTTGTCATATGAGTACTCCTCTCCCATGTAGTCCATTTGCTGGCTAACAGTGTAATCCAGTACGCACGTTTCGTTCTAGTTGATACTCATCGACTAGATGTACTTGAACCCCAGTAAGAGATATTGTTCCCACTAAGACTCGAACCTAGGACCAATCGCTTCAAATGCCAAAGTGTTGTTCACTAGGCCACTGGAACACGAGAGCCGTTACTTGTGGAACAGCTATCAGTTACTGTTTATTGGTAATTGAGGATTTTGTAACTACACTGGGTCGAATCGCTCGACATCTGGGCTGCAGTCTCGGTGGGAACGACACCAGTCACTGAGGAGCAGGTAAATCCGGCTGATGAAATCCGAAGAGGACGAAAAGTACACCCTGGATTCCACTGGCAACCATCAAATAGACTATAATAGAATGAATATCCAGACAGTATTGAGGCCTCCACATAGCAGCCCATCTGCTAACAGCTGTCGAGAAATTTGACCCAGTATAACAATGGGAGATTACAAGTACCAACAAACAAATCTTTTTCTTGTAAACTAAAACAACTAACTAAATAAAAAGTTATGTTGGGCCTACTTTTGACTTTCATGTACTAGTTAAGGCCTCCGTTATTGTCATTATTAATTTTCTGTATTCTTCCTTAAAACCTTCTGGCTGCAAAATATCATGTTATGCTGCTACAAATCGTCTCAGGTTTGAAATAGCTTTCCTAACTTCAAGGAAAGCTGGAGGAATTGAACTTACATTACACTTAGGTTCGTTGGGCAGCTGAAATGTGACTGTAGGTCACTTGAACTGTTCTTCAGTATGCGTACTGATGTCTCTTACTGCTGTCCTCAGATTTTAAAGGTGAATTATCCTTTCTGTTCAAGGTCCTACTTACGGTAGTATTCTTTGGAGCAATTCTCCTATTATTTACCTGCTATATATGCTGGAAATTTTTTAACTCCAAATGCTCATTAAATTCATTGTCACACATTTTTTGATATTTTTTCGAACAACTTTATCAGGATTGCTGCTATCGTTATTTCTTTGCCAATCGCTAACCAATCAAAAGTTAAAAGTAATGAACAAGGCGTATCAAAATATGCCAATGACCTATTAAACGAGCTTGAATCAAATGCTGAAGATGCCGTCAATTTAACAACTGTTGCTGATGCTTATTTCGCTCAACTAGAAAAACTAATTCTGCAGTTGGTGAGTGTGAAATATTTCTTGAAATTACTTACACATCTGTTTCACTCTTCTTAGGTATGCTACCATAGAACTAGATGTACTATAACTCATTTCAAAACGTTTCTTTGAAGTAGACACAAAAGTTGTTCGACCGCGAGAAAAGCATTTCTATATAAAATGAAGTGTATTACGTCTGAACTATTGGAAGCAAATTAATTATATATTAAGGTCCAATAGACTGATAATTTAAACCTTTTCTCTATTAGCTAAATATTTGACATATGTTTATGTGTGTGATGCTGTATGAACTAACTTTCAATGAAATAGCATAAATGTTTATGATTAGAATTAATTATCAAACGTTACTAAGCAAATTCATCATCATTATACCTTACTGTCTAGGTCTAGGACTTATCTCTCATTTTCTTAATAGTCGCTGTGGATTTTTGAGTTGATAACTGCCGGAAGGTAATTCAAGCTGGGCTGATGCTCCTATCCGGTTTCGCAGGAAAAATAAGGTGGAGAAGTGTTTAACTCTGTATCCAATGCTTCTATGTCTGCTGCTTAAACTATCTGCTACTTCGCCATTCTGAGTTGACTCATCAAAGGGTACCATTTCGTCTGACATTGAAACCATTCAAATTTTGAACAAAAATGAAGAGAAACATGAAAATGCTAGCATCCATTTAAAGCATTCAGTTCCAGCTGATCCAATTCCTTATTGACTGAATGGCTGAAAGTTCACAATATTGGCGAAACGAATATTATGAGGTGATCCGAACTCCTTTTGCATAAAAATAAAATAAAAATAATGGATAATAGCCAGCAGTGGAGCCGAGGATGTGCGTTTCTACGTATTCGAGGCTCGTCAGCTGGATATACCTGCCTCTGAGTAAGCGATGTTGTTCCCACTAAGAGACGAACCCGGGACCGAATGCTTCTAACTCCAGAGCATTATACAGTAAACCGCTAAGTCACGATGGTCACTTCTTGCGCAATAGGTACAGTTTTCTTATATTATTGCTTATGCATCCAGATGATGAGTCCCGACCAGGTAGAAATGCGCGTTTTGAACTCCAGTGCCATCCACCATACATCAATACTACTGAAATGAAATTTCAGGCAATAGTGAGACACCTGCGCAGGAGCCCATGTGACAATAGAAACCGATCAGATCGGTCCAATCAACAAAGAAAAATTGCAAGCAATAACCCAGAGAAAATTAAATAATGTTTTATTGCCTTAAATATATCACGTTTTTAAATGCACGGCATAAGTTATAAGAAATTCAGGTCTAAGATGTTTTCACATTTCAAATGAGTTTGTTAATCTGATATTAGTAACTCCTGTTTCGTCTATAGCTTATCATTTATTTCCGATTTTGTAGCATCAGTGTTATGATCGTGCAAGCATGTGTACAACTACGTCATGGTGGTGGGTTCGAGCATTGTGTGAACATCTACCTCGACTTACGCAGATAGCTCCATTTTCTAATCCTGTCAACCTATTACGTCACCTGATAGAAGAAGCTAGAATGAAGTTCAATTTAACAACTGAAGCTATAAGCTCTACTGGGTATCAGTCAAAGCCACCAAACTTGTGGAAAAAAGCACTTGATTACGGTCGTCAAGAGGCTAGACATAGACTGAAACAAAAAAAAAGTACTGAGGTACTGGGTTATAGGTGGCCAAAAGTTGGAGAGATACTAAGAGCTAAAGAAAGCATTGAGCAACAGTACATAAAAGAAAGCAAAATGAGGTCTAAAACCCAATCAGAAGCCCCCTCACCCAGCAGCTCGGATGCTGTTTCCTCGCCTCAAAGTGAAGATCAGCACCGTTTCTTTGTAGCAAGTGATGATGAAGATGATCTAGCGTGCACTCAACAAGAAGAAATAGTAGATTCTTCTGATGAAGAAAATTGTAATGGTAAGACCCGATATGAATAAATATGGTAATAACGATGCTTAATATCGAGACTATAATCAAGAAGCTGTCATTTTGCAAATCAGATTGTGTTTGATACTCTGAAAAAGAACAAATCAAACAAATATTGAGGGTATCTGCTCAACTCTAATTAAGCTTGACCTACTTTGATCGGTTTAATCCACTGACAGATACCATCTCGTTGATTGCAACCAAGAGGTCTACGCCGCTTGTATGGGTCAGACTAAGATCACTAAGTTCTTTGGGTGGTCCCACCCTTTGTTACGCGAAGAATCAGCTAATGTTTAAGATGATTTCGCCTGATATGAAGCATTAATACTACCTATTCTTTCAACAAAACCTCGCCTGGTTAACTAGTTCACTTGTTACTAGCCGGTTCAAGCCCCCATAAAGAGGGAAGGTTGGGCATAGGGCTAGCAACCCTACCCCGGAAAACAAATCTAACCGCTAAAGAAACTTCACAGCACAAACAAAATATAAAAAATAATAACAAAATCATTCCTCGCTGGAATCGGAGAGGCGAAATGATGCCAGTTGGTGAAAGTCTTCGGGAAGCCAATTGGCCGGGCCGATGTGTCGTCTCTCCTCTCGATGAAAGTGAAAGTAAACGTGGAGACATGGAATGTCTGCACCATGTTTGAACCAAGCAAGCCTGACAAGATTGCAAAATAATTGGGAAGGTATAGCACAGATGTGCTAGGAATCTGCAAGAGTAGATGGAACGTGAGTGGACTCTCCAAACTGTCAACTGGAGAATCAATAATCTACTCCAATATTGTCACCCAGACGACAACCACCAGCAAAACACACTGAGTTTTCGAGTGGCTATCATGATGTCCCCTTGAAGAGCATCGAAGACCCTCATGCAGTAGGAACCAATCTCCTCCAGGATCATAACGGCTAGGTTCAACTCAAATGGAAGGAAAGTCACAACCATGCAATGCTACACTACACACCTACAAATAATGCAGATCAAGAGAAAAAGAAGGAGTTCTACAGACAACTGCAATCAACACTGGACAAGACACCACCTCAGTTGGCGAAATCAAAATTCTAATGGGCGACATGAATGCGAAACTGGGAGCAGACAACACAAGAAGAGAACTGACCATGGATCGAGAAGCACTCGATGAAATGATGTATGAGGATGGAGAACCGTTTGGAGAATTGTGTGCATTCAACGACTTGGTGATTGGAGGCACTGTGTTCAAGTACAAGGATATCCAAAAAGCGACATGGATTTCACCAGACACCAGGACAAACTTAAAATCAGATCGACTCGATCTGAATGTGAAGAGAGTGGAGACGCAGCCTACTTGACATAAGGTCAAGAAGAGGAGCAGATTTAGGCACAGACCACTCACTAACTAGTGCAAGGAACCTTCAAAATCAAGTTGAAAGCATTCAAGGAAGCTGGTGATAGACCACAGTACAAGTTCAACACACAGAATAGAAACTGAATGACGAAACTACAAGGGACATCTTCACAACAGTCAGCAGAACAAAATGGAAGATACCGAGCAACATCCCTGAAGAAACCTGTGTGGATGAACACTGGAACTCTTTGAAAGAGATGTGGAAGGAAACCTGCACAGCCGTATTAGGAAGGAAGGAAGAAGAAAGAAGACAAGGACTGGAATGAATCTCGATGGATACATGGGAGCTGACAGGGCAGGGAGAGGAGGATGGTGAAACAGAAGACAGACCAGTGCAAGGATGCACAACGAGAAGAGGAACCGAGTACAATGTAAAAAACACTGGACAAAGAAGTGAAGAAGAGTTCACGCAAAGACAAAAGACACTTCTACGACACATTGGCAAGTGAAGCAGAACAGGCTGCAGGTAGGAGAGACAGACACCTGACAACACTTCATCAAATAACCAGATTACTATGTGGGAAGAGATCAACACAGATGAAACGAATAAAAGATGATGAAGGAAAGTTAATTACGAAAGAATAGAAACAAAGGAGACGGTGAGCTGACCACTTCAAAAATCTCTTTAATCGACCACCACCTGCACTTCGCCCAGAAATACCACCTGCAGCCACAAAACTATAAGTGAACAGAAATCCTATAACGAACGTCGAAGTCCTAAACGCCATATGGCCACTGAAATGCAGCAGGCCCAGATGGAACCCTACCAGAAGCATTGACAGCCGAAGCAGAGACAACAGCGGACATGCTCACAACACACCACTATTGCAGAAGGTGTGGAAGGAAGAGAAGGTACCTGGCTAGTGATCGGAAGAAGGGTTACCTTGTCAAACTGCCGAAGAAGGGAGACCTCAGTGTTTGCAAGAACTAACGCGGAATCACTCTCCTGTCCATCCCAGACAAAATATTAAGCCGCATCATCCTCGAGTGGCTAAAGGATGCGCTTGATTCAAAACAACGACTGGAACAGGCAGGCCCCAAGAAATAAAAATCATGTGCGGACCAAATTGCAACACTAAGCTGCGCATCATTATAGAACAGAGTATAGAATGGCAGTCAACCCTCTACCTCAACTTCAGGTGAATATAGAGAAGACGGAGGTGATGATGATACCGCACCAACAACAACAGCAACAACAAGCTCCAATCACCATCAACGAGAGAAACTTGAAGGAAGTAGCCTCCTTCACCTATCTAGGCAGCACTGTTTCAACTGCAGGCGGCATAGACGAGGATGTCAAAGTCAGAATCAGAAAAACAGCAAGACAGGCGTTCATCAACCTGAAACCAGTGTGGAGATCTTCTGCACTCAGCATAAAGCGTGAACAAGATCCGGATTTTCAACACCAACGTCAAATCAGTCAAGTCAGTGCTTCTGTATGGTTCCAACAAACTACTGACATTCATCAACAACTGCCTAAGCTGGCTCGTTACTGAAGCTGAGATGGTCAGAATAACGAGAATAAGCAACAAGGAGCTCTGGGAACGAACCAACGAAGCAGGAACCTATCACCCAACAAATATGCAGAAGGAAGTGGAGATGGATTGAACATGCACTGAGAAGACCATTCGGGGACATCACTCGCCAGGTCAGTCACTCGAGTGGAACCCAGATGGGAAACGGCGAGTTGGGCGTCCGAGGCGAGGGTGACATGGAGGAGATGGTGCTTGGAGGAAATGAGAGCTAGTGGGTAGTTGTGGAGCCAGGTTCAGAGGATTTCAGAGAACAGAGTGGAATGGAGACGTGCTTCTGAAGCATTATGTTCCATTAGGAACTCAAGGGACTATTAAAAAAATAATAATTCTTTCACCAAACGGACGAAATCAAAGTACAACCTTCCGCAGTAATGAATTGGTTCAAGGCATCACGCTTCACAGCAGCATACAGTGAACTAATGAACAGAAAAAGAATAATACTAAAGTGGATGTATTTTGGAGTTATAATTAACTGTTCGGAACATAATAGTTTAGACGTCGAAGTTTTTGAATCGCATAAAAATTTTGACTACTTATGAAACGAACTGTCATCAGAAAGTCAGCTTTATAATAATTGCTTTTTCTGAATGAGGTTAACATCTCATTTAACGACTACAATTTCAAGTGTATAGTTTCAACCTTATCAAGTATTTTTGAGCATTGTATAGCCTACATTTCAGTTTTACTTAACATACAACATGAGTATTTAGAAATGCATCATAGCATAGAATAAATTATCCTCAAGAATAACATGAAAATCCAAAGGTAGAATCTTTGAAGTTCCCAATCTCTCTGAAAATCAAACGGCTTCTGTTTCTCTTTGAAAAATATGTGAAACTACCTAAATCAAATTTCGTTAGTATAAGTATGACTCTTTCTACAATCATATTTCCATAAAATGGAATTGAAAAATTTCTACTTATCCAAAGCCCCTGGGCAAATAGTTAAAAGCTTAGATACTCAGTAAAACTGGGCATATTTATGATATATTTGTCACTTTTATTTATCCTATGTAACCAGATCTGTGTAACAGAGTTTGAAAATCATTTTCGAGTAACTTTACATTTCATTTTCCAGCTAATCAATTCCATAAACTGCAGAGGCTTCAAAGCTTGTAAGTACTGACTCCTATGGTTAATCCTTCTTTATTGTTGTAGCACTCGAATTCACTGATCTACTAAATTTAGCTACCTTAGAGTTCTATTTTGAAATTTATTTACATATATTCAAAGATGCAAACAGTGTTAATATTGATTTTGCTATCCCCATTTCAAACGACTTATCCTCCGAAGGATTTAAAGTCCTTCAAAAATTTAAATTAAATATGATTAGGAGACATAAACACCAGGTTTCTCACTTTCCAGCAACAGCAAAGGTTAGGTTGATCAGAAAAACAGTGGGATTAATCGAAAGAAGACAAGAAAATGAATTAGAAGTTGGGTGAAAATAATAGAGTATTTAGTGTTTGGGAGTGACTTTAAAGACTACCCTGATGACTGGTGAGATAACCGGTTGTTTTTCTCTAATTTATAAAAGAACACCTTTTTTAGACGAAATAGCAAAACCTGAATGGCTATTTCAAAAGTTGTGTTTGGCAGACGATACATTTTGAATGCGTCTGCTTGATACAGTTGACTTATAGATTTTGTGAGGAGACGATGACCCTTCACCAACTTCCAATATTGTTTTTATGTGTATTTTGTTGATGGTTTTGATCAGGCTTGGATAGTTTATGCCTTAGAGACATGATTAAATACATACTTACACATACAGGCATACAAAACAAATCGAAGATATCAGTGTTCAAGTATCTGTTGTTTTTATGTATGGTTCGCCTTTAACTGTGATCCTCCATATTTGCACAGATTTTATGTAATTCTGTGCTGTATCTTTAGCTCGTGATTAAAGCACTTGAATGCGCTCAGAACTTTGATTATTGTAGTTTAGAAGATACATGACTTTAGTGTCAATCCTGTCATCACTCATTCTATCAATACACTTCAAGTGCTCTAGTAACAAAAAGAAGGTTGATGCTACTATTTGACTGTTGAAACGTTGGAGCTGTGTTTTGTTCTCTGAACCAGTGGTTAAAAGTTTGATACCAAGGCCACTTAACCAGAAATCGAACTTTTGTAAGGTTTCATTTCAGATGTCAACGCCCTGTATAAAGATTCACATAAGGATCCTTTAATAACATGTTTAAAAAAGCTAATGGACTTACTAGCATATAATTGAGATAAGTGGAATGTTATACTGATCATGGCTTACATCGGTTTCAAGTTTGCGACGAGCGTAAACGATACTAATTCAAGATTTCGAACAATTTGCAATAAAACACTATTAAAAGTATTGGTAGTACTTTTGCAGTGTGTTCTCTTATGCATGCACCTATTTTATAAACGTTTCCTTTTTCTTCTGAATACTCCTGTAACCATCTTAACAACTAATTTCAAGTGATTGTGATATTGAATTTTAGACTGGAACAAATTTCATTGTTTAGTCTACCTTTTTTTTATCTTCAATGGAATTGGAAATCACTTGTTAAGTTCAGATAGTTTTGTAATCGTTTTTTCTCCAGACATACCGCCTTATGCGTAACTTTAAAGGCCACTCAATGAACTGATGAAAAAACCAATCAGTCTTCAACATTTCGGTTGGGAAGGTTGTTATTCATAAAATATAAGAATGTAAATGATAGTATCAGTTGTTAGGGTGGCTTTTAAAGTTGCTCCTCTTCCACCAATAATAGAAATTGAGAAATATAAATAAATATAGTGAAAGTGCTTATTAAACCTTTTCTACCTATTTTTTATACATTTCTTTTCTATAGGTTTTATATCACTTTGAAGGCTGAACCAATTGAAACACCTCCAGCCTTGAAAGATGTCGCTGAGTTGGTTGAGCGTGTACTGCTTCACTGTCAACCAGGTATATCATTTCTATCCGCTTGTATGTAGTTAATTAAATTCAATCTCTTATGTATGTGCAAAATTATGCAATCAACCTTTGATTGACAGAATAGTTTATTACCAAATTTTCATTTAACTGTGTAGATTTATTATATCTCATAATTAGGCTCGGCTGTTGTTTACTTAAGCGTTTTTCTTCCTCCTTTCGTTCTACACTGTCATTGAGTTAATTGTTAACAGTCAAAAGTTTTCACTATTTAAAAGTTTCGTGAGCAACCGAGGCTATGAAAATTCCCAAGTTATTACTCGTGGTAACAGAAACACCTCAAATATGTCACCATCAGTAGAATATTCTAACTACATAAATAACCTTGGAGTAGTTTCATTTTATGCACTGACAACTTTCCAAAATGAAACATACTGGATATTTAAAGTTAAGCGTCACTCAGTAGGGAAGTGCAAATCGTTAATGATAAAGTGTTTAAGTTGCGAATGACAGACCGAATGACAAAATTAACGTAAAACCTTGCACACAGGTAAACTGGCTCAGTTTTCTTCACTTCATAGTAGTGCACGAAAAAACAGGTGGATAGAAAAGTGGTATCAAAGTAGATAAAGTGGTGTGAGACAATAATCACTCTGAAGATGAAGATTAGTGAAAATATCTAAGCTTTAGAATGTGTCAAGTACATACAAATACAAATACATTTGCGCTATTATGACCGATCTTCAAACATTTCACCAAGAGTTCTTAACCACCGATTCCATTCTTCCCCAGTACCCCAACCAGTCAGTCTACATAGCACTTTACGACTCAGAGTAACAGTAAGCGACTTCAAGCACTGGTTTTTATCTGGCCACGTTGAACCTTTTTACAATTTAATCCAGCTTTCCTTAGCACGGCACGTTAAGGTACACAGGGAGTCGGCATTATCAACACGTGTCTAATCCACCTCACCCTATGAAGGTTCACGACCAACCGGCTTGTCTCTCTTGCCTCATATCCTTTGCCTGACTTTAACATTGCTCACACAGTGGTCCCACCAAACGCGAACAATGCTCAGAAGATATCTATGATAAAAAATCTTCAATCGTTTCATGTCTTCAACTTTTAACGGCTATGCAACGGCGGTGCCACAGGACAGAACGAACTGCGGCGCATTAAACTCATCCTTTGATGGTTAATCGGATATCTTTCCAGCGCCCCCGATGACGCAACCTGGCAGTTACCGAAAGGATCTTCTATATCAGAAGTGAGATTTCTTCAGCAACTAGACCGTTTGAGCCGAGTCACCGATGAAAATTACAAGATCAGAGTGAGCAATGTAAAAGAAGTTTGCTGAATACATTATAAATGTGATTATAGAGCCAAATGACAAGATGTATAAGCGATTGTAAAGGGTTACTTCATGCTCTTTAATATCGTCAAAATCTTAAAGTTCCTCATTCATTCACTCATGAAGTTGTTAACAGTATCGAACGGTGATACATTAGTCTCCAGTAAATATAGAAACAGTGTTTAATACGTAATAAGAATCTATTTGACAAATAAGGTTTTTTCACAACTTCATGTTTAAGAAATACACCTTGAATTCAACTACTTTGCTTCAGTTTTCGTAGCGTATAAAATTCTTGTCACCCATCGAGTTGAATTAAGCTTTGTTCCTTTATCAGGTGAATTGGAGATCGACGCATACTATTCAAGTTACCTTATACTTAAAAAATGATAAACATCACGAAATATATTTTCCGTTGAAAAGTGTTGATATTATACTCCAGTTTGCATATTTGATGAATTCGAATATTTTGTGCAACGTATCACCTAGTATTTTATTACTTACCTATGAAAGAATTACACGTGCATTAATTTATTGAAAATAAGTATTTTTATTACCTCTTTTTACCCTAGTTGCTGTATCAACTATACGACAAATTCTGTCAGATTCCGATTCAGTCTTTACACCGTCATTGGAAAAGTCAATGAGCAACCTAATGAAATCAACTGAAATGCGTTAATAAAGCTTTCATCTTAAACTAGTTATTTACTCTTTTTTTGAATTGGATTACTATTTATGCCTGAGGCAGACATATCTCGAAGAATTTTTAAAGCATACTTCTGTACGGGATAGCAGTAATGATTCTGTGTATGGTGAAAATCTTCGTCTATTTTTATGTTTTTGTAACATGAAGATTATCTATAATTTTGCGTCAAAGAGTAGCTGTGCAGTGTTCCTTTTTAACGTTACTTATTGTTAAAACGAGATAATTCCATCTCAAATACACTGTGATAATACACTTTTTATTTTGAGAATCTTTTTCGCATATTTAAAAGATGAAAATAAATAACTGTTGTAATAGATATTTCAGTTTCTTTCTCCTATATTCCTTTTAAACATTTTCTCTGATGACATTTTTTGCACTCTATATATCGTATTTGATGATGTTTGCTTTCACTATTAGGAATTAACTTGTACTTGTATGTAAAAACTTGTTTATCGCCAGAATGTCATTTTTACACTTGCCAACATACTTGTGATACTCATAACAATGTTAATAATAATAGTAAGCTGAAACAAACGTTTCTCGTGTACAAACCTGTTTGTAATCAATTCTCTGTAAACTAGCGATCAAAATGTTTGTAAAGAGGGAGCAATATACAGATTTTATCCGTGCTCAAAATCGTTAAAAGACCGATCACGAAAAAAGAAGGGGAACTATAATCCTGTATAGTCCTGGCCATTTTAACAGAAACAAAGCTTTTAGCTAATAGTGAACAGTTCTTATCCCTTTATGTTAAAGATAAGTCGCCACTGCTTACAACAAGTTGTCTATATCAATAAGCTGTTAAACTCATTTATCTAACATGGAAAATTGATGAGAGCATGTAAATCTGGGATGCAGGATGGAATTGAATCAAGTCTAAAGGCTACTGGTTCAAATGCTGCTAAGGCTCATGTTTCTTCTCAGCTTCACTTATCATACAATTAGGTAACCCGAAAATACCCACTCATGAAACTAGAAGTGAAGCGTAAAGAAATGTTTTATCCCTTAAAATCAGCGATCCGTTCCTGTGTGATTTCGAATGATGGAAATGTAAAGTCAATACTGATGAATTTCAGAGTTTACTTTCTTGTTCATAAATTTGGATTTAGGTTCATCCACGCGTTTATGTATGTATTCAAAGAAGAGATTTTCACTTTTCGACATAAATTCACGCAGAACTTTTAGAATACCTCAAAAACCACTAGAGACGAGGACAAAACTGTTTATTATTCTGCACTCATTCAGAAAGCAAATGTTACATTTATAAGCGTAGATATGACCATGAGTAAGAATTAGGCATGGTATTCACCTACTAAGGCTCTTAGAATCTATAAACTGCGAGTGGTTTCGACAAACAAACAAAATCTTTTGATAAGAATACAATAACGCATAGCAACTAGCAACCTCACATAGGAAACTAGTGCCCTAATTACTAGCCGGTCATAAACCCAGATAAAGAGGAAAGGTTGGACAGAGGGCTAGAAACCCTGTCCCGCAAAACCAATCCAATCACTAAACAAACTTCAGAGCACAAAGAAAATATAAAAAATAGACTCACCCTTCCCTCAAACCGGCGAGGCAAAGTGATGCCAGTTGGTGAAAGTCTTCGGGAAGCCAATTGGCCGGGCCGATGTGTCTTCTCTTCTCTCGATGAAAGCAAAAGTAAGCATGGAGACATGGAATGTCCGCACCATGTTGAACACAGCAAGCCTGCCAAGATTGCAAAATAATTGGGAAGGTATAGCACAGATGTGCTAGGAATCTGCAAGAGTAGATGGAACGGGAGTGGACTCTCCAAACTGTCAACTGGAGAGTTAATAATCTACTCCGATATTGTCACTCAGACGACAACCACGAGCACACTGAGTTTCGAAGTGGCTATCATGTTGTCTCCAAGAGCAGTGAACGCCCTCTCATGCAGTGGGAACCAATCTCCTCCTCCACGATCAGAATCATAACAGCAAGGTTCAACTGAAGAGGAAGGAAAGTCACAATCATACAATGCTACGCTGCACTATGCACCTACAAATAATGCGTATCAAGAGGAGAAGGAGGAATTCTACAGACAACTGAATCAGTACTGGACAAGACCACAACCCAGTTGGTGACATCAAAATTCATTCTAACTGTTGGGGTGACATGAATGCCAAACTAGGAGTGGACAACACAGGAAGAGAACTCATGATGGGTCGAGAAGCACTCGGTGACATGATGCATGAGAATGGAGAGCTGTTTGCAGATTTCTGCGCATTCAATGATTTGGTGGTTGGAGGCGAGGTGGTGTGTACAAGCACAAGGATATTGACAAAGTGACATGGATTTGATTTCACCAGACGCCAGGACACACCACACTAAAAATCAGATCGACCTGATCTCAATGTGAAGAAAGTGGAGACGCAGCTTACTGGACACAAGGTCAGGTCAAGAAGAGGAGCAGATGCATTTTCAGATCACTCACCATCTAGTGCAAGGAACCCACCCACCTTGAAAATCAAGTTGTAAGCCTTCTGAGAAGTTGGTGATAGACCCCAGTTCAAGTCAACACACCCAGAACGGAAACTGAACTGAAGGACGAGACCACAAATGATATCTTCACTTCAGCCATCAGGACGAAATCGGAGAAGGAAACAATGAAGCTGATGGAGCAGGCGGAGGAGGAAGATGGTGAAGCAGAAGATAAACCAGTACAGTGCTAGGATGAACAACGAAAAGAGGAATGGAACACAACCTATAAATCACTACACTGGACAAAGAAGTGAAGAGGAGTGCACGCAAGGACAAAAGACACATCTACGACACACTTGCAACTGAAGAAGAACAGGCTGCAGGTGGGAGAGACAGCAACCTGAAAACACTATATGAAATAACCGAAATGCTTTCTAGGAAGAGATCGATGCCGACGAAACCAATGAGAGATAGTGAAGGGAAGCTAGTTACCAAAGAGGAGAAAGGAAGGAAGCGATGGTGTGACCACTTCAAAAACTCCTGAGTCGACCACCATTGCAACTCGTCAACAAATACCACCACCAGCCTAGCCACAGGACTACCAGTGAACACAAGCTCTCAGACAAGAGCAGAAGTGAAGTCCTGAACGCTATGTCGTAAAGCTGCCGAAATCCGGGAAAGCAGCAGGACCAGATGGAATTCCTCCAGAAGCACTGAAAACACACGCAGATACAACAACAGACATGCTCATATCACTAGTGCAGAAGACTTGGAAGGAAGGAAGGAAGGACAGATACCTGACGATCGACTGGAAGGAGGGCTACCTTGTCAAACTCTCAAAAAAGGACGACCTAAGTCTTTGCAAGGACAGGAACTGGTGCGGAGTCATGCTGCTGTCCACCCGTAACAAGCAAAATATTATGCCGCATCATCCTGGAGAGACTAAAAGGAAAGTGCCCTGGATTTAAAATTACGACCGGAACAGGCTGGCTGGCTGGATTAAGGAAGTACAAATCATGTGCGGACCAAATTGCAACGTTACTCTACGCATCATCATAGAACAGAGTATAGCAGCTATATGCTATATGATGTCACACGCCAAGTGATTCTCAATGGCAAGCTCAGTGACGCCTTTGAAGTGAAGACAGGAGGGAGTAAGACAAAGTTGTCGCCTACTATCACCCATGATCTTGCTGATTGTGATCGACTGGATTATGCAACAAAGTGTGAGGAGCGAGAAGAGGGACATAACGTTGGATCTCGCAGCCGATGATGATTTATGTCTGATGACTTATGGCACAAACTCGAAGATCTACAGGCGAAAACCAACAAGTTGACAGAAGAGGCGAGACAGTGAGGGAAGACTGGACTTCAAGTGAATGTAGAGAAGACAGAGGTGATGAAGATACCCAACCAACAAGAACAAGAGGCACCAATCACTATCCATGGGAGAAACTTGAAGGAAGTAGTCTCTTTCATCCACCTAGGCAAGGAAGGCAGCATCGTTCCAACTACAGGCAGCGGCACAGGCACAGGCACAGATGAGGATGTCAAAGCCAGCCAGGATCGGAAAGACAGCAAGACAGGCTTTCGTTAACCTGAAATCAGTGTGAAGATCTCCTCCACTACACTCAGCACAAAGAACAAGATCCGGATTTTCCACACTAATATCAGTCAATTCAGTGCTACTATATGATTCAGAAACTTTGCGCGTTACGGAAAGCATTTCCAGCAAACTGCAGGCATACGTCATCAACAGCTGCCACCTACACTCACTCGATACTGAAGGTCAGATTGCCAGAATAATAAGAGTAAGGAACAAGGAATTCACAAGAACCCATCCGTCACCCTACGAATGTGCAGAAGAAAGTGGAGATGGATTGTATTGGGCATGCACTGAGAAGACCGATTGGGGACATCACGTGCCATGCCACGTCCTCGAGTGGAATCCGAAGGGGAAACGACGAGTTGGGCGTCCGTGGTGAGCGAGGGTGACATGGAGGAGGTCGTGTGAGGAGTAAATGAAAGGTTGTTGACGGTTGTGGAGCGAGGTTGAAAATACTGGAGAGAAGAGAGTGAAGTTGTGTTACTGAATTCCTATGTTCCACTAGGAACTGAAGGGACAAGTAATAATGATATAATAGCAACTAACGGTGGTATACACGATGTGCCTTTTTTATCTAGGACGCCCCAGCCACTGGCCGTTGTTATCAAGCTACAGTTACTGATATTATTCAGGCATTCGCTCAGGAGTCCCATATGTCATTTCTATTTAGTCAGTGACCGGATACTACAAGCCACAATATGTAACAGAGTTATCATGTATTTAACTGTATCTAACAGAAGTTTATGAGTTGTAGAGAGGAGAAATTTACTATAACTATGTTTTTAATAAACACTTAAACACAATGATAAGTTTGAATTTTGATAGTATCTTGATCAAAATAGAAAAAACTTATTGTTGTTTAAGCATTCACTACAAACATATATATACATATATTCGTCCTAGCATAGTTATGTTTCTCTGTTTTTGCTTAGTATGACTTTGCTTAAATTTTTATTCATTGTGTTAACCTGTCTTCCTTAAATCATTTAAGTATACTTGCATAGTTTTCAAGCATTGATAACAATATTTTACAGTATTGACGTTGTATACAGTTCATATTCACCCACAAACTATTTTTGGAAATCAGCGGTTACATAGACTTTTGTAGATCGATGAAAAGGCATTCATACTTTAAGTATGACACTCAGACCATTTGCTATGAGACCCAAACAGTTCGAAAAACTTGTTAGTGATTTGGAAATTAGAGAAAAAAAGGATAATAGTGATTTTCTAAACCTTTAGCAATTGACTTCTGCCTCGAAATAACGAAAGGTTCTTATCTCACACTTTAGTCTCTATTTTCATTTTGGATCGGTCAAATCTTAGCCTATCCCAGGTCATTGTATGTTAAATGAAATTATACCCCTGTACTCTCGTGCGTGTAGCACTGGACATACTGATGTAAACTGATTAAAGCTTAACAAAAATAGAACCGATAGATAACTTTGAATAAATATTCGTAATTAAATTTTGGAATTCTTGGAACTCACTAACTTCATATGTCTACTTTCCTTATATATCCTCATATTGTACTTTTAAACTAATAGCCGTGATATCAAACTTCAAACCAATTTAAGCTTCTCTAGTAATTAACAAAAAGTAAATTTTAGGTTGCTATTTTAAGCGTGCTATTATCAGCTTCCGCTGATATAAAGAAGAGAGTGAATTTATTACTGTTCATGTATTGTGCATCATTTAAGTTTTTGGTTAACTTTGTTAGAAGCGCTGTTCATAATTAGTTACTAAGTTTGCCTACTTCTTCTGTGTTCACAAGTTACTAACACACTTGAAGTACACAAATATTTTAATAAATTGAGAACAAATGTTTGAAGTCTGAGATCTCTTCCACACTCACTGTTTTGCTTGTACGAAACACCTTGAAGGTGTTTTTCAAAAAAGAAATCCTTTGGTTAAGCTTCAGCAAACCATAGGATGATATAAGTCTTTTCATATTCTAGTTTGAAAACTAGACTTCTTACTTTTCAAAACCTACAATACTACCGGTTTCTGATTCGCTAAATACTACTTACCTCTTGAATGTGAATACTTTCAGTAAACAATCTTTTACTTTGTTGAATGAGTGATTTACGATAAAAGTCCTTCATTGTTGATGTAAGCGTGAAAGAAACCGTTTAGGATCAGTCAGAAAAGCGAACAACAAGCATTTCATGAAGCTTAGAATGATAGACCCTAGCGAAATGAGTAACTTGGAGAAAAACTTAGCTGTCACAGTGTATGAACTAGCTCATAATTCCAATATACGGTAATATAAGGTAACTGTTCTAACTGACTACATAATTTTATTTTTCATAGAATCAACGTCTGATACACGTAAGAGGAATGATTCATTGCAGTTATTTAGTAAATTTAGCCATCATTAAAATGAATAACCGCGGGACTGTATAAGTGAAGTTGGAAAGCTGTGTGATTAATTCGATGTGATTATGCGTGGAAATTGATCAAAACCTTATACAGTAAGTAATACTTTATCATTGTATGGTGCATCTAAATAAACAATATAACATGGTTTTCTTTATTGTCATCAGGAGATACTCTAAACTGACCACTGATTGTAGCTTGGAATTCCAGTAGACTGGCAGTACAGCTTTTTAATCGCTTGATTCATTCAGTATACTTTCAAGTAATCATTATTTCGTAGGGATTATTTCATTGATTCGCAACTGTTCTTCCAATTTATCACTGGTACATATAGTTTTTCCTGTGCAATTAATACCCGTTCATAGTGACTGGACGAAAGCTATTTAAATTGAGATAGATACCATTCCACATGCTAGTTGGGTGAATGGACGTTTGGTCGTACCATCTATCCTACATTGTACTGCAATATCCAGAACTTTAAAATTCCATCAGTTTTGTTTACTATCTTAAACGCAAAGTTGGTATTAGCGTTATTAAAATATTTTAACAAATGCCATGTATGAAATAAATCATTGTAGACAGTAAAGGTGTCGCCAACATAATTGTTTTAGAGAGTTTCTCCTTCTTGAAGTCCTGTACTCTCTAAATCCGCTGCGATGAAATCTACCAATATGTAGTCGAATGGGCTCCCCATTGGCTACCTCGTCAGTTTGAAGGTAGAACGAGTCTTTAACGGTGCATACAGCCAGTTATCGATTAACAGATACCAATTTTTCATCCAGCCAACGCGACACTTTGTGTCTGAGTAAGCAATTCATTCGCAGCATAGATCTAAGTGGAATACTTTGCTTGCACCTATTTTGTTATTTGATCATATTAGGCAGATAAGACCCTTGAAGAATCAGGTCGTTATATGTAAAGCTACTGATCAATTTCTTCGTCGAAAGCTATGTCAATATCTTTGTGATTTACCTTTCTGTTAGATCCACTAAATAGTTTTTGGTCATTATCATGTTTGAATTTCAGTGGATCTTGAAGAATTGATTTCATTTTACAGACATAATCATCCTTATTCGTTGTTACAAAACCCAGAACTCTTATCTGCTTTCATTACTACTATTCGATCATTATTGTTTACATTTTTTAGCACTGCTTGGTGTTCCTTTGACAAAATCCTAGACTGTGAAGTTCATGAAACAAGATAAAGGTTTGCAGTATCAATCAATCTAGCTGTGAACCAACTTGTCATCCTCACTCAATCCATTCAAATCTGCAAGTCGGTTGGATGACTCTTCAAATACTGATTTTGTTAGTATATTTTCTTTGAAAAGTAAATCCGAATGTGAGTGCTTCTGATTCATTTGGACTCATCTTTGCTTTGAATAGATTGTGAATTTTGAGGAAGGTCTCTATACAGCTGCCTTTCGTTAAGGGTCTTGACAATATTTCATGAAAATTCCTACAAGTCTTTGCTAGGCAATCCTACACGAAGTCCACACAGTAGCATACAGTGCACAAGTCGGTAATTTCTCATAGCTATTGACCTCAGTCTTGAATTTCTCTGTGACCTATTTCGATCATCCAGTTCGAGATCTGGTTATGCGTCGTGGTTTTTGATAGACGGAGGTAGCACTCATGAATGCAGGAACTTGAAACATTGGCGAGGAAGAAGTATAAGCTTAAACATTTGTACTTAAACTTGAATTGAGTGTTTACCCGTGATGGTCTGCACCATGTCGTCACTAAGTGATTCATTCACTTGAATGGCTGAATAGGGATGTCTACGTCAGGAAATTTTAGCAAAAATTTACCTGTGTGAACTCAAAAGTGCACACATATCAGTTGGAGTGGGATACAAGGGACTCATATCATTTCGATAGTATCCTGTTAACTGCTTACAACTTTATTTTACTGAAAGAAAGTAGTATCGGTCAGTAGTCAGTACGGAGAGAAATAATCATAGCATATTTAAAACACTATTGCAAAGAGGAAGAATAATATGTTACAGTAACAAATTGTGCTGAGAGTTACGAATCATTTAAATGATTACATGTAAACATTTATCAATAGGTATGCTAAATCGAAAAGTGAAAAGCTGATCAAAACTACAGTTAGCAAAGAGCCTTTATGAAGTCACCTCAGTTTAAGAGTTGATGATACTGCAGGAACTAGTAATGAGGATTGAAGATACCCCTGGTTTTAAATTTCCCTGAACCCAGGTTAATTCCTTTGTACCAAACATTGTGTTCATTATCTCAGCGAAAAGTCGACAGGTATCATTCTTATTTACATCTCACTGCCTTTATTACTTCAAGTTTAGCTGTCGTGCCAGATAAACTGAAAGGAAAAAGGATATCACCTTAGATTCTCTGAAAAAATTCCGAACAACTTACGAATAAGAAGAAATAACACTATGAATAGCCCAGTCCCTCAGCTTTTGACTGGCACAAGTCATCAAACAGATGTCATCACTTGTTCACTCCTGATATCCGTCATGCTGCCACTTAAGCTTTATTTGCCCAGATCGACATCATTGTTCATTATTTCGTTCAAATAGTGTGTAGAATGAGTAATTTTTAGGGTAATTTTAAATAATTTCTTCATTCATCTTAGTATTTATTTGGACAAAACAACGACCACTAATATCGATCACACCACGTAAAGCTTACAGGCAACATGCCAAATACCGGCTGTCTCATTTGTCCCAAGAAGATAGACAAGCAAACAAGTTCAGTTCTGATGAAGTTCACAGAGGCTACAACCATCAAATGCTTAAAATCTTAAATCAACCTCTGTCTACCTTGAATCGTCGTATTGACTGTTAGCTGATCACACCACGTTTTATTGCTTTTCAATGTCCATTCCCTCATTTTTACTCGGTGAAATCATTTTCTTTAAAATGATATGTATTCGAACAGATGACTTTCAACCAACTCAACTTAACTGACAATATTTCCCATTTCTGTTTAGCACCTTCACTACTGAATGACTTGCTTACGCTATCTTATATTTCAAGCCTCTCAGTAGATTAGTTGCCGCACCTGTCTTTTTTTAATTCGGTACACTTCAATTACATGGCTTATACAATCGTGACAATACACCACCATTTAATAATCTTCCTCGGATTTTGTACTGTGACTTACCACTGCAATATGGCTACTCCTATTTATCTTGACTGACTAATATTTTGTTTTCTTCGAGTGAATTAAAGAATGTTTAATTTCAAATGGAAATATATATTCTTATATTCTTTATTCTAAGTAGTTAATAAAATACAGCAAAAATAAAGTGGATCTGCTTCATCCAAGTTCAATTGTCCATCATTATGAATCTAATATTTACATAATCCATTTAAATTCAATAATTGGACCTGTGTACTTCTGCGCTACCCTCAGCCAGATAGTGAGTCTGCATACCAACCATACCATAAATGATATTTTTTACTACTATAGACTTTTATGAGTTTTTATGACGACAAACAAAGCCAATACCCATTCTCATAAAAAGTGATTGAAATGTTTCAGTATAAGACAAATAGTGAGTTGTTGATGAACTAAAAATGACATACATATTTTACTTTTTCGGTAGACTAATTAAGTGTATTGATGAGACAGTACTAGTTCTTACAACTAAAAAATCATTTTATTATAAAAATATGGTATACGTATTGTTTTAGAAATACTAGTAGAACATTATAATGCCAAGATTTTGCATAAATTATACGATAAACTGATTTTTCACCCATATATACTGCATCATTCATGCGAAAAATTGGTCTGAATGGATAAAAACGAAGAATTTTGAAAGAATTTTACTCAACTAAGCTAAGAAACTGTGTTTGGTGTAAGTTTGTCGCCAATAAATCAAGACACGGGAAAAGATCATACACATATCGCTGTCTACACGAAGACTATGAGTCCAGTTTACTACACATGTATCTCAGAAACCGAAATACAGGAATATCAGTTTATGAACATGGCATCAAATTAATCTTGTCGATAATACCTAACTATTTCAGTTAACATAGCAGATGTATCCACAAAAATTGCTGAATAACAACAAAAAGAACTATTTCCATACTTGATTAATCCTGCAAAACTGAACGAATATGAAACATGACGAAATTAGTTGTGATTTAACTAACCAGTTTATGATATCGATCAACTGAAGTGAAATGATACGTGTAGCAAACAACTCACCTGTAAGAAAACTAATGGCATGTTTTACTGCTGTGGAAAATATTAGAGGATTTAGGATGACGAGTGAAATTCAGAATGATTTATTATTGAAACCAGTGTAACAAATTGCTAGTTTCATTATCCTTAGTTTCAAATTCAAACATAGATAGACGCTCTGTATTGTATTCAAAACACGGGGAAGAACTTTCGCAGTGTACTTGTGTATTCCCATCTTTAACGAACGCTGTAATGTTAATTACCATTCAGGCGTTTATTTAAAATGTTCATTAAAATTTTGAATTGACTGTTAATACTCATTTATGCACAGAGTTATGCCTAAACTGTATATAAGTGGAATTTACAGGTGGAAAGAATATATTAATTCAATTACCCTTCATGAATCTTAGCTAGAACAGTGTTAATGATCTGTTTTCTACAAGGCTTGACAATAAGCTATTGGAGATGGCTGGAAACAGCTTCAGTGTTGATGGAATTGACGTTCTCAGACTGGAGACAGAAAGGAACTCACTTTCAGCCCTAGAGAATTTTTCGCATTTGATTCAGGAATCCTACACTTTAAACAGTTTGTTACAACTATTAGAAGCTTAAAAACAGCAAATTATTTTTTCGAAATGCTTGATTGTAACTTTGAAAAGCTCACGTAGTGTATTACCGCTCGATCCTAATCCATGAATGGCTAAGCCTATGTACAGGGTCTGCCAAATAATTTTAGGTAAACGTCAATGATGCAACTTCTAAACTGGCTGAATCTCAATACAGAAGTCAGTGGTTATGGACACGACGAAAATATTATAACGTTTTCTTTGCTCTTCTTACCCTAACAAACAATTCTAAGACAACTAAAGATTCTCATTGCATATATTGAAAGTCAAACATAAGTGAAGGATTTTATTTTCAATAACTTTTCTTCTGGTTCTACAATTATGAAATCAATTTCGTTAACATAATAATAGCCAACTTTGCGGCCAATGCGTTTTAGAATGGGTATGGAACTATAATTAAAATTTGGATCTTTTAGTTTGTGAGTGATAGTGTAACTTATGTACATATCAAGTTGGTATTCATCAAGAACTGACATCATTTAGAGAAACATTTTAAACCTGGGAGCAATGGACAGCTGTTTCGTCCTAGTATGTGAGTCCTTAGGAGTGTGCACCCATGACCTTACTCCGCCAGGGCTCGAACCCGAGACCTCTGATTCCCGTGCCCATAACATTGCCATTGAGCCACTAGATCGGAATTCATGGGTATATATTTCCAAATTCTGTTGGTTCATGATATATAATAACCATCATTTAATGTCACCGTTGAGTATTTTTCTTTGTGTCCATCAAGTTTATCCCACCGGTCACAACTTCTCATCTCCCGAAGCTAGTCATCAGTGAGCATTAGATTAATTCAGCTGTGGTATTGAGTTGAGTGTAAACTTTGATTGATGATCATAGAAATGATAGTGTACAGCGTGCGAAAGGAAAGTTAATATTTTACTTCAAGATGTGACGAAATTTCATTCGGGATCCTGAGTAAAATGTTTATTTTTGATGAGATGTAATGAGAATGAGTTGTGTCTGAAAATCAATACACGGGTAAGATTTCGCGAAATATACAGAAATAAAGGAGAACGAATAGGTGTTTTGCGTTAATTTAAGGAAACATTTATTTTTTCTCAAATGTTAGCAGTAAGTAACAATTATTCCAATAAGACGGGTCTAAAGTAAGTTCGTATGGTATGAGGGATAATCAAGAAAAATAAGATAGAATGGAAACAATATCTTCTTCAGTACAATGCTTTTGATTGTTAAAGTTTTCCCTGCACTTCGTCTTTTTCTCAATGAAGTGTAATAGGCATCCATTTTTCAAAAGTTGGATTTGAAGAAACAAATCTCTTCTGTGGAGTTTACAGAACAAATTTTATGGTGTCATGCAAACAGAGAGCAAATAAGATTGAGTTATCTGGTTAGTAGAACCTAAATATAGAGGTTCACCAACCATATATGACTCTCTTTAGTGTACTTTCGTCTCTGCTCATTACTAGAATATTCAGAAATGGAATTTCAGGATCTGTTTCTTTTTTGCTATAAACTATAGTGATGGCTGGTAGTGATTTAAGTGCCTGAGAATTTCTTCTATACCAAATGGGTTGTCACCTATGCTGAAGGTTTTATCATCATACCTCCCATATCATAATGTTATTTGGTTGACCACTGGATTCAGGCCACAAAAATATCAGCTAGTTACGGGTCTGAAGGAGACCCCATGTCAATGCCATCTTTCTGTTGGAACACGTCTTTGTTAAAGCTACATTGTGTATTCATGGTACACCTCAAGATAAATTGTTTTAGGTAAGCAGTAGGTATCCTACTATCTATATTAATTGTGTATAAATAGTCCTATAGAGACCATACAGTTCCTGTTAGTGGCACATTGGTGAATAAGGAATTAACATTCAATAATATCATTATCATACTGAGAACATTCAAACTGTTTACCACATCAACAGAATGTTTGCACCATTTCTATCAAAACTGTTCAAGAATATGTGAGATCTACTGAGCTGTTGACTGGTAGAGAGAACCTAACATATAGAGAATGGAATGTAGAGGTATTCCAGGTTTATGTAGCATAAGTAAATTGCATAGTCTGAAAGCGAATGTTTCAAAAGATTTCACTTTTATGAACTCGTCAGCCGTATCTATAAAGTTGATTTTCATCTGCTTTAGAATTTCTGCTTTTCAACCCCTTCGGTCTTATCCTTTCCTCCATCAAGTCTCGAAAAGTTGGTGTTAATGGATAGTATATCCCTCCTCTTATCTATATATCTCTGTCTATAGAGCGACACCAAACTTAGTTCCTTCTCAGGGCGAATGATCAAAATGTTATCATTGGTTTTTGAGGAATTGGAGTTGTTTTAGGTGTTCTTTGTAGAAGTGATTCTGGTTTTGTGGTTTCATTTTCATAAATTAATAAGCGCAATCAAGTATTCATGCTTTCAAATTGTTCAGTTCATTTGGAGATGTCGGTATTATATCGCTTATTTAGCTGATTAGATTTTCGAATCGCAGTTGTGCATGTAGTGGGTCATCATTTCGGAAATGTCTGCAAAACTTTGGAACTAAGAGATAAAATTTGAGCACGCAATGCAGTGAGCTGTCACAACGAGTAGTAGTAAAACCTATTCTTTGGGCATTATTGCTTTTAGACTCCTTTTAGCTTGATCAGATTTGAATTTGGTTACTGTGGAAATCCAATCCTCAAATTTTAATTCAAGTTTATTAAACAGACTATGTAACGTCTGAGTTATTTGTGTGATGTTCCTCTCAAGCTCGACTAAACGACCAATGATTGCGTCAATAAGATTCAGTGTACGCCACTTAATATTTTTAGACATTCGGACTCAAATGATTGTGACGATGGATTTCCAGGACAACATTTCATTTCTTCCCAAACCAAATTAGACGGAGTGACCAAGAAATCCATTGAGATCTTTTACCGTGATAAGGTTCTTTTTCTTTTTAATTACACCAAAATATACCCATTATATCATAAAACAAGTAGTTCAGTGAAGGAAATCCTTTTCAATGGATTTACCTCAATTAACTTTTAAATAGTAGTATTAGTATTAGTATAGTAGTATATATATATACATAAATCGAATAAGAACTATGGAAATTTTGGAGAAACAACAAGCTCACAAAAATACTAGGTCTATTTTTGCTTATTGCAAATTTCTGTAACCTATCGATACAACATGGTAGATATCGAGTACAATGGCTTCTTTATCGCATTACGAAGACTGAAGAGGAAGCTGCGTTTAGTACTAGCCAAAAGTGTACTGGCTAATTCAACTAGTGTCACAATGATCTATCCATGTTTTAAGCAATTAAAAACTAGTTTCCAAAAATAATGAAGAAGCTTTTCAAAATCGATATGATATATATACTAAAAACCACTATGAACTAGCAGTATTTTCAAACTAGTTGTTTTCAATCGTAGTATCAGAGATATTTAAATTTCTTGACGTGAATAAAATAGCCTTATTTGTTCGAAAAATGTTGAAGTAATCAGTTGACATTTTTTGAAGGTTTATTCATTTTATCATCTGTCAGTCCATTTTGATAAGGTGAAAGCCATTTGATCAGTATTTTCCATTGTTTAAGCTGCAACAGCTAATCATCATTGTCTGCTTTTCATTCTTTATGACCTTGAAGAGGCTGTCCCTAAATTCTGTATCATGATAGGCTAATGTTCCCAAGTCACTTCATTCGATGCTTATAGAAATAGAATTAAATTCATACATCAACTCGTAAAAAATAATTTAAATTGCCGAAGCAAATATAAGAATACGATTTTGAATGAAAAGAATAAAGATAGTATTGCCAAGACTAAGACATTCATGAGAAGTGCACGTTTCCCGTTTGAAACTATACCATAGCTACTGTTTTAGCTTTGTCAAACTACCTAATTCACATACTGTTGCAGCTGTTCAAAATAAAATTTATATTAAACCTGCTATCTTATGCATACAAATCACAAGATGATTGCAAATTTCAAGTTCCTTCAGAGACACCAATGCATTCAGAGATGTAGAAACATTCAATCAACTGGTCTCTAACACAGCAGAGAATATATCTTGAATTCCATGACTAATTATCACTATATACTAACGTGTATTGCAATCTATTGTTGTAAACTGAACCTACCACTTCTCAGGAAGGCCATTCATTGGAATGTGTACCAACGTTTAGCTGTTTGCTGGATTTCAGTACAAGTTGAAAGGAAAATATGTAACTGAGAACAGCTTAAATGAGTGAACTGTCTAGGTGGAGTTGATGATGGATACAGCAAAAAAGGATTAAAAAATTATTGTATTTTGGTGCTAGATGACGGAAATGAGTCAGCAGGAGGCCCCATTTTACCCACATTTCGTGCTTGTTGGGATTCATGAGCATGGCATGTCTGCAGCCATGGAGAAACTGATGTTCTGTCAGTGATAGGCAGTCGATAAGCAGATCAGAGTCACCTGGAAGACGAGTGAAGACCAATTAGCGCTAGATACAGCTGCATTATCCTTGTCTAGAAATCTTAGTTGTATTGTGTTCTCTGAGCTGGGTTGTTCTTTTATCTAAAAACAACGAAAGAAATCATTCACATTACATATCTGATGTCCCTGAGAAGAACCTTTTTCGTATTCTTCCTGACATGTACAAATTCCCTTATACCATAGTTTGTCTTCATCTGAAGTGTGAAAATGAAATGGGCACAGCTGTGGGATATATAGATACAAATTCCTTGTTTTAGCGAAAAACCCTCTAATTCTCCAAGTTACATTACCTTCCAACTAAGGGTTATCCCTACACGCAGGGAACTAGAGACAAAGCCTTCTTGGGTCTGGATTCCATAAACAGAATATATGGAATGTAGCATGATAACAGTATGTACCAGCAAGCAAAGAATTGCAGGGAGCATGGTGAGTTAACAACCACCGAGTTACTATTCAGAAACTGGCTAATAACTTGGTCGTCAAGAACGCCGGATAAGAGGATTTCAGGGATATTCTAAAAAATGTATACTGAAAACAAACAGAACTGACCTTTTATCATTATACTATCATCTGCTGACCGGCATCCACTAGCCTTAAAACAAACAAGTTTGGTTTAGATTGTTCGACCATCTTATAAATGTGAATCTCGCACAACGTACTGAGTAAACGTTTGCTTCTCATACTCATTTTTCGTTACAAAACTTCAGACGGTATCCTCATTCATCATGGAAATAAAATATCCCTTCTTCAGTTTACTCTATTTTGTAGTACTTTTCGATTTCTTAGAATCAACCACTTGGGATGATTCAGCGTCCGTCTTGATTCGACGGCAAGTGACACAGGTTGTGAAGGAGGGGAAACGGGAGAAAATGATACTAACAAAAAAATATTGGCCATGGACAGAATGTAATTCAATGATCAGACATGGTTGACGTATACAATATGAAAAATTAATATTAAACTACAGGGTTCGGATTGTGTTGAGTGAGTGATTAGTACAAAAATGACATGAACTTACTATTAGGCCAAAAATGGAGTGGATATATCGCCAAAAGATGCTTAAAATGTGTAATATTAATGTCGATACTGGGTGATGATTGAAGGTGACATGAAAAGTTGGGCGGTGTCGGTTTCAAAATCAGCAACCAATGGATTTACAGCCAACAGCTCTAACCGCTGAGTTACTAGATCAACAAACTATGGATCTCGTAGCTCGGTTGTTAGAGCAGCGGACTGGGAACCAAGTGGTTGCTGGTTTCGAACCTGACGCTGCCCATCTTCTTATGCCACTTCCAATCATCACTCACTATCAATACTAGCCTACCAAACCACAACTATCGTCCAAATAATGATGAATAATAACAGGAAAATATTCTTTGACAGTAATTTCAAAGGCTTATTATATTCGGAGGGGTGAAGAGTCTAGTTAAAAGTAGTAGTGAAAACAATAATAACTTTGTTTTCAAAAAGAAGAAAGGTGGAAGGAAATTGAAAAGATGAAAAATTAAAATAGTCAGTAGAAGGCCAAGGGAGACCTAAGGTTTGAACATCTTCCTTCTGAATATGAAATTTGGGTTTATTTCATCACGTAGCTGAAGCTTCCCCTATACTATAGAGAATGCGTAGACAACGAACATATGGTAGAGCATTCGAGAAGCTGTGTATCACGGTAATAGCTATCCTGCCATCTATTTGCTATTCTCTATCAATTTGTTGTGCAAGTATAGAACTTCGAATGGATTTGATCTCACCCTTTGTAAACCATGTCAGTAGACGTCCTAGTAGCCTGAGAGGGAGGTGTCTAATAGTACTTGCGATCTAAGTTTTTCCACAAAAACTGTTGAATTGGCATTTGCATGATGATGAGCTCAAATTAGGTAAGACGTCCTTAGGTCTCGAATTAAATAACGTTTGGCTAATAAAGGATAAGTGCAGACGTCCTGAATAAAACGTCCTAGTTATTCCTCTGAGTAGACGTGCCGAAATTTCACTCGGTGTATCTCCTTTGAATTGCAGACGCAGAAATAGAGGTTTTATTCTGCTTCCTTGTTAATTCATGTTTTTGGGTATCACAAGTGATAAATGCAGGCACACCTATTGAGAATTTACAGCAGCTGCTGTTCAAGTGTACAACAATGTTCACTTCTTGTTCAACAGCAATACAATAGAAGGGTGTAACAATGGAATCCTCACTAGGCCCTATATACTAGCTCAACACAATCCAATCTTAAGCTTTATAATTAATTTTCCTTCCCCATGCTTTAAACAGTTACAACATCTTATCACTAATCAACTTGCAAGGTTTACACTCAGTTTGTCACCTCAAATGACATGCATATATGAGTGATACTAGCATTCCCAAACTTGAAGAATCAAATTTTAATTATAATTCCTAACCCACTCCAAACTGAATTGGCCAAAACGTTTGGCCAATAATATGTTAACCAAATTGATTTTATAACTGTAGGACCAGATGAGAAGTTATTGAGAGGAAAATTCTTCTTTTATATTGGACGATTAACCACATTTTATCCTCAGGCTCATGTCTCGAAAATAGTCTGTTCCAAGCATCTGCACGTTTCGCATGAACAATCCTCACACTTGGGTGTTACACATTTCTTCCTTTCACTTATTCTGCATTCAATTTGCAGAAGCAGGACACACTATCAAGTTTGCGATCACATGCGAAAATTTAATCAATATGAGTTTTCATTTCTGTTCCAGGCATATGTATAAATTAACCACTGTACTTTATTAATGTCTTGTGTGAAATCAATGCTTAAATTTTGTGTCATTATTATTGAGTAGATGAGATGGTTTGTTGATTTCACAGCACACTTCCCTATAGCTGATTGTCCTACTTATGGGCTGCTGACAAGCTTTTAGTGTATGAAAAGTTGCTAACCACACCCTCCAGTTAAAATAATAAACTATATAGAGTATGAAATTTTAGTACAATTCACTCGAAGCTAGGAAAGTTAATTGGAAAAAATGTACCGGTTTCGCTTTCTTCAAAATATGTATCATTGTTGTATCACTGACCTCAAGTACTAGGTTGAACCACAATCAATAAGAAAATTATACCAGAATAACCTGCTTGAATCTTACCAGTATGATTTCTATGAAACAGTAAATATCACTTAGTGAACGGTTGTAACTTATACCTTCTTTGTAATGAACTGAAAAACAGTCTAAGCACTGGTATAGTAAATGCACTGATAACGTCACATAAGAGCTTTTGTTTGAAATTTCACGGACTTTAAAACGTGTTATCTGTGTTAGATTAGTTCTAATCGAATAGAGCTTTCGATGACGATAAAGTGAGAAGCTCATAGAAAACAAGTCAAAGCTGGAGTTTTTGAAAATTCAGTCAAAACATTTATGTACATAAAGAACAGCAAAACTCCAAAAGTGCCAGTGGAAAACAAGCATAGCGAACAAATACTAAATACAGTTAGACAGTGCTTCGTGAAATCAAATAGATTGTGAAGAATGTTTTTGATGTTTCATCACACACTTTCATTCGACGCAATCAAGGTGTCTGCTTCTTGAGTTATGATGCATACTTGTAAAATGAATAAGATTTAGGGTCCTAGAGTTGTGGTTTGATAGGCAAAAACTATGACCTTTTATGCACCAATGTACAATGGCAATATTATAGAAAGTAGACGCTTATCATTTCAGCAGGTTCTTCTGAAAAATCTAAGATTCAGTGTCCACTATTTCTCGACTTATTTATTTTAAGGTGTGGAAAGTAAATCAAACAGTTTGTTTTGAAATTACATTCGCTGACTGTTAACCTAAACAAATCAAACGAAATGATGTTGATAGGAAACTGTCTAAATCGAGATCAGCATTCTAAGTCATCAGCTGCTAAGGTAGAAGAAGATTTAACCTTCTCTCATATTGCTGTGTGGGCAGGGAAAGCTTTATTGAACAACTTTGTCTTTCAGCTGACCAATGAAGATAAGTATCCGAATTCTGACCTAGTGGCTTTGTTTTCTAAGGAAAAACTGTCTTTAACTGATGCTATTTTTTGCCAAGTAAAGTTTTCTTCCTTACAGTCATAAACCAGTCTTTGTCTACTGACTTTCACAGCTCAGGGAAGTACCGGGTCTGAGGGAGAACATTCGTGATTCGTATATAGTCAAAGTGTTTCACTAATTTAGTATCGTCTCACGTATTTCGTGTTATTCTGTCAGGTACTTCCACTGGGTCATTCCAGATGTCAAAAGCTTTTTACATTAAACAAACCATCATGTTCATGCATAGGCTAAATACTGGATTAAAGATGATATTCAGTAGGACTAAGTATTTCATGAAACACGCCTATTCTTTAATGAGTAAGATAAAAAGAAACGTGGGCAAATAAGCTTTTGTTCAAGCCTTATAGGGTTTAGCATATTCAAGCCAGTATTAACACATACTTGAAGAGAAAGAGTCGTGTAAATTGGTTATGGAAACCGTGAGATAGTTTGATTTATATGACTTTGGATGACTATCTAATAAAAAGATGGTCAACAAGGTTGGAGTGTCTCATATGAATGTTAGCTGGACGACAAAATATAAACTTGTATTTTGATGTTACATGGCAGGGGTCAATTAGCCAGAAGCATTGGGCCTAGAATTTGTGCTTATTAGTAGTCATTAACAGGGTTCCTCTGCAACAATGAAGAAACTGGTGCTTTCTCAGTGATCTGAATTTGCGTCACTCAGTGCTCAAGCCACAGAATTAACCACTACATTATGTGGGCCACAGTTGAAGCCTTATGAGACTCGATGATATTTGGGAATCGGTCATTAATGATAACTCATTCAGCTATCCCTCGAGGTCGGCATTACCAAAAACTACCAACCCATTTAGCACGCAAATACAGTGAATTGCAGTGTCGTGTCATTTTGCCATTTAGCAGCATTACAAAACTTGGTCAGCAGACTTTGATTCGCGTTAACCTCTATGGACTAGACAGTTAAAGAGTTTACGAAAGTGGTAACAGATTCGCACATATAAATCTGCATTAATCCATCTGATTTTCAGCATTGACTGTCAGAAACAATAGTGTTTTTAATCGTAAACTATTCCTGAAGTTCAGTTAAATATCCCGTATACTTGGTGATAATTATTTTACAGCAGAAGAATATGTTATTATTGTCCGATAGGTTGAATATGATAAATGAAAATGCACATAGAATATATGTCTTTTCCAACCAACCCTCGTTTCAGCTGTCAGATGTCAGCAGTAGGTGACGAACCCAGCTTTCAGTCAGAACCTTCGAAGTCCTTGTTCATGTCATCCACTAATGTTTACGTGACTACTGTTTAGCTTCGTTGTCTGATTACATTTATCGGATTTCAAAAACTTCTGATAGCTCTGCTCCTCTTAAGGCTTCCGTTTTCATGCAAAAAGCATTTCACAACAGTCTAAATATAAAAAAGTGAAGTCTGTATATTCCTTCTTAGTATTTATTTGTGTAAATATTAATGCACTGGCTAATCAGAGAAATGATTAAATCAAATCCTAATTTTTGGTCCGTTTCATTTCTCTCTTGACTCAAACCGCCAAATTTATAAGAGCACTTCACCCACACTATACTACATTTGATTACAATTATCTAAAATAAAAACCCTTGCATTCATGACGGTTTTATGCCCATCATTAGCTCTTTTAGTTTAGCCATAACAGTGCTGAACATTGTATTATGTCCATCTATGTATGTAATTTTGAGCTCCATCCTAAATTCCCCGGCAAAATTTACCTCAGATACTTGTTTTCATCATAATGAAACGATATTGTAGCGCTGTACAAATCACCTACTTACTAGATGAATAACATTAAATAACTGATAAGATTTCTTGCTCAGTAATCATTTGAAAGAATGAAAACTGAGAAAAAGTTTGTTGGATACACCTACTAATGATTAGTAATTCAATTACTGACTTCTTCTTCAAGATGACATATTGTCAGTAATGGTATGCGCAAAATAAAAGTATAATGAGCTGGTAAAACTGCCGTGATGGCTTTAAATGCTTCACCACACACACCGAAACGTGAGCATTCATTTATAGCATGTCTTATTTATCATTCTGCATATGATGTTATAACCTCACCTGGTTAAATAGTTCACTAGTTACTAGCCGGTCATAAACCCAGATAAAGAGGAAAGGTTGGACAGAGGGCTAGAAACCCTGTCCCGCAAAACCAATCCAATCACTAAACAAACTTCAGAGCACAAAGAAAATATAAAAAATAGACTCACCCTTCCCTCAAACCGGCGAGGCAAAGTGATGCCAGTTGGTGAAAGTCTTCGGGAAGCCAATTGGCCGGGCCGATGTGTCTTCTCTTCTCTCGATGAAAGCAAAAGTAAGCATGGAGACATGGAATGTCCGCACCATGTTTGAACACAGCAAGCCTGCCAAGATTGCAAAATAATTGGGAAGGTATAGCACAGATGTGCTAGGAATCTGCAAGAGTAGATGGAACGGGAGTGGACTCTCCAAACTGTCAACTGGAGAGTTAATAATCTACTCCGATATTGTCACTCAGACGACAACCACGAGCACACTGAGTTTCGAAGTGGCTATCATGTTGTCTCCAAGAGCAGTGAACGCCCTCTCATGCAGTGGGAACCAATCTCCTCCTCCACGATCAGAATCATAACAGCAAGGTTCAACTGAAGAGGAAGGAAAGTCACAATCATACAATGCTACGCTGCACTATGCACCTACAAATAATGCGTATCAAGAGGAGAAGGAGGAATTCTACAGACAACTGCAATCAGTACTGGACAAGACCACAACCCAGTTGGTGGCATCAAAATTCATTCTAACTGTTGGGGTGACATGAATGCCAAACTAGGAGTGGACAACACAGGAAGAGAACTCATGATGGGTCGAGAAGCACTCGGTGACATGATGCTTGAGAATGGAGAGCTGTTTGCAGATTTCTGCGCATTCAATGATTTGGTGGTTGGAGGCGAGGCGGTGTGTACAAGCACAAGGATATTGACAAAGTGACATGGATTTGATTTCACCAGACGCCAGGACACACCACACTAAAAATCAGATCGACCTGATCTCAATGTGAAGAAAGTGGAGACGCAGCTTACTGGACACAAGGTCAGGTCAAGAAGAGGAGCAGATGCATTTTCAGATCACTCACCATCTAGTGTAAGGAACCCACCCACCTTGAAAATCAAGTTGTAAGCCTTCTGAGAAGTTGGTGATAGACCCCAGTTCAAGTTCAACACACCCAGAACGGAAACTGAACTGAAGGACGAGACCACAAATGATATCTTCACTTCAGCCATCAGGACGAAATCGGAGAAGGAAACAATGAAGCAGATGGAGCAGTCAGAGGAGGAAGATGGTGAAGCAGAAGATAAACCAGTACAGTGCTAGGATGAACAACGAAAATAGGAATGGAACACAACCTATAAATCACTACACTGGACAAAGAAGTGAAGAGGAGTGCACGCAAGGACAAAAGACACATCTACGACACACTTGCAACTGAAGAAGAACAGGCTGCAGGTGGGAGAGACAGCAACCTGAAAACACTATATGAAATAACCGAAATGCTTTCTGGGAAGAGATCGATGCCGACGAAACCAATGAGAGATAGTGAAGGGAAGCTAGTTACCAAAGAGGAGAAAGGAAGGGAGCGATGGTGTGACCACTTCAAAAACTCCTGAGTCGACCACCATTTGCAACTCGTCAACAAATACCACCACCAACAACAGACATGCTCATATCACTAGTGCAGAAGACTTGGAAGGAAGGAAGGAAGGAAAGGAGGAAAGACAGATACCTGACGATCGACTGGAAGGAGGTCTACCTTGTCAAACTCTCAAAAAAGGACGACCTAAGTCTTTGCAAGGACAGGAACTGGTGCGGAGTCATGCTGCTGTCCACCCGTAACAAGCAAAATATTATGCCGCATCATCCTGGAGAGACTAAAAGGAAAGTGCCCTGGATCTAAAATTACGACCGGAACAGGCTGGCTGGCTGGATTAAGGAAGTACAAATCATGTGCGGACCAAATTGCAACGTTACTCTACGCATCATCATAGAACAGAGTATAGCAGCTATATGCTATATGATGTCACACGCCAAGTGATTCTCAATGGCAAGCTCAGTGACGCCTTTGAAGTGAAGACAGGAGGGAGTAAGACAAAGTTGTCGCCTACTATCACCCATGATCTTGCTGATTGTGACCGACTGGATTATGCAACAAAGTGTGAGGAGCGAGAAGAGGGACATAACGTTGGATCTCGCAGCCGATGATGATTTATGTCTGATGACTTATGGCACAAACTCGAAGATCTACAGGCGAAAACCAACAAGTTGACAGAAGAGGCGAGACAGTGAGGGAAGACTGGACTTCAAGTGAATGTAGAGAAGACAGAGGTGATGAAGATACCCAAGCAACAAGAACAAGAGGCACCAATCACTATCCATGAGAGAAACTTGAAGGAAGTAGTCTCTTTCATCTACCTAGGCAAGGAAGGCAGCATCGTTCCAACTACAGGCAGCGGCACAGGCACAGGCACAGATGAGGATGTCAAAGCCAGCCAGGATCGGAAAGACAGCAAGACAGGCTTTCGTTAACCTGAAATCAGTGTGAAGATCTCCTCCACTACACTCAGCACAAAGAACAAGATCCGGATTTTCCACACTAATATCAGTCAATTCAGTGCTACTATATGATTCAGAAACTTTGCGCGTTACGGAAAGCATTTCCAGCAAACTGCAGGCATACGTCATCAACAGCTGCCACCTACACTCACTCGATACTGAAGGTCAGATTGCCAGAATAATAAGAGTAAGGAACAAGGAATTCACAAGAACCCATCCGTCACCCTACGAATGTGCAGAAGAAAGTGGAGATGGATTGTATTGGGCATGCACTGAGAAGACCGATTGGGGACATCACGTGCCATGCCACGCCCTCGAGTGGAATCCGAAGGGGAAACGACGAGTTGGGCGTCCGTGGTGAGCGAGGATGACATGGAGGAGGTCGTGTGAGGAGTAAATGAAAGGTTATTGACAGTTGTGGAGCGAGGTTGAAAATACTGGAGAGAAGAGAGTGAAGTTGTGTTACTGAATTCCTGTGTTCCACTAGCTGCCCAAGGGCAAATAATAATCATAATGTGGTGTTTCACTATAAGTCGCACTGCAATTGAAAGTATTTTGAACGTCCAGTCATGCAGCATACTGCTGCTTCCGAAATAGAATCTTTTTATGAATCAATTTAGGGCGTAATAATGAAATGTGTTAGAGGTAACAGACCATCTCTCCTGCAGTCAATCGTAAACGGTGAATAACCATAGCTATCGAGTTTAAGGTATATTTGTAGTGAATTTGAACTATGAGAAAGTCATAAGACATGAAAATCAATTCAGTTTCTGTGTAACTTTATGTTGGTTAACGAGGTGTGACTAGTGACCGCCCAGTAGTTACCGATATAAATGTCGAATACTCAGGCTAGATGCCCGTCAGTGTTCTAATTTCAGTTGTTTTTTACTAAAGACCAATCGAAGCTTGTATATTTTTATCAGGTTATTGAAACAGTGCGTTACAATAATTGAACTCACAAGTTCTCAGTCTAAGTGATGAAGTCTTGGTGGGAGAGAAATATGGTTTGTGAATGAATTTCGTTGTAAAACAAAGAATGATTTTCTGTTTAGTGGTGACCAGCATTTGCAATACTCGTATTCGTTAGTTTCCACTTTAATTTCGCCAGGGTCACCGTCCGTACTCTGTTTGATATGTATATGACAGTATGCACTAGCTGACTAACAGATAGCATTTATAAATACAAAACTCGATCACTTCAACCAAAGTGTCAACAAAATTTGGGAGGTAATGTGCAACATTGAACAGCAAAAGTGGCAGTAAATTTTAAGAAAAAGCTTAAGCTACTTATGAGTAGCACGAAGGATTACAACTAAACTTCATGCAGATGCTAAGAGAAAATCTGTAAAAGTAGACTGAAAAATGATGAAGTACTTCGTCGTTGTTTTTTAATTTCACATAGTTGGTCAAAACAACCTAATACAAGACTGAACGAATTAACGCATTAACCAAAAGAATGACTTTTGCTTCTCATTATGTCGTTTTCTGAGACTGTACAATCACACCCATAACTATTCGTGATCAGGTAACAATCCATTAATGAGTGGTTAAGTGGGGGTGGTGTCACCAACTCGGTGTCAAAGAATCGAAGAAGAAATTGTCTTCCAAGACAGGCCAATTTCACACTATTATCTGCTAGGCAAGTAAAGTAGTAAGGAAACAGTAAAATATGATGCAAGGAAAGCAATTTCCCTTCATGCTATAACAGATGACAGATGAAAAAAAGAGAAGAAATAGGGCGAAAGTGAAAATAATGAGTCAACCATACCTAACAAATAATATCAGTGTACTATACAGTGACAAAATGGTTTCTCTGAATATTACTTCATATCTCACTAACGTTTCATCCATACAAAAGATAATAGTTTTCAGGTCCGCGCCGCGAAGCACTGTTTAATAACTTCTTCTGAGAAGTAATTTCAACTTACAAACTCAATAATGAAATACGCAAATAAAAACTGAAGTGACAATTAGGTCATCAGTTCAATTCAACTTTACGAGTGCCTTCTGCAGGAGAAAGGTGGCTTTTTTGCTTTAAAAATTCATCGAAAAGATGCCAACACGGAAAGACCCTTATATAAATTCTCAAAGATGAGTTGGCTGATCGGAAAAAGGAATCTACTTCAAGTATTATCATAAAGAATCTCAAGAAGTGGTGACCGGTTTGACGGATTTCTCCTGTTGGTCATTAGAAATGAATATCTCACAGGGTTTGTTGAGAAAAACTAGAAAATACCGGGTTATAACAGGCAAATGCAGAATATTTATGTATATCGATACTCGAAAGAAAGCAGTGTCAAAGAGTTGATCATTAAATTGTGTAGAAGCCGATTTTTGTGTATGGTAAATGTTCATGTTATTTTCTAGCTCCAATAAATGCTGTCTCGACGAAGAAAATATTTTTCTCATAGAATTATTTCTTCTTGTCTTTTTGACTTGATTTACTAACACCTTACGTCGTATTACACTTAAAAGTCGCAAGAAAGAAGCAAAGATTAGTTGACAATGAATGAACTCGGTGGATTTCAGAAGCCACCAGCCAAGCAGATAAACGAATCAGTTTTCATGAAAGCTGAATGCATATACAAAGACATGAGAGTGGTTATTGAAAATATCACCTTACAAATAGTATTCACTTTAATCACACTTCTTAGAAGGGCGTAATAATAACTTTAATGGATGTAAAGGAAAAGAAAATACCTGAAGTGTGACACCATTTACCACCAAGATCTAATGGCTTATTCAGATTGGCAGAAAAACAGAATGTAAATTACACAGACCATACAACAAACTGTTAAAGAGATAGCTAACAAAATGCATGATGAAAAGTTTGGTTTTTAGGCGTCTGTAAGGTAAAATCACACTAACTCCATTTTTCTTTGGCTTCCCTTCATGACATTTTTATTTACCGACCTGATCAAAGGCTACGTTGCATGCAAACATAAAAATGAACAAGTGAATATTTTGTCAATGGTTTAAATGTTAAGTGTGCCAGGTAAATGGATGTGTTAAAGAATCTTCTGGATGGAATCTGTAGTCAATTTTGTCATACTTTGAAGTACAGACATATAGGAAGATTCTATCAGTTAACTACCTCATGATAAAACCAACTTCTTTACTTTAATGTAACAGAGCATTACTGATGCTTCACCTGGCTTATGCTCACCCATTTCTTTTACTGAAATCTTGTTGTTCTGAACGAAATTATACGCAATGCACTTACGGAGATATATCATACATATATATTTTCTCATTCTTGAGACCTTAATTTCATTCAAGTACAGGTTCAACAAAATGGGAAAGAATTTCACATTTTGCAACAGCAGTCCCTTCTATATGCGTTCTTGTTAAGCGATGGCAGTCGAAAATTGTGAGATGAAATGAAATCATTGCATTTTGGTGAGCTATAAGTCTCTCACATACACATTAGTTCTTCTGTTACAAAAACTTTCAAGTTTCAAAATACCTCGTTTTCTGACTACTATTTTCATGCTGTTGTAAGTTATAATATAATTTTCATTGTTTTTTAAGTGATGTTTTCATATCCATCCCTGAAACTTCTGCTGACTGTACAATACCTACATTTCATCTTTGTAAAATAATTGGATAAAAACCGTACACTGTGATGTCGCACTCACACACTTGTAGGTCACTTCGCTGTTTGGTTTTTGGTGAAGATATATTTGTCTTGTGCTTTGTGGTCACTTCGAAAATAGCGAAAATCACATAGTGCGTATGTATTTAATTGTACGAGAAGTGAATGACAGTGTGACTGCAGTTTTTTCCGAGTTATGATGTGTAGAGAATTCGTAAGTTAGAAAGACTCCAAGGTAGCACTTACTGGTTTTAACCAGGTAACTAGCAAGTTCCACAATAATCCACGGGTTACAGATACCATTCGATTTTGTGATTTTAAGAAGCAAGCGCGCAATACATTACCGGTTAGTCACACAGACCCTAATAATCCTATTGTGAGATGTTAATTAGTCGTATACGTGTGCAATAACAGATCGAGACGTCAATGATCAGATGAGGGAAGTGTTCCAATGGCATCAATTAATTAGTTTGTATCATCCCCTTCCAGAACTTAAACGAACTGATTACACGATCAAGACTAGTAACCTGATTTTTACTGGTAGCATTAATTACACTGCCAATTTTTTGTGTCAGTTATTTGGCACTACCGGCTTTGTGTTAGGAAACCGCACACAATGTTCAGTTTCCGTAGAAAGGAAAAAGCCTATGAAATCGCACACAGCTGAGTGCTTTCAAATTTATGTGAAATACAAGCAGAATGAAGACATTCAGCATCATCAGAGGACGTGCAGAAACAGCGCACTCCATTGAGTGAATCACTATCTCTTTCATTAGGAAGGTGTGTCTTATGGTCTGCAATATATTTCATGATTATGAATTACCCAATCCTTACATCCCTTATGTATTGGATGAAGACTTGTATACCGAAGAAAAGACAACTACTGCAAATACCATTTGTAGACATCTTCCAACATAGCCACCCAGAGATTGCAATATAATGTCATAAGAAATTATAGTGCCATAACATCAGCAGACAGTAGCAAAATAGAAACTTTCATTCAGCTGTATTACAATGTTGCACATAATTGATCTTAACCCTCAGCTGAAAATGTAGTAATTCTTACCTCAGTGATGCGAAAGCAATCTAAGAGGGGGTTTTGAACAACAGAATGAGCAGGTACAAGCGTACGTATCACGATGAATATTCCTGCGAAAATATCTTTTTTCATTTTATAATATAGACCTGTGCGTTATGTACAGTCATTCTTGTTTCATACTTTGGGAATACAACAAGAGTGTCCAGCCGTTAGCTTCACATTGCATCCATTTCTCATAGGCGGTTACTGCCTGAGATCAGGAGTTTCACTACTCGACGACGGTGTTTTTATGCAACGTATTTGTTCACGAAAAGTAGTATCACCCTAGTAAAACTAAGACAAGCTTAAGCATGGGAAAAGTTATTTATTTCAGTGTGTATCTGTAATGCGATAATCCAAACTTTACAGTGGTCATTCCAGATCCCTGTTCTTTCTTCTTGTCTTCTTGAAATAAAAATTTCGAAAGGTGATTTTATATTGACGGGTCAACATATTTCGTATTACTCAACTTTTACTTGCCTCCATGGGCAGTGAATATTGCAGCTGATTTCAGCCTACAAGCAATTTCCACCTTTTTGGTGTGGCTCAATTACTAATTTAAAATATATTTCTTGAAACGCCAAGAAGAATAACAAATTCGAATAACTAAAATTATTAAGAACAACTTAGTTCGTAAAAATACTCCATTTTGCTTGTGTTACATGAAGTCAGGAATCACCAACGGACTTTCCTCATGATTTTAATCACATTAATTGGCTGTGAATTAATTCTGCATATGCATTTTATAGCTCCAAATTCATGGGATTCACATAATATGCAGACAATTTATAATCCTAAAGGGAGAAACGCACAACCCAGGTAATTTAGTATTGACGGTTGTGTAAAACTTTAATTTCTAAATTTTCACTTTTTTGAGCACTTTCTTGCACAATTAACCAACATTAATGCCTTAAAATAAGCCATAAATGTAGTATTCTAACAAAACAAAATCCTTTATCCCACTGCCCCAATTATATATATACTTCTTCCATTGTTTTCACTACTAATCAACTAATACTTTTATCGTTATCCAATACAATTTATTGTAGAGTTGGACAAATAATTGTTTCAGTTTGAGCGTTTGTCGGGTCATGGGTGCTCACTGCTGAGGAGTCCCACGCTAGGATGAAACAGCTGCCCAGTGCCCCCAGGTTTCCATTGTTTCACCAAATGATGTCAGTTCACGATGAATACCAACTTCAAAACAATTGTGATTCCTGCCGCATGATTATTAAGCTATATATATCAACTTCGACTTCAAAGTATTCTTCAGTCTTCATAGTAACTGGGAATGAATCAATTAGTTCATTTCAAGCTGAATAAATAGAAAGTAAGCTGAAATACATTGATTAATCACCGTAGAGCAATCCATTTCATGCTGTTTATTCTTGAGTGCTGACCGAGTACTATCGATCATTTTGCAATGTGGTCACCAACCAACCTATCTAATCCAGTCTTGTAGGAAGTCAGTCGTGACCAGAACAGCTAAGTGGTAACGTTGCTGACTACACCACTTAGTGAAGTGGGTTCGAACCTCAGATAAGACTTCACTTCCCTCGAAGATGCAGATGCGCATTACTGATGAGTGCCAACAAGCATGAAACCTAGGTCCAGGGCTTCCTTCCGACTGCCTCTAAATAACATCTACTAAGATGAAGTCGATTCTCTTACTAGGTGAAAATTTCCTTGTTAGGAAAGATTATTTCGGTTGGAAATAATGATGATAATAACAATAGTCACTTTATTTCAGAGAGTAACTTTTAGTACAATTTGGAATTCTTAGTGTGATATTTCAACAAATTTACTCCTTTTATAGTATTTTCAAACTGAAAAACCACGACAGTTAAATAATAATTATAATAGCAGTTCGATAGGCAGTATGCGTAACAACCAATAGTTTTTAGATCTTCATCTTGTTTGTATGTTGTTGCAAATGGGTCAGGTAGAAAAGCAGACGCAAGTTTGATGATGGACATTAGTTTGTTCAGTATGAAAAGTTACTGTTCCAGCTAGATATTCCTGTAATAGCTGTACGATACACTGTTGTGCGTTCAGGGGCCAACTCCTGTCTACCATGATATTTTCTCGTAGTGTTGTTGTTAACCCGTCTAATAATAGGTTGAAAGCATTTTAAGAGTGTACGAGAGTATGTTTGCGGTTAGTTGACATTTGAATGGTTAAAATAAGTAAAAAGGAGCAATTTGATGAAATATTCTTGACGCCAATCATAAGATGTAGAGGAACCCAGAAAAGTTATCAGAGGACCGTTACTCGCTGATAAATGCTAATAGGTGAAATTTTCAAGTTTGAAAAATTAAAATAAACTATGGTGTAGCATCTAATTTTCTTTATGCACATGTCAGCGGTTGTGTGTGTGTGTACATCTGACATGCACTTAGTCACCTTGTCAACTCTTCGTATAGTCATTGTCTTTCCAAAATATAATTACTAAGCCTACAGTGTGGAACTGTATGTCTCTTGTTGTATGGTTAACATATGTCCGAGTGTGGAAGTATCTATTCACATTGTGCTTGACTGTAAATACGAGATAAAAAGGTCACAGGTGTCACTGTAGTCACTCAGTAATTTATAAGTTCATTAGAACATATGAGGTCAATTCGATTAGTAAATAAGGATGAATGGTATTCGTCAAGGTCGAGAGATTCTGCCCTGTATAGCAGAGGGAAATTACAGCAACCGATACCCGTTGCACAAGAGGTGGATATTGTGCCCCAGTGGCTTGGTGAAGCAAGGGGTAATGGGTTCGAGCCTCAGTGAGGACAACACTTATTAGGGTACAGGTACTTCCAGCTGTCAAGTACCAAATAGGACTAAACGCGAGTCCTGGATTCCTCTGCTAATCACTAAGATGAATAGCATTCATTGGTTTGTAGCCATCAAGTGGGAATGAATGGTAGTAATGGTAGTGGCGATGATAATAATAATGAACCAAGTCAATCCAGATTGCTGATGCAGAGACGATGAAGTTGAGACTGGTGTTGACAGTAAGTGCTAAAGTGACTCTTTCTGCTTACTAATTAGTAATTGCCAATAGGTAGCTAACTGTACTCCATCTTGTCAGTTCAAACTATCTGGATTTGCCCATATATGTAGGGCTTCGGCTGTCAATCTTTTTCGGTATAACCCAAAGTCTTTTTGTAGAATCTTGGTTCTGTCAAGGTCAATTTTGTGGCCCATTTCTATTGAATGTAATGCAATTGCCAAGTTGTTTTCTAGTTTCTTAACCTGCGCTGAAGTCTATGGAGTCTGCTTTAAACATAGTCTGAGCTCCCCAACCCTGCCTAGGGGTCACCCCCACATATACTGCATTACAATCAGCGCATTGATTTTAGAAACCAAGTCTGGTTGGTTTTCTTTTGATACTACATGTTTAAGTTTTATTAAGTCACAGCGTAGAGTATTCGTTGCGCGAAAATAAACCTGTATGTCATATTTGTTGAGAAGTCTTCTTATTTTTTCTGAGGTCATCATATGATATGGAATTATCACCGTGGTGATTCAGTTCTCTGAAGAGTTTCGGTATATTCCTAATTTCATTTTTCAAGGTTCCTTCTACAAGATCTTTGGGACGGTTATTTGCTCCCAGCATGCAACAAACTGACTTTAGCTCTTCCAGTTTATTCGCTTCTGTTGGAACAAGATAATTAGCTTTATTCGTCAGATTTCAAGCAACTGTTACTTTAATGGCCAAAGATGAATCTAGAATTCAAAGGAGATACCACAGCCGAAGTGCTGAAAAATCGTCTGTCAAGATGTGTCAATAGTAGCTTCTATGCTGCTAGACTTAGATTGATATTCTCCGGCCACCGTTTGATTCGTCAATGCGTGAAGGATAGGCTTCCATTTATGTCCACATCTGTGTGTACCTACAAGTTCATATGCTCTTGTGGAGCTGACTATATTGGACGTTGTAAGCGAGCTCTCCGAAAACGTGTTGCTGAACATTACCCGGTTTGGTTTGCCAAAGGCGAGCAAAGGAAAACGACTTCATCCATATGTGAACACCTTGTTGTATTAGGTCATTCAGCACCTCGAGATTCATCTTTTAAAATAATTTACAAATTTAAATTCAACTACTCCAAAGGTTTACGTTTCCACCACTTATGCATAGTTGAAGCATTAGCTATAAACGAACAAAAACCAAAACTGTGCATTGAAAAACATTTCATTTCACTTCACTTTGGTAGACTTCTCTTTTATTATCATCATTATCACCAACTTTCACTTCATTGACAACATTTGACCCATATTTCACTTTTTAATATCAATTCATTCCTTATTCATTGACCTATTTTGCATGTTTAAGCTAAATTATCACCGTTTTACAATTCTTTGACAACATGTGTCTCTTATCTCACCACTTGTTATCAATTCATTCCTTATTCAGTGACCCATTTTCTATCTCCTCGACTTGAACAAATACCACCACCTACACCTATTGTATATTTTGCACAGACTGAGCAACTTTTTAGTGTAATTATCTGTCACTTTACCGAGTATAAATACGACTGTACAGCTTGATAATGAAGTCGTTGAAAAGAAATACTTCTTCCCTGATACATATCTTGCTCTTATTCATGAAAAAATGGATAGACTAATAATCTAAGTATCCGTTAGAATGTGTTTTTTTCTGAAATTATTTATCTTTAATTTGTTGCTCTGGTGTCTTTCCATCTAGCGATTAATGAAGGCTCATTTTGATAAGTTGGATTCAAATTCCTCTGCGAAAATAATACTTCAGAAAGGTCCATCCAGACTGCTAAGTTCAGTGATAACAGCTTTATCGTCTACACACCTTAACAAAATTCTTGTAGGTGTAGAACATATCGCTATTGTATTAGTCTCTAACGAATGCACAAGCACGTTAGCTACCACTGTAGATACTGGAGATCCCAACGTTATACCATCTGTATGTCTGCATACATCTGTGAACGTGAATGTAATCGACAGCAAGTGTAATTCTAGAGACTTTCGAGTTTCTCTTCGATCTAATGGGCAGCATGGTCTTCGGTCAGTATCTGACAACAGTAAGTTGTAAATGATGTTTAATGAATCTTTAATAAGTGCGTTGGTAAGTAAAGAGAAAAACACCAAAACTTACTATTATTTCATCCTCTTCAATGTGAGATGAAATGGCTTCATTCCTTTATCCAAGCAAATTCTTTACTACATATTTTAATTCCTTTTCCTGTTATTAAGATCTGTGATGTGGATTTTTTAAATTATAGGTCGGTGAGTTAGTGACAACCCCGAATGGTCTGAGAAGTATATTTGTCTTGTGAATTTTTGGTAGTCTGCAGAATCTAAAGGGATTGGAGCTCCTTGGTGCTAATGAAAACCATAAAGACCAATATTTTAAGGATTTTTTTTATTTTATTAGCTTCAGCTTTTAGTTTGTTCAGCACTCATAGCCATTTTGTAACACTAATTTTTCTGATATGAACCAGTAATAAGATATTCTATTGCCTTTTTCTCATGGTCAATCGACTTCATTATCAGTGTAGTATTTACCTTATCAGCTCTGTTGATGATAATAATTTTATATCTGCGTAACTGCTTCAAACATAAACAAGGGGAACGCTCTTCTATAAAGCAAATCACTTCAGTCCGATCGAATTTATATAGAAAACCCAGTTTAGAATTTTAATCATTAACTTGATCACTTTCAGACGTGTTTGGAAGAAGCTTATTTTAATGTAGGCATGTTCATATTACTCTATCCATATTCTTAAATTCCAGAAATCTTCACAATGCAGCATGCATCAACTTTGGTAATAAGGAAGAATAAGTGCCTAAACTGCCGGTAATGATAATTTGTCATTTAATTAGTATCTTTTTAGGTTTTTAGTGATTTTCTCTTGCTATTCCTGCAGTAATATTGGACCGAACTACTAGACTTCTATTGGTATATGGGCTTCTGTGTGGATTCTTTGATATTGCCTGAATATTTATCATGTAATAATAGCATGCAGCTAAAGGCATCATCATCCGATGTATTAATTTCTGTTTATGTATTTCAAAAGTGACAACCATCAAGTTCTTACTGCTATGATAATCACGGATATCCTTGCAAGGAATTTCGTGAACTCTTCAAATATTTACACTTACTTTGTACGTGACGTCAATCAACTTTATAATCGTGAACAGTTTTAATAGAATTTGATTGTTACTCTGTAAAGGGTGCATAGGCAGGTGCAATTTACTTTTAGTCCACGGCAAAAAATACTCCCCGCCCCCCTCCTCCCACAATCTAGATCACCTATTGTCGAATCAAAATTGACTATAAATTAACTCGTTTGATTGGTAACACAACATAGGAAAGTACTATAAAATAGAGCAAACTCCTGAAGGATTACTTATTTATATGATGAGTGGCAATACTGTTCTAAGTGTTGTTAACGAAAATGAATCCATATTTATGGAGCTTTTATGTCTCGCCGCGTTTTCGTCTTTCAAATATTTGAAGGACTTCTTAAAAACGTATGAGAAACAGACGTCCACCCACTATATTGTACGAGATTCACATTTGCAAGGTTATCGAAGAACTTGCATGAAGTTTATCTGTTGGAAGGCAAGTAGAAGACTGTGCTATGACAAGAAGGTCAGTTCTGTTTTTTTCAGTATGTGTTTCATGGAATATCCGGGAAATACTCTTGTCCGGCATTTGTGCTAGCAAGGTTTTTAGTCGGTTTCTGGACAGCAACCAGACAGTTTTTAACTAGTAATCATTCCTGTAGTTCAGTGTTTTAGGCAACAGCTCTTGGACCAGGAATTTAAAATGCATAGCATAATCCCAATATCTAGCACGGCTGCATTTAATGTTGGTGACTCCTCTAACCCACACTGTGGCAAATGTCTGAATAATAAGAACGTGCGATTTGGCCGGTAGGTGAATTCTTCATTGAACCCATTTTGGTTTATGCAGTTATGAAGATTTGCAGGAGCACATACTCAGTCAAGGTGAATTTGCGTCCTTCTCTCATTGATGATGGACATCTGAAATACATGTGTCTTAATGTGTGTATAAATCTTCTGAGCCTCAACTGCACCTTCAAGACGAATAATGAGAATCTCTTTTTCTACGAGTTCATATTTATTGACGTCAACTTTATAACTATCTCCATTGCTTTCGCTTACATTAGCAATGAGACAGCTGAATTGATAGGTGCATTTCTGAGCTTTTTTAAGAATGTTTTTGGAAGCTGTAGAATGAGTACTTTCATAACAGGTGACCATTCTTCAATCGCGTCTGCATTATGCCAAGTTTTTCCCCATTCATATCACGTTCTGCTTCTTGTGTATATTAGTCGCAATGGAATCACAAGGGTTAGCTTGTGTATGTTATTTTTTAGAAAATTTTAATACTTTCAGAGATTACAACCGGTGCTGCAGTACTTCTTCTTGATTTTGTACACCAAGAATATGCAGAGGTTAATGTCAGTGATTGTACCACATTTTTGTCTAGCTTCAAAAGTTGCTTTGTTCAAATAAAGACGATGGGTTCAACGTCTAACAACTACTTGCTGTCCTATCCATTACCTCGTACTCACAGGTGGGCTGCTGCCTATCGTTCATAATCCGTAACTTAACGCCCTCTGCATGTTCACCGATTAAAATGAACGTAAAAATCAAAGTTTTTACTGAAAGTTATTCTAAAGAATGCATTGTAAGGAATCCCTTGACTCCCCAAATCCTATAACGTGTAACTTCGAATTCCGGCTGGAGTACAATTTCCCATAAAAATGTTCTGTATGAAAAGAAATATCCCCCTGGAAGTTATTCGCCTTTTCCTCCAGTGGCTTGTGCAAGAAAAAGAGCAGTACAATGTTCCAGTGCAGAACTGCATTGTGTAATCAACTCCATCCCTCCTCCTCTCAAGTATCCGAATTCGGATGGTGGTTTTACCATTCTTCCTTAATGATCGGTAATTCCACACAGTCCTCCATGATTGACAATCAAACAGAGGAAATGGAGTTGGTCACTCGGAAAAGGGTTGGAGAAAAACGTAATTTGTATATTTAGTTCCCACGGCTGTGCCCACATAACTTTCACAAATCAGCTGAGAACAGACTACAGCATCAGTGAATTTTTACTTCACAAAGGGAAGAGAACGAATAAAAGGCTAGACATATTCAGGACAATCACAAATGTGACTTGAAGACTTCTTCAGTTCTTAAAGTGAAACTACTTCATTTTTAAGATATGCTTATCTTCCGAAATACGAAGTAGTGTAGCAGTAACCGATGGGTCACTTTTAAGTCAGAAACTAAAGAAATAAAATTTTGTGACCTTTTATGATGATAATTAACCAAAATACATATAATTTTACCTCACTGATATCGTAATTATTAGCTGTATACTTATATCTGTTGAAGTGATTTCAGCAAGCGTTTCACGGGCATTACTTTCGTTGACAGTGCATCTGAAATTCGGACTGTCTACTGGATGTGACGACATAAGTTGAGATATATTTAGTGCACGCATTGCAGTACTACTTAAACACGTCTTCATTCCGCATGTATCTTGTTCTATATCGTTGAAGATAGATATGAAAAGATATGTTCATTCGTAAATAGGAAGTAATGGTATTGAAGGGTGTAACGATTAATTTCTATTCGCTACCACACTCGTGTTTTCTTTTATTGCGAATATTCTTCATAAGATGTTACGTCTCTTGTAAACCGCAGAGAGGAATATTGTTTTTTTTATTTCTAAGTGTTATTATTTACCGTGAAATAATTAAGTAGGCATTCATGCTGACGGAAGTTAAAAACATCCATGAATATTCTGGAAGAAGCTGAACCCAGAGTCTCATCTTATCATTATTAAAGTATATTATGTTTCAGTCCCAGCCTATTTATGCTGTGTTTGCCGAAGAAGCTACTCATTCAATAGAGCAACAGACGGCAAAGCCGGTGGTCGGTGGTTTGAATCCCACCGCAGTTCAAATTTCCACTTCACCTCCGGTCATCACTCAGTATCAATTAATAAATTGTATTTCATTTAGTGGAGTAGACCGAGATGAAATCCGTTTACAAGTAGAATAGAAAAGATAGCTGCCAAATTATGTGATATATATGAATGAAGCATTATGCAAACACAGCATCTGCATTCCCGAAAACAGATATCAGCTATGCTGGTTGAAACATCCTTTCTCCCTAAATGCACCTCATTGACTAAATAGCTATTCCAATACCTCCTGATATTTTACAAACGTGGAAAACCAAGTAAACAACCAGTGACTTAAAATGCCACCACCAACAAATGAAATAACCAAATAGACTTCTCTAATTTATGAAAATCTGTCTTTCCAGACAAAATGAATAAACCTGTTTATTTTGATCCTTACTTGGGTGCCCTTAAAAGTCGGCCGTAAACACACTCACTATGGCTAGAATGTATGACCCTTTGAATGACTTAAAGGTAGCCTTAGCAACTGCACAGATAACCAATTATGCTGGTGTATTTTAAGGTTAATGGGGATTTTCTGCTTGAGGTATTAGGAAACTCTGAACCATTGAACTCCGACCCAGTGGCTTAATGGTTAACGCCTTTGCCGTGAAACGCGATGTTCCTAAATTCCGTCCTTGGTGGGTTGTGGGTACGTACTGCTGAACAGTCCCGTGCTATAACGAGACAGCTGCCCAGTTCTTCAACCTTGAAGAGATTTAAATAGCATTTTCGAATGAACTTACATTCAAAATCCATCACTTTTTTAAGATAATTTACTTCTAACTGCTTAAGTATCGTTTCACATTTACCACATTCACAGATCAGCTAGTTTAGTTGACAGTAGCTCTCTAGGAGGATTAAGTGCAATTTGACTGATACATGAGAAACGGATAAGAGGATCAATTCAACTGTAAGGTGAGAATTGATCTATAAACTTGATATATCCTCAGAGTTCCAGCAGACACTATATTATTCATAGAATGTGGACTTATTGTCTTCAGTTGGTTGGTGTAGTAACCGTGACCAGAACATTTTAGTTGATTTTTTGGACGAATCACAAAGCGAAACAGTACTATTTACTGGATTGTGTTTCAAACATACAATTTATTGGCCATGGTGATGTCAAGATAACACCACAACTTAAGTATAAGATCTATTTGGTTCTGGTTCTCTCGTCGTCTTTGTGGTATTTGTGTACTGGGATATTCCAAATGTCCAGAACAGGTGCTGAGTCATTCCTGTTGCACGTGTTGATCCGATAAACAAAGGTTCGGTTATCAACCTCACCCACCACCCTATCAAGTTAGTTTTAAGGATTTTCAGGTGACTTTAAAGCCAAACTAGCAACAAGTGAAATAACCAATTTGACTTCTCTGTTGTATGAAAATCTGCCTTTCCAGCAGAAATGAAATCTAAATGGTCAGTCCAATCGTATCTAGGGTGCCCTTTAAAGTTATCTGACTTTAAAGGCCACCCTAGCAACTGATGTAACAAGCAATCACGTTTATCTATTCCATGGAGAATCGTCTTCACAGCCAAAATACCGCAGCCTGACTGGTTAATTTGTCAGTTGTAAGGATGGCCTTTAAAATCACCCCCTGTTCCGTATGTATGGAAAAGCCTACATATATACACAAAGGAGGCGACAAAGTTAAAGCTATATATAAAGCATGTTTCAAAGTTGTGGATTATCTAGATTTGACCATGGACAATAAATGGTGTCGGAGACGTAATCCAGTAAATAATACTGTTCCTTTGTGTGATACATTTAATAAATTGATTGAAATTGAACTGCATCTCACCACAGTCCCCAAGTCATACTCTTGCGTGTATAAAACACATTGCTTAAATATTGACAGTTGTACTAACTGGCGTGTAAAGGCGGCCTGCTTAAACCATGGGCAATCAAAACTTTTTTCCACCGAGTATATTTCATCAAATTCTTCCCTTTCTGTTTGTTTTAGTCTTTTGGATCGATTTTCTAAATATATCATGTACTCTTGCACAGTTTTGAAATGTTTTCAAACTCTCCTTCCTCATGCTAAGGACGAAAAAAGGCAAAACGTTACACCAGATGGAAATGAACATACGGATGCTTAGAAATATAATTTTTGTGCTGGGTAGTTGTACTACCCCCACCATGGTTTTGTATTCATCCACAAGTCCATACTAGATACTAGCATAAAACCTGCTACTCATTTAAAATTAGTGCCTTCGATTTAGTCATCATTGGCACTATTCAGGTGCACTACCTACTTCCTTTGAAAATATTGCATGGGGAGCGTATCTGTTGAAATATAACCTTCTGAAAATTCCATAATGTATCACAGAGGTCTAAAAATGCGATTCAGTAAAACAACAGAGAATTACAAGCATATCAACAGTAACTAATACCTGTTGTACAGGAGGTGGCTTTCGTGCCTCGGTGACCTAGTGGATAACGCTCTAGTGTTTAAAGCGATTGGTACGAGGTTCGAGTCTCGTTGGGAACAACACCCACTGAGATGCAAGTACATCCTGCTGACGAGTCCCGAATGGGACGAAACGCACGTCCTCGATTCACCTGCTAAACGCAAAGGAGTAAATTCTCGTGATAAAAATTCAAGCAATATTAAGGCATCCTCATAGGAGCCCAGATACCATTAGAGATAGAACAATTCGGTCCAGTAAAACAACGGAGATTTACAAGCATATAAACAAAAAATAATATCATACATGTTGTTTGGAATAAAATGATTATGATTATCATCATCATCGAAGCTATTATTCTGAGACGCCGCATATAATCAGAACTGTTTCGGTGTTCATCGTTTTTTTTTTGCTTGGGGATTTATGGTGGTTAACTTGGATAAAAAATCTTCTTATAATTTGTCACGTGGTGATTCCTTTGGATCATTTCACACTCTCTACAATGGAGAGATTTCAGTAAGGATAACTGATCTATTCTCTTTGGGTAATTATTAGTCGTTATTTAATTCACTTTCCTCCGGCTATAACCTCAAAGCCTGATATCACTTTCCAAGCTTACTGCTATGGAGTTTGTGAAGTGCAGTCAGAAACGGTACACTGTAAAATAGTGGCGGGTGCTTTGTTATGTCTTCCTAATTCCCTTTTCCAAGCAATTATCCTCCGATAAAATCAGTCGATTCCATATTAGATTTGTTTATTTGATTTATAACACACACACACACACACACTAGTGTGATTACATTGATATGATTATGAGCAATAATTTATTCTCAAAACGTCACCAAGTAAATAATACTATATCACTGTGTGTTATAAATCAAATAAAGAAATCTAATATGGAATTAAATTCTACCACAGTGCCCAAATTTTACACCTCTATAAAGGATCAATCGATATTTTATCTCCTCGATAACAACATTATGGCTCTGTTAACTTCAAACCATCAAACTAATTCATTACTCCTTAGAGTTGTTTTATTTATTCTGATGGTCTATCTTCAAAGTCCATTTCGAAAACTTAAAGGTCCACTGCTCTTTTTTCTTCAAGGTCCTGTGGATGTCAACTGCTAATTCAGCTGTCCGTTGTTCCGAAATGTAAGTTGAAAATTCCCTTTGAGACATTTAGAAAAAAGACCCATTGACCGACGAAATATATTCTGAAGACCCTTAATGATTATCTGAAGTACAATGCAAGGCTCTGTGAAGCGAAGGCTCAAAAGGAATATATTTCTTTGTTCCCAAATGTTTTGCTATTATTTACACTATGCAAATCTATGAAAACAAGTCCTAAAAATCAATTATTTTAAATTATCAACATGAATTTCTCCTGAACAAGCCATGCGAACATAAATGGTGAGGCACGTGAAGTGGATAGATAAATGAACGTGGCTGTAGTGACTACCATTCTGGACATCCTTCCAGTAGTGTTATAGTTATCATTTGATTTAATTACTCAATTTATTATTGCATTATAGTCTCTCGATAATCTAAGGTATACTGCTTTAAACATCCTGATGGGAAAATAAGTTAAAATTACCCTCAGTTTTATTCACTGTCTTTCGCATACAAAAAGAAAGTTTCTCTAATCAGTAGCCTCATGTTGTTTATTGACACTTTCTTCCTGTAGCAAATACCCCCACGTAAACACGGAAGAAGGTATGAGGAATTAATCACAATAATAATTACTCTGTCGAAAAACACATAACAAACAGAATTGTTGCAGTACTGAACAGTCGTTTCTATACGCTGTCCGGACATTTCATACCGGTACAACTATACTGAATCTTTCCAAGACTGTATACGAAAGTACTACATGACATTAGTACGGCCTTTTGCATCATAACATGGCGTGACTCGCAAAATTATTATAATTATTATCAATAAAACTCCGTTGACTGTGATTCGCATAGTCTTCATAAAGTAGTTTTATTAGATTTTTCTGGCCTTCTCTTTTTGTGTTCTTTCGACATTCTTTTTATCTTCTTTTCTGTAGATGCTTCTGAGAAATGAAGCACGCTGAAAATTACATCCCACCTAATTGAGCTACTGAAAGAAAACCACATTTCTCTCCATCCAGCATCAAGTCAGTGAGTACAACAGCAAATATTTCATTCCGAAACATTATTGGGCTTACTGTTTTCATCCAAATATGAAACTGTATACTTAAAAACTACTACCTAATATCGTAATGGAATGCTGACCAGTGATTCCACATCGGACGAACTTTTTATGCAGTCAAACTGTTACTATTGTGTTGCTTGTGAACTCTATATTCGAAAAAGCACTCATATTTTTCAAGTTCTGCAATCTTTTTTGTCCGCACTTAGTTCTTAGCGTTGCTTGCAATAACTTGCTTTTCCTTAAAGCAAGTATTAAATCTCGCACGCTAAACTGCCTATAGCCCCTTCTAATTTTGCGCTCATATTTGTTTATCGTCTCATAAGTACAATTTAGTGAGTTTCTACTTACTATAAAGCTTAACCAAACTATTATCGTGATACGGATATTCTCCTGCTTTGAGCTTCTAAAACATAATTAATCAGATACTTTTCAATAAATTATATGGTGTCGATGTTACCATCTCTCTCAGTATTTAAAGTGAGTTATTTCCAACAACAATGAATGAAATTCATTGTCGTGAAAAACTGACGTGTGTAGAAACTTTCGAAATCCATTATCTCATTCTGTTCTGTACATTAATTCTATTCACAGTAAACTGACTGATTATATTTGAACAATGAAGCTTTACCAGCCAAAAGTGTCAAACTGGTCTAAGTGTATAATCATGCCTGTAAACTGGTGTGTACTCGTTTTTATAAGAATTTATCATTGTTATTATTATTATTAACCTCACCTGGTTAACTAGTTCACTAGTTACTAGCCGATCCTAAGCACGGGTAAAGAGGGAAGGTTGGGTATAGGGCTAGCAATCCTACCGCGTAAAACCAGTCCAACCGCTAAAGAAACTTCACAGCACAAACAAAATATCAAAAATAAAAACAAAATTATTCCTCGCTGGAATCGGAGAAACGAATGGACGCCGGTTGGTGAAAGCCTTCGGGAAGCCGGGCCGATGTCTTCTCTTCTCTCGGTGAAAGCGAAAGTAAACGTAGGAACATGGAATGTCTGCACCATGTTTGAACCCAGCGAGCCTGACAGATTGCAAAATATTTAAGAAGGAATACCATTGAAGTGTTATGAATTCGCAAAAGCAGTTGCAATGGAAGTGGACTCTCCAAACCGTCAACTAGAGAATCAATAATGTACTCCGGTATTGTCACCCAGACGACAACCACCAACAAAGCACACTGAGTTTTCGAGTGGCTACCATGATGTCCCCAACAGCATCGTGGACTCTCTCCCATGCAGTGGGAACCAGTCTCCTCCAGGATCATAACAGCAAGGTTCAACTCAAATGGAAGGAAAGTCACAACCATGCAATGCTACACTACACACCTACAAATAATGCAGATCAAGAGAAGAAGGAGGAATTCTGCAGATAACTGCAGTCAGCACTGGACAAGACACCACCTCAGTTGGCGAAATCAAAATTCTAATGGGCGACATGAATGCGAAACTGGGAGCAGACAACACAAGAAGAGAACTGACCATGGATCGAGAAGCACTCGATGAAATGATGTATGAGGATGGAGAACCGTTTGGAGAATTGTGTGCATTCAACGACTTGGTGATTGGAGGTGAGGCACTGTGTTCAAGTACAAGGATATCCAAAAAGCGACATGGATTTCACCAGACACCAGGACAAACTTGAAATCAGATCGACTCGATCTGAATGTGAAGAGAGTGGAGACGCAGTCAGCCTACTTGACACGAGGTCAAGAAGAGGAGTAGATGTAGGTTCAGACCACTCACTATCTATCCAGTGCAAGGAACCTTCCAAATTAAGTTGAAAGGTTTCAAGGACGTCGGTGATAGACCAAAGTTCAAGTTCAACACGCGGAAACTGAAGGACGAAACTACAAAGGACATCTTCACAACAGTCATCAGAACAAAATGGAAGACATCGAGCAACATCCCTGAAGAAACCTGTGTGGAAGAACACTGGAACTCTTTGAAAGCCATGTGGAAAGTAACCTGCATAAACATATTAGGAAGGAAGAAGAAAGAAGGTAAGGAATGAATTTCGACGGACACATGGAAGTTGGACGGAGAGGAAGATGATGAAGCAGAAGATAAACCAATGCAAGGATAGACAGCGAAAGGAAGAACTGGACACAAAGCATAAAACACTAGACTGGACAAAGAAGTGAAGAAGAGTGCACGCAAAGACAAAACACACTTCTACGACACATTGGCAAGTGAAGCAGAACAGGCTGCAGGTAGGAGAGACAGACACCTGACAACACTTCATCAAATAACCAGATTACTATGTGGGATGAGATCAACACAGATGAAACGAATAAAAGATGATGAAGGAAAGTTAATTACGAAAGAATAGAAACAAAGGAAACGATGGGCTGACCACTTCAAAAAGCTCTTTAATAGACCACCACCTGCACTTCGCCCAGAAATACCACCTGCAGCCACAAAACTACAATTGAACACAAATCCTCTAACAAATGTTGAAGTCCTGAACGCTATAAAGCTACTGAAAGGCAGGAAATCTGCAGGACCGGATGGAATTCCTCCAGCAGCACTGAAAACACGCAGAGACAACAGCGGATATGCTCACAACACACCACTATTGCAGAAGGTTTCGAAAGAAAGGAAGGAAAGGTACCTGCCGATTGACTGGAAGAAGGGCTACCTTGTCAAACTGCCAAAGAAAGGTGGGTGGCCTAAGTCTTTGCAAGAACTGGTGAGGATTCATGCTCCACTGCTGTCCACCCTAAAGAAGCAAAATATTAAGCCGTATCATCCTGGAGAGACTAAAAGATGCGCTGGATTCAAGACTACGACCGGAACAGGCTGTCTGGCTTCAGGAAGTACAAATCATGTGCGGATCAAATTGCGACACGACGCTACGCATCATCATAGAACAGAGCATAGAATGGCAGTTAACTCTCTACCTCAACTTCATCGATTTTGAAAAGGCCTTTGACAGCGTCGACCGAGTAGTAATCTGGCAACTGCTTCAAAACTACGGAGTGCCACTAGTCTTTATCAACATCATTCAACAGTTATATGGGGATGCCATATGCCAAGTGATCCACATTGGGAAGCTCAGCGACGCCTTTGAAGTGAAGACAGGAGTAAGACAAGGCTACCTACCCATAATCTTCCTGATTGTGGTGAACTGGATCATGCAGCAAACCATGAGGAGTGAGAAGGTGGGCATACGCTGTCTGGACCGATGAAAAGAGCCTAGAAGAAGATTTGGATTTCGCCGCCGATGATGATTTATGTCTAATGTCTTGTGATACAAACTCGAAGATCTACAGGCGAAAATCAACAAGTTGACAGAAGACGCAGGACAGCGAAGGCGGGACTTCAAGTGAATGTAGAGAAGACAGAGGTGATGCAGATACCCAACCAACAACAGCATCAACAACAAGAGGCACCAATCACCATGAACGGGAGAAACCTAAAGGCAGTTGTCTCTTTCATCTACCCACCTACCTAGGCAGCATCGTTTCAACTACAGGCGCAGGCACAGACGAGGATGTCAAAACCAGGATTGGAGAAGCAAGATAGACTTTCATTAATCTGAAATCAGTGTGGAGATCTACTGCACTCAGCATAGAGTGTGAACAAGATCCGGATTCTCAACACCAACATCAGTCAAGTCAGTGCTTCCATGTGATGGTTCAGAGACTTGGCGCGTTACGAAAGGGATTTCCAACAAACTACAGACATTCATCAACAGCTGCTGCCTACGTTGCCTCGATATTGAAGATCAGATGGCCAGAATGATAAGAATAAGCAGCAAGGAACTCTGGGAACGAACCAACCAAGAATCTATCACCCAACAAATATGCAGAAGGAAGTGGAGATGGATTGGGCATACATTGAGAAGGCCGAGTGGGGACATCACGCACCACCAGGCCAGGCCAGGCCGTCTAGTGGAAGGCAAAGGGAAAACGACGAGTTGGGCATCCGAGGCGAGGGTGACATGGAGGAGATGATGTGAGGAAGAAATGAAAGCTTGTGGGCAGTCGTGGTGCCAGGTTGAAAAGACTGCAGAGAAGAGAGTGCAATGGAGGCGTGCTACTGAAGCCCTATGTTCCACTATGAACCCAAGGGACAAATAATAATAACAATATTATTACTAAAATGCGATATCAAATATACTGTCATGATTTTGTGGTTGTTTTGTACTGACTCATTCGCTTATTTGCTAATATCAGAGTGTAAACAGGTGATTATAATTGTCCAGTTTTTATTATCCAATCAGACTGCAGTAAAAAACAACCTATCCAATTTACGATAATTTCTGTGTGGTCATATCTGCAGGCTAGTTCGTTTGTCAAATGCCTCACATTTATTGGTTGACAATATAACAAGACTATTTATTTCGCATGGATCTGCAAGGAAAAAAGATAAATAAAATACATTTTTACGAAGATATACCACTGCAAAAATATCCTCTATACCATTTGACACTTTAATACCAAGTGTTAATTAGATACAAGAGTATACTACTATCTGAATTCTCTAGATTGTAGTATAAGGTCTAAGTACACAAGTACACTTTGTGCAAACAATACAGAATGAATGGATTGCTATTTCCGGTAATGATTTCCTTCCTTCTGATTAACCGTAAGTCAGGATTGCTTCCCTGTGTACTGCGAATCATTTTTATCCTGTTTATGTAAATGACAGCATGTGGTCATGTTAATGGCATTAGCATCTAGGCGTATCACTTTGTTAATGCGTTGTTCAAACTGAGGAGATGGATTAGTGATTTTGTTGTCCAAATGAGTGAACTATGGGAGTTATTCAAATCCCATTATTCACTTAACAATCTAAGTTCAACTTGATTGGTGTCACTTGAGATTTATTTATTCTTTCTACTTCTAAATGACTACTACTTACTATCAACAGCTTGAACTAAACAGTAATATGAGAATCACGGGTTACTTGTCAGATTCTGTACAGTGAACCAATAACACAGTATCTAGAATAACTGAAAGCAGATATTTGTGGCGAGATAATCCACTAACTTGTTCAGGGAGGTTATTGGCACTGTAAACTTCTGATGGTTTGCCTCATCATACATAGTAAGAATGTTGTTTCCTACACACACGCTTAGTGACTGAAATACTAATAGTTTCCTGAAAGTTGGACTTGGGCATGTTGGAACTATTAGAAGTACTGAAATGAAGTTTATTATGTCAGTAGTCAATGCGGTAGTAGAAGTTTTTCACACTCTATAGTGCATGGTAAGGATACTAACTAATTTCAACAAAAAACATATCCTGTATTCTTTCTCAAAATTCGCCAGTCTTCATATATCTGGAGTTGAATTCGTGGTATGTATCTTCCGTTGGTGATGAATTTTCAACTTATATGCTAATAAGTGTTGTGTGTGCGTGTGTGTCAACTTGCGTTGAAACTCACCTCAACTTTTAATGAATATTATGTCAAATGTTATAACCAAACTGTTAGTGTCTTCCATGCAAGATGTCGGACATCAGAAAGACACTAACCATGTACAGGAAAGTTATATAAGTGGTTAAAACAGTGCGAAAATCCTACCTAGTTATCAATGAAGTGGTAAGTCGACAAAGTTTCTGCTGAGTTATACAGGATTCTGTAGGCAGTAACTCCTCTCAACAACAAACTGAAAGCGACAGATTATGGAATATGTGATATTGTATCTCTTGATTGTGACTGACTGATTGAGAAAATCAATGTAGAATCTCGCATACACGTTCATCGGCTCAACTTGCCACAATTCACAGTGGTTCATAAAAAACAGGTGGATAGAAAAAGAGTGACATCAAAGTAGGCAGAGTTGTGTGGGAGAATAAACAATGTGTAGATAAAGGTTAGTGCCAATATTCAAGCTTTAGAAGATGTCGAAGACTGAAAAAATCTGAGCCACTGTGATTGATTTTCGGCTATTACCAGGAGTACTCAACCACTGATTCCTTTCGTCCAGAGGCCCCTAACTACGCAGTCTAGATCTCCTCATACTCGTCAGACCAGGTGTTTGCTTTGTAAGACGAATGAACAAAGTTACCGCGATTGATTTTTAGATGTACACCGTTCGTTCTATCCAAATGATTTTAGACTGATAGTTCAGTTCTTTTATACGGCTAGGTTATTTACCTGTAAGTACGTTTTACAAGGTTATGGTCATTTAAAAGCACTCACAGAATTTCAGCTGCATTTGGGGAAAGCTCATAAACCAAAGCATACAAACACACAAGAGCTTTTCATTCCCACAGCATGTGCGTAAACCATTTTCTTTATTTCCCGGATAACCAGTGGTGTTATTAGCTGAGTAATAATTATGAAAAATACTCAAATGGATGACTATTTGGAAAAGATTCATGTTGACGGAAATGAAAACAATTTTTAACTAACCTGATGAAATTATATCTAAAATGTAAATCACTGGTTTGATATGCAACTGTGTAAGGTGTGGTAGGCTGTAAAGTGTAGTAATATAGATACTCGTACTTACATGTGGACATTCATTAGTGTGATCCAATTAAAACGTATGTGAGGATTAGTGTAACATGCAAAAGACTGTGCCAAGACTTATAAAATATTATTTAAACACTAGTTAACAATCACATAAACGAATGAGATTGGATTTAGAAATTTGTGGAGATTAAGTGATTTTTCAAGTTGGTATTCATCATTAACTGATATCTTAAGTTCGATCCCTGACGGGGTAGGAATATGGGCATGCGCTGATGAAGAGTCCCATACTAGGACGAAAGAGCTGTCCAGTGCTCCCAGGTTCCCAATGTTACTCCAACTGATTTCTATCCACGATGAATACCAACCTCAACACCTATATATATCTTCCTTTATATGTGTCCTTAATTTCGACTACTCTTCCAATGTTTCTTACTTATTGCTCAACAAGTTCCTTTCTGTTTACACTAGATTATCCGCAGTCGAGTATATGATTAGCATACATGAGTGTGTGCATTGTATCAAAAACCTTATTAGGAACTGTTGGGAATCAAACACATTTCTATGATAAAAGGTTGATAGTTTTCATTGTTTCATACACTTAATTCCCTTAATGAAGTTAAATAACTCAGTAAGAACAGCATTTCCAGAATAAGATGACGTCACTTTGTCTTAGAGGGCTCTCATCAGCTGCACACAACCTGAATAGATAATTAAATAATCACTATAACAAATATTAACACAACTTCTATAAGGTGCATTAAAATACCAGTCAGTGTTTTGAAGATTACAAAAAGCATCATAATTCAAAATCCATAAAGGTTAAAGTAATAAGTTCAGTGAAACTGGATACACGTTCAGCAAGACAATTTGAGGAATGTTCACAAATGGGGAGATAAGGTCAGAATTAAGTTGAATTTGTTACAAAACCAAGTGAAAATATTATCTTAACAAAACGTAAATGGGTAAGATAAATTATCATAATGACAACAGTTACAATAATAATGGAACAATAGTCAATACTGTCAATATGGATGGAGATGAGCATAAATAAAGACACCCAGGCGTTTTTGCGAGAGTTGGAAGGGTTAAATGTTACGAATGACCAGGGCGCTAGTAAATTGGGAACTATCTCCTTTTGACGAAACTATTCCCGGAGAACTCAACCAATGCTGATACTCGTAATTTCCCACTGTTACACTGGATCAAACTGCTCGACCTCTGTCGATAGATGGTCACTCGTATCTCAACGGCCTAGTGGATAATCCTTTAGTGTTTGAATCAAAGGGGACTGGCTTTGAGTCTCAGTGGGAGCAATATCATGCGCTTGGATGTAGCTACATCCATCTGACGAGTCCTAAATAAGATAAAAAAGATTTCACTCTCAGCCACCAAGTAAACTGTCGTGTATATCTTGATAATTTTCCCCGAATATTTTCCAACTTCTTTTATAACCGTGAGAAATGAATTGCTATCAGTCTGTGTTCTCATTGTGTTATTCATGTTTTTCATGTGGCAAAACAGTTTTACAGTTTATAGTTGCAATAAATCGTATAAAAGTGATTAATTCTTGTCGTACTTCAAAAAAAGGGTAATTGATGGAAAACTGCATTTTTTTTACATATTCTGGCTTTGTAATACCGTTAAAGACGGTCATGCTGAATTCCTGCGAGAAAAGTTTATCTGTTGACAAACAGGTTGTGTAATTCTGTTTTATCTGGAATTCGTGTATGTGGGTAAAAATGATCATAAATAATGTTTAAATGGCTACACAATTAACTAGGTTGGAGGACTGGACACTTTAACGTATGACTTGATACGGTCATCACAGTTTTATCAAATTTTGACTATCCGACAACAAAAATAAATGAATATCGGAATATATTATTGATGCGTAGATATGTTCTAATAATATCTAGACCTCAGAACAGTAATAAAATAAAACAGATAGTTGTAGGCAAAAAGGTTGTGACTAGGATAAAATGATTATAAACTGACCTTTCTATGCTAGTCAATTAACAGTAATATGCAAGTGAAAAGGCAGGTAATTAGTTCTTTTAAATTTACGTCCAACAATGACAGTTCCATATGTTGATAGGCTTTCTCATTCTACGCGTTTCTTTGTATAATACATATGGTCAACTTAACAAGCGGTGCACCCAAAAGTTGTTGTAGTAGGCTCCTACAAACAGTGTCAGCATCTCTTCACAAAAATGAAAACGCAATGGAACACCTACAATAACATACAACGCAAGACAATGTTGTCATGATACCACTAACGTTTTCAAATGTCTACTGATTCATTTTCCAAACCGATGTGCTTCAAAAGATTATTTCGTTTTTAATTTAGAAAAATGCGAAAGAAATCCTTTTGCGGAAATTTTATGCACAAATAACTGGGTATGGTTGGCCAACGGCTGTATATTCTCCGATCAATCCGGATTTCCACTGGTAAAACCTAGAAGTTACTGGTGTATGTATCTATTGTTCAGCGCCACCATAACAATATCACTTTTCATACATATTTATTTCAAACTCATCGGGGGTCACAACGAATAAACAACTGATAGTGTGTATCTCCGATAAAATGTTTCTTGCTCTACACATTTCAGAGACAGGCATCAAATGAGGAAACTACGTGCAGTTCTTCAAATGTGAATGGTTTTACGGATAGACGTAAATGTGTATACACTATTTAAGGTGACTCGACGCTCTGTTTAACTAATGACTATGCTGTTTGATACGGTGCGGAAGGGTGGGTTATGGATTATGTGGTTTATAGTCTTCTAATGACCGTCCGTGAAATTTTATCAGCTTTAAAGCCAAGTTAAAATAAAAACTGATTTCTTGATTACCGTATATTTTTCAGTTCATCATGTTTTTGTTTTATACTTGGTTGTATTCTCATTACGTTCCAGGTATTTTTCAAAATTGAGCCACTCTTTCTCACTTGAATATATCTTTTCGCCACTGCCAAGTATTATTTAACAAATGCCTTGTCATAGCTAGTTGAATAGAACCTATTGAAATTCAAGTATCCATTTCTAAGATCAATGAGCGTTTTTTTGACACTGCAGATTATCGTCCAGAAAGTTGAAATTGACATTGTTTCCATGTTTATTAATGCATTAAATGTGTCTATATGCATTATTGAAGAGACCTAGCTATTAACATTTAGCATTCATTATTGCTTACTGGAAATCTGCTATGAAAGCATTTGGTATGCTTTGTGGTTGCTTAAATCATACTATCAAGGTTTGTCTTATCAAGACTAGTCATAAAGACACTTGTTAAATACTTCACGATGTTAAATTCTGTTTACTCACCTTGTTTTAGTGCATTAAAAATGTTAAATTGTTTTTAGATGTGACATTTAAGTGTGTCGACTTGCAAGCAATTGGTAGGAAATATATAAAATGTGGTGGAATCAGTTTTTCTTTTATTTAAGTTTAAAAAGCGAAATATGTATAAGACCAACGTAAAGTCAGTCTTTTCTTCAAACAATACCAATTCAGTCCTCATTATTTCAGTGCTGTAATTTGTTTCATGCAGAAGAACATAAGGTGACAGTATTTTCTTTCCTTTCTTAGTCTTTTAACTTCACAGCCTGGTTGTAAAAAATTGGTCAGTGAATGACACCTTTCTACGAAATCTCGGTACACTTTCACAGTCATGCATTAATTCAGAGACCCTCACGAAAAACTAGTTGTGATTAAAGACTTATTTCAAATGTCAGAAATGGGAAGGAAAAGGTGCACGAATGGAAAAGACGTTGGTTCAATGAGAACTTAATAAAATGTTTGGGACACCATATTCCGAAAAGTTCACAGTCACATTTTTTTAAACCAAAGACTTCGAGAAAACAATTTCGAAGGTAACGAAACAGAATGGTCTCAAAGTTCAAAACTACTACGTGAAAAACGGCAGGAATCTTTATTTATAGTATTTGGAAGAGTCACATATTAATGGTGGATAATGGCTTGCAGTGAAATCTAGGACGCGCATTTCGTCATATTTGGGACTCGTTAGCTGGATGTACCTGCCTCCCAGTGAACGATGTTGTTCCCACCAGGACTTCAACTCAGGACCGATCGCTTCAAACGCCAGAGCATAATCTACTAACTAAGTGAGTCACGAAAGCCACTTCTTGTGCAATAGGTGTAATTTTAATGTTGTTGCCCGCATTATCCCATCACTGAATAGACCGAATCGATTGGTCTGTACTGCCATGCGAGCTTTGTGCGGACACCTCGATGTTGGTCCAGTGGATAACACTTTGGCGTCTGAGGCAATCGGCCCGGAGTTCGAGTCCTAGCAGAAACAAAGTCACTCACTGAGAGGCAGGCACATCTAGTCAACGAACCCTAAGTATGGCAAAATGCACGTCCTGGATCCCATTGCTAGTCACTATCCATCATTAATATATGATTCAAATGCAGACAGTATCGAGGCATCCGCTCAAGAACCCGTGCACTAATAAAGACCGATCAGTTCGGTCCGTTCAATGATGGGGGTTACAAGCGTCAACATTTGGAAATCATTGACATGAAGATCATGGTAATAAACAAACGTTAAACAAACCTTACTTTAGACAAGGCTTTGTGTATCATCGAAAACGAACAGAAGGTTGCTTATGCCGGAACTCACAAATAAGAAATAAATGAAACTTTCGCAACTGCTGTTTGTCTAAAAGAAACAAGAGAAATCTGATATAGCTATTGATTCATTGATGTAATCCTTCAGATGATAGAGTTAGCAAGAGACTTCGAAGGAAGCCTAACAACATATTACAGAGGAAGACAGGCTAACGAGCATACAGAGCGACTAAAAACTATGACATTTACCTTAGCTTACTTATGAATAAGAGCATGAATCAAAAATAAATTAATACAGGAATATTCATCAAAGCCTTTTTGGTGGGTAAATAATGATCCCACTTAGGGTAGAACGCCTAACCAAATAGAGGTTAGCTTAGCATGAATGAAAAAAACCCTGAAATTCTGAGCTATTCTGACAACTTTCAGTCACTTTAATTAGGGTATTTCTGAGTAGACTTGAAATTTTAAGTGTTAATATGGGCGTAGTTACAGAAGTCATTCTGTATATTTCTCCTTAATTGGAAACATTCAAATAACAATTAAAGGCACACGATCTGGAGAAATTCCCACTGATTTCTACCGATTTTATTCCATTTTTCTGCCATTTTTTTGAATATTGACGTGTAAAATACCTTTCGCTTGTGTGTGCGTGATTGAAAATGGTCTCTGTAGGGCATTGTATACACTTAAATGCCCATAACTTTCGACTTAATTTCATTTGTAACTTTCTGATTCCTTTTCTTGAAGTAACATAAATTTTCAACTTGGATGTTATTGATAGATAGTGGCTAGAAGTTGAACCCAGGAAGCTCGTTTTGCGTCACTTGGGGCGTCTCCCTCCCAGTGGTGATATTGTTTCTACTGAGACTCGAACCGAAGATCAGTAGTTTTAAACTTCAGAGAGTTATCGACTGAGCCAATGAGGTGACATAACCAACACTTGGACCACGGGTATAGTATAGTCTTTGATGATATAGCATTGCGCTTATCCATTGTCGACTAGGCCAAATTTTTCCAACCTATTCTTCCCCTTATAATCTATCACTGTATAGCCTAACGGAAGAGTAAAATGTGAAGAAACGGCTTCTTGTAAATGTAGCAGATAACTTCAATGGTAGATAAACTTTGCTTGAAATGCTCAAGTACACACAAATTTGGGTTAACTTTAAAATCATAAAGTTTTCGTTTGATTGCAATGCGACACCATCACTAGTGACATGCTTTTCAAGGTCTACATAGACGTTTTTTAGGCTGCATCATGTTTGTTACTCTTAATATCGAGGTAACTATAATAAACTGAAATAATGATATAGTTCCAAAGCTTACAACAGTGCAATGCAAGTCTCAAGTGAATAGAGTAGTTATTGCCACTCACCAAAGGTAGCTAAAAAGGTATGGACAAAGTGTTCTCAGTAATCTTCAATGTTGCCAACTTCAAGAAGTATGACCTAATTACTGAACGTTATTTCTTTGTTAAGTCCTTTTTCCTAATAAATGTTCGGGATCTTCATACTGCGAAATAACTGGAAACCTAACATATTATGCGTTACTTTTTAATAATTACTATTCACTCAAACGGAAAACTGAAATTCAGATGTTGAACGTTTGACTTCATAGAAGAAGTTCACCAGGAAGTTGAGTGAGCTGCCATTCATCAGTTGAAGAAAATGTTGTGCTTATCTGAAGCAACAGTGTTAACTAACTATTCTTGAAAGCACGGGGGTCACAATGACTCTAAATCCTGGGGTATGAGTTCAGTGTTTATAGAGACTCAGTAGGATTTATCTACTGTAGTAGCAGAGTTTTACTCAAAGTAATGTTAGAAAACACAGGATACATGCGGAAACCAATTACTACTCAAAGTGAAGTAATCATAGGTGTGGACAAAACTACTGTACTAATAGTATGCAAACTTCATATTAAAGCATTGTCATATTTTTGATGGGATCTTGTTAGTCCTTTATTTGAAAATTTTACGAAACGATTATTTCACGCAGAAGTAAAAAACACTTCCTAAGTGTCCATTCACATAGAAATATAAACAACTTTAAATGGTGTTTATTATCTCTAGAAATATTCCTAGGATCAATGAGTTTTATTAATCCACTCATACATATTTTCACAGAAACTAATGGCAGCCAGGATTTTAAGCCTAGCGATGTAATTTTCAAGAAGAGAAACATTTTAGAGATCAGCTGTTCATGTCACCCTCTTATTCAAGTTATTCAGACGAGATTTCTTTACTACTGTTGGGCAGTAGTCTGTATAAACCACAGATAAAGTAAAATATCTCTCCTTTCAATTTAATCTCATCTCTTTCTCCAATACTTTCAGTTTCAATTATCTTTTACTGGTTGCTAGATTGCATATATCAATGGTTTGAAAACTGATTTCATTTAGACGATATGTTCAGCGATTCTGTCCGGATCCAGCCGGTCTGAATAACTTCATATTCTGGGTTGAATCCATGAACTTTTGGTAATTTTAATCACAAAGAACAAGATGGCAGTCTGCTGCATAGAACATAACAGTTTGACTTGTGAAGTTTGTAGTTCAGTATATGTAACAAGTGAGTCATAATTAGGGCAATATTTGCGCTTACCATAGCGATGGACACAATAATGATTGTACTTATTAACCAGTTTTCTACTCTGAACAGATTTGTACTGCAGTGCTATCAGTATCTAGAAGGACCTCAATTTATTTTCCTGTTTAAAAAGTTACAGTGAAGTAAAATGTTTTAGTTGATGACAAGTGACTTAAAATGGCTTAGTCCACCGTTGTTAATCAGTCAGTTTACTGATGAAAATAATTTTTTAAATCTTGGTGGGTCAAGGCACGACCTACACATTGATACTATGCAATTTAAATAACTGAGCTGGTTAACTTATACCCCCTGGTTTGATTATCCTTTTTTCATCAACTTCAACCATCATCTGTGATCAGTTTGTCAGCCATGACATTTCCGGATAATCTGACTAAAATCTGCTGTATTCTGCAAAATGCACACCACAGTTATAGAAACAGAGAAATATCTGCAGGCACACCCAGCCGACGAGCCCTAAATAGGACGAAACGCACGTCCTGGATTCCTCTGCTAGCCACAACAAAGTAAATATCTACATTATGTTATCATCCAAGGAGAAGAAACCAAAGCTTGTTAGTCAGGAATAACAGCTATTAAGACTTGATACGATAGCTGAAACTACCAGCAGATTAGTAATTCACAGTTAATATTTGAGGATAAATCATTTCTCAAGGTGTAAGAGTACAACTTTGGCACTGTGGCAGAGTATTATTACATATAAGATTGTTTATTTAATATGCACACAGTGATACAGTATTATTTACTGGATAACGTTTCAAGCAGAACTTATTGCGAATATTCATATCAAAGTAGTTACATGGCTTTCAAACTTCCTTTGTATAGTCCAATAGTTCTTCTTTCGTTTATCTTAATTATGGTAAAAGTTTTGCATACATTAACTCTATAGTAGATGCAATCCAATTGACTTATGAAGTAGAAAATGAAGAAGGAGAATTACCTATTTTAAATTACGAAATTAAGAGGTGTGAAAATGGAACCAGTGTTTATAGGAAACTAATACATTCGAAAAGATATACTTGGATTTCACACAATATCACCCCATATCTGTTAGGGTAGGCTTCATAAAATGTCTGGGTAATCGGGCTAGGAGTTCAACTAGTAAGTAGGAAAAAATAAATAAACAGCTGCTACACAACAAAGATACAAACGAAGCACACTCGGCCACCTTGTACGTATCCTTGCAGTAGGTGGTGAGCTACTCTAATTGTGTTAGGGCTAGCGGTACTTCCTAACAACTAACCTCCGGAATTGATTAAAAAGTTTGTAAGGACTGATAAGCGAAGGATTGGTAATAATACTGGTGATTGCAACATGTCTAAGAGGGAATCCAAATCCTCTGTAGTGTTGCCGTATAAAAAAGACACATGGGAAATCTTACGTAGAATTCTTCACAATCCTTAGCGAACATTGAATCAATATCTAATATATGCGACAGGGATGACTAATCATATATTACAGATATCTGGAAAATTTTAAACCAATAAAATGAACAAATGAAGAACTGTTGGACTATGTAGAAGAAGTTTGAAGGTTTTATAATTACTTTGATATGCCTATGAGCAATAAATTTTGCTTGAAACGTCATCTAGTACATAATATTGCATCACTGTGTACATATCAACTAAACAGTCTAATATGGAACTTCTCGAGGAGTTACTAAGAAATTTAAGTGGCCCTTTACTTTTCATTGAAATAGATATTACTCAGTTTCTGTCTCAGTTTTTTAAAAGTCAAAACCTGCTCATCCAGGTTGCAATGACAGACAATGTTTCTACCTGGCTGCTCAAATTTCGGTGGGTAGAGCAAGGCTCGAACCCATGACTCACTAGTTGGAACTCAAATCCCTAAACCAATGAGCCATAACTGCATGTTCAGTTCAAAAAAGCATATTTAAACAGTATAACTTGTCTCTTACATTAATATTTTACTGCTTACCAGATAATCTGAGTGATTTGTTTACTTCATAAGAGTTAATAAATGGTAAACAGGGAGTTCTGATGCAGAATTTCTTAACAGTCTTGTGATCTTCATCTCAACCAACACAAGTTTCCAATCATCATAGAAACTGCTAATAGTAATATGGAAAATCCGGTTAAGAATTGAAAATTCATCAGATAATTCAATTTATTGGAAGGATCGATTTCCAAATTTCATCAAAACTTTTGTAGTGTTCATAATAATCATCTTATTGTTGTTGACGGATGTATCACAGATTAACTGGTTCTTTCCACTTCCCAAAGAAATGTTTTTAAAAGTGATAAGAGGGTGGTGTGCAAACTAAGAGGGTTCTGCAACTATGAAATTCAGAGGGGTCACATTTTCCTTCATTTAGTAACAATTCCAATTTGAGTGAACAGAACTTTGAGCTACAAACCAAGAGATTTATCTACCATTCAGTTAGACAATAAATATATCGTTAGGATTTTGCCACCACTTTATCAAGTCTTCAGTTTTTTTCATGTAGGGGGTATAAAACTCTCAGAAGGATAACTGAGTAGTCATGATTTAGTTATTTCTTTGCTTGGGGTGAATAAAACGTTGGCGGAAAATTAAATTGTTACCCAGTTTTTAAAAGTTTTTCAAACTAGCTAGCGAAAATTATAATCAGAAGATCGGTAATTCTGACCCAGAACAAAATATGAACACTTTTCGGAAAGTTAGTCTTCTTACCGAATTACCAAGATCAAATAGGAGTACAAAAGTTGTGAAGTTCGGATATGGCGTTTTACTGCTTATTTTCATCCTCATGAATGTCAAGTATTTATTAGGGAGTCGTGAAGAGAATAAGAAAACAATAAAACTAAGATATCAAATCCAAGTAGTAAACGGGGAGAAAGGTTATTGGATGGTAAAACGAAAAACGTTTACTGGGTTGTCAAAGTTTCAAATACAAAGCTGCACAAAGTTAACTACTAAAAGTGTTGAGGATGAACATATATTTGGAAGGATTCGACAAAACTACTACCTTCCACTTAAAAGACTTTCATCAATGCTTACTGTTTACATTAGTTTGAAACCGCACCGCTTATGGTTGGATGTGTTTTAATACCATTCGTCGGGTGGTTTGTATAACCATTAACTGTCATGCGGTTTTACATTCAGAATGTTCATTAGCAAATAGTTTGAAGATATTAAGGAGTGAGTTCAGGGTAAGATTAGTTAATTCGACGTCACTAAGGTTCCCTGATGAAACTGTTCAACATGAATCATGTCCTGTGGTTTTTCTACTTATCTATTTTTTTCTGCGTAACCCTCTTATGTCAACCAATGATTAAAACTTTGCTCTAACGACCTTTTCCAGTTTGTGATAAAAAAATAATCTCTGTAATTGAATGTGACATGAAGATTCCGCCTAAATCGATAAAGTATGTATAAATGCAAGATTTTTCGGACCTATAACACTATAAGTTGTTACTAGCCTACACCTTGTTATTGATGCTACTGAAGGTACTGAATGCTGGTGTCGCACATGAAGCTCTCTCGTATACAATCAAGAATTTATGGATCATATCTGCTAAGACTCCCCATCATAGGTAAACTGTTTTGGTGCCTCAAGACTAAGTACTCTACTCATCTGGCTTTGGAATGGCAATAGTTAGTCATATGATTTTTTGGTTTTCCGTCGTCTCTGGAAGTATCAAGGAGACGATATTTAACCACTTTAAGTATACATCAATTGAAATAAAGTTAATTTTGCATCCAGAAAATGTATTTTGAGTTGAGATTCCAAAGGTACTTGTAAAAGATAATTCGTGACTTGTTGATGCCAAATACAATTAAAGATATACCATATGTTTTGTCAGCTTTTTGATGACGAAGGTGCGGAGATTAAGGCTAAGCATATCATACGACTAAATTATGGATAATTAACAAAGAAACTAAGAAGGATTTATAGGTGAAGACCCTCTTAATCGTACTTTTTCCATGATAACATAAAACACTTTTTCTTGACATATTGATTCTCTACCGTTGTCAGTCTGTAGTGTCTAAACGTTAAGCAAAGTCTTTGGCCGTTGGCTGAAAACTTAGTACTCAGTTTTATAAGGCTTCTTTGTCGTTCCATGGATATATATGGCGACCAGTAACAGGTCTTAAACGGTAATGACCATGTAGTGGATACCATAATGCATGCAGAGACTGGATACCAGTCTAATAAACATTTTTAGTGTTCTCGTTGTTAGTAACTATGTTATGGTCAAAACTAGTAGAAGCATAAATGCAATGGTCTGTTTTAATATTTAAGCGTACGCCACATTCGGGACCGAAAACGTAATAGGTCATCTTTGAAAAGGGAACAAAATTATGCTGCGACAAAACACGAATTCATAAGATCGCTAGACTCCGGTAGCAGGTGCAAGCGCTTTCTTCTAAACTTGATGTTTATTACTCAGTGAATCATGTAGGGCTTATCAAGTAAGGTTATCACTTCAGATACACAGATGAATGATGTGTGTCGGTCAAGGTTTCTAGAAAATTTTCACTTTTCCTGGCTTTTCCAAAGCTAAAGGTTGATTATTACTACTTGTTGATATCCTTGTAATTCAGGTAGTAATAGCTAATACCTGTTGTACAAAAGGTATCTATCGTACCTAGGTGACCCAGTGGATAATGCTTTGAGATTTGAAGCTATGGGTATGAGATTCTAGTTCCAGTGGGGACAACATCACTCACTGGAGTGCAGGTACATCTAGCTGACGAGTTCCAAATGGGATGAAATTTCTAATCTGAGTTCCTCTGCTAGTCACAACCAAGTAAATTAAAGTTTGATTAATTAGATATCTAAATAACTGCGGTCGTAAGTTGAAGATGGTTTCAAAGGCAATGACAGAAAATTGTATCTTATGAAAATGTTCACTTTGCAGATAATAATAAATGGTGAACCCTAGTGATGTTCACGAAAAGTATTTTGGTGCATAAAAAGACAAGGGATATCTTCTTAATTCTCCTAGAAGATTTTTCCTTCTGGCTCCTTATGCAATGTACCAGTAGTTTCTATAGACTGAATTTCTCGCCGTCTGAAAGGGATAGGAAGGTTAGATTC